>CM064509.1:2358316-2659791 GCA_032716605.1 Paralithodes platypus | reverse complement strand
TCAAAGAAAGTCTTAACCCTACCCTCTTGTC
This sequence comes from Paralithodes platypus, assembly GCA_032716605.1. Lineage (NCBI taxonomy): Eukaryota > Metazoa > Arthropoda > Malacostraca > Decapoda > Lithodidae > Paralithodes > Paralithodes platypus. The sequence continues at coordinate 2,659,760 of CM064509.1, read as the reverse complement.
AAAACCTCAAATTGTGAACGTCGACGCATCTTTTGTGCTAATAAAGAATAATAAAGGTACAAAAATAATACTTGCATTAATATACAGACCTCCAGCTCAATCAGTGCAAACTGACCGAGAAATTTACGAACAAATTGCAGATATAAGTAACTCACAAGATACCGTAATTTTCGGCGACTTTAATTTACCTGTGACCAAGTGGGGCGATCGCCTTACTTCACACTCCGGACATGACTTGTATACGAACTTGCAAGAGAGTTCGCTTTATCAATTTGTTCGAACGCCAACCCGTGGTAATAACGTTCTTGACATTGTACTTGGAACAAAAGAAGAATTAATAGAGAATTTGAATGTTGGTGATGAATTCAGTAACAGCGACCATCGTACGATAACTTTCACTTTAAATTTAACTAGTAACGAACCAAATAGTAGCATCGAAAAAGTCCCTAATTTCAAGAAAGCAAACTTCCATAAACTTAGAGCTATGTTAAAGAAACTGACTGGAGCTTTTTAATTAACAATAATGACATAATATATCTTGGAAGTTATTCGAAACCACTTACCTAAAAGCAGTGCAAGACTGCATACCATCGAAAATACGGCGTCCAGGCCATAATAATAAGCCCAAATGGTGGAATAAAGATATTTCAAACTGCCTGCTTGCTAAAAAATGTGCTAATGATAGATTAAAATCTTCACAAAATGACGAAGAACGGGTGAAATTTGTAGAGCTACGACGCAAAGCCAAAAAGTTAATTAAGCAAAGTAAAAAGACCTTAGAGATACATATTGCGAATCAAAGTAAAACAAACCCGAAAGAATTCTATAGTTTATATCAGAAAGAAAAAAGTAGTTACTTCAACTGTTGGACCGTTAGTCGATGAAAATGGAGACTACACCAAAGACGAAGTACAAATGAGTAATGCCCTGAATACCTTTTTTGCATCAGTTTTTACAACAGAAGACCTCAGTGATATCCCTACACCATCGCCGATTCAGATTGATAATTCAGATGTTTTAAGCAATATCACCGTTACAGAGAGAGAAGTATTGAATTGTTTAGATAACTCAAGGTAAATAAAACGCCTGGACCTGATACAATCTCGCCTAGAGTTCTAAAGGAAGCTAAGGATGAGCTCTCCAAACCACTGACATTACTATTCAATAAATCCTTGCAGTCTGGAACTATGCCTGATCAGTGGAAGCTAGCCAACGTAACACCGATATTCAAAAAAGGCTGCAAATCCCTACCCAGTAACTATCGTCCAATTAGCTTAACCTCAGATGTATGTAAAATGCTAGAAACGGTCATACGAGACAGACTCGTAAATCACTTAGAGGAAAATAACATACCTAAAGATACTCAACACGGCTTTCGTAAAAAACGTTCCTGTTTAACAAACCTCTTAGACTTCTTCCACGATATCCTCAACCTCTACGATGAGAGTAAAGCTGTAGATATTATATACCTTGATTTTCAAAAGGCCTTTGACAAAGTTCCCCACAAACGTTTACTGCTAAAACTAAAAGCGCATGGAATACAAGACGGTGTGTTGAAATGGATAGAAAATTGGCTCAGCGACAGAAAGCAAAGAGTAGTCATAAACGGTAAGGCATCTAAATGGACCAATGTAAGTAGTGGGGTACCCCAGGGATGGGTACTAGGACCAATTCTCTTTCTAATTTACATCAACGACATAGATGAGGGTCTCACCTGCACAATCTCAAAATTTGCTGACGATACAAAAATTGCAAATAGTGTACTCTCAAAAGAACAAGTTGACGATATGCAACACAATCTAGATAAATTGTCATGTTGGGCCCAAATTTGGCAAATGAGTTTCAATGCGGATAAATGTAAAGTACTACATATCGGATACCTAAATGAGAAAGCAAACTATTCGATGAATGGCACTCAGCTTAAGAATGTAAACAGAGAAACCGATCTGGGAGTAACAATATCGAGTAACCTAAAACCGAGTCAACAATGTTCAGAAGTTGTTAAGAAGGCAAACAAAATAATTGGCTTTATAGGCAGGTCATTTGAGCATAAATCCAAAGACGTTATCCTAACCCTTTACAATTCCTTAGTCTGCCCTCTTCTGGAATACTGCGTTCAATCCTGGTGCCCTTATTACCAAAAAGATATAAACAAGCTAGAACGAGTTCAATGTAGAGTTACCAAAATGATACCTAGCCTAAAGAACAAACCATACGAAGAGCGTCTTAGAGAATTAAATCTATTTCCTTTAACCCAGCGCAGATTAAGAGGTGACTTAATTCAAGTGTTCAAATCATCAAAGGCATCGACAATATGAACTGTAGTAAGTACTTCACTATCGACAAATCTTATTACATGCGGGGAAACGGTTGCAAAATTATTGGTAAATCTTTTAACTCACACGAATCTAAGAATTTCTTCTTCAATCGAGTTGTCAACTTGTGGAATGGGCTTCCCCGAGACGTTATAGACTGCATCACCGTTGATTCATTTAAACTCCGCCTAGACAAATATCTCGCATCAAACCCGCGACTGACTGCGTTTGTAAATGAATAACTTTATTTTATCCCCCCCTCAGTTACTAACCCATCTGTCCCCTACTAACTTCCTAATCCTGCCACGGACATTAGTTCCAGGGCAGTAATTCCCTTTCCAATGTTTCCTTACCCACTCTAAACCACTGTTTGGACACTTGATCCTCAGTGTTTTGGAGGACAAGCAACCTAGAAGGGTCACTAGATCTGTTGTTGCTTGATTTCCTTTGTACTCCTTTGTACTTGTATTGAGTATTGTTCACATGTGTGGGGAGGTTCCTCTCACACCGCTCTCCTAGACAAAGTTGAAAGGAAGGCCTTTCGTATCATTAACTCCCGTCCTCTCACCAACTCCCTGCAATCTCTCTCTCCGCCGCAATGTTGCATCTCTCTCGCTATTCTATCGCTACTATAATAATCAGTGTTCCTCAGAGCTTTCCCAGTGCATACCACCTCCTTTACGTAGGGCACGTGGTACCCGTCTTGTAACTAAATCCCACCCCTACTCTGTGCAACTCTCTAACCCAAGAGTGAAATGTTATTCTCAAATTTTCTTCTACTCAACAGCTGAGCTCTGGAACTCTCTCCCAGAATCAGTCTTTCCCTCTTCCTATGACTTAAATTGCTTCAAACTCTGTGTGTCTAGGCATTTTGGCTCGATCGTCCCTTGATTTAGGCCCTGTCACTCTTTCAACTATGGGGGAGGCACTCGCTATAGTCAATTCTGCCTTTTGCCTCCCTCAATCACATAGAAAAAAAAAGTACAGTACAGTCAGGCCTCTCAATACGCGAGTATATGGGCGACACACGAGGGCGCGGAATGGAAATTCGCGTATTAGCAATAGAGTATTATATGGGAATAAATCGATATGGGCGGCACTGACTTCAAGTTGTCTACTTTAGGCCTATTTATCTCCGTCAATTGCCACAAAAGGTACATATATCATATATGTATACATAAACATCCAAATCATAAGAAAATATAACAATAATAAGTTTGTTCTTGCGAGGGGGCATGATGATGGGGAAAAAAACTATATCACTGCACACGAGTCGGACTGCGTGGACTGAGGGTAGACTGGCGTCAGTGTTGCCAGATTCTAAATGGAGAATTATCGTATTGTGACCACAAAATTATGGAATTTACACCAAAATTATCGTACATCCTAATATATATATAAAGGGAATGTTGTTAAGCAGTAATTAATTTAATTCGTAATGCCCAAAATAGATTCAAAACAATTATAAGAGATCTATCTATCTACAGTAGCCTATATACTCTGGCCCAATCTCCACTTTTCCTTTTTTTTAATGGTTTACAGGTCTACTATTATTACTTTAATAAAAATGAACAAGTTCTTCCTAAGAAACGATTACAAAATGTTATCTAGTAGGCCAATTGTTCAAAATAACCCGTGGAGCCCCGGCTAGTTTTGTAATGTTTGCACACCAGAACCCGGCCGGTTTTCAAAAAATGGTTTTATTCCAGAAACAATAGCGAATGGGTTGGGAATGAAGGAAAAACCACGAAAAACCGCTCAAAAAGCTTAAAAAATGGTCCTACAGAGCCCCCGAAAACGGATTTTACAAGAGTAAAAAATTGAAGGCAATTATCCCAAAAAAACAGGTTATTGCGCGCTCGCGCGCACGCACGTGGACTTTGAGAGTTTCCAACCATCGGCACAGTTGCGTGGGATACGTACACAGTTCCCATACAAATCTGAGCCCTCTTGAGTGGCTACACCTGAGGTTACGGTCGGCGCAATTAGGGTGACGCGTCAGGCGCGTCTCTGGGGCTGTGCGTTACATACATCGCCGACGCGTCAGACGCGTCGCTGGGGCTGTACGGGATAATTATGAACCATTCTTTCTAATCCTCGGTTGTCTCAGATGTGTTATACAGTTCCCTTTCCAGTTCTGATTAATTCCTTACTCCCTTTATCCATGTATTTATTATATATATATATATATATGAAACAATGTGATTATCTAAGAGATTTATTTGGATGTTCAATAATTCCTTGAACTCTCTCCCAATTTATGCATCTCGGTTAAATTCATATAATAATAGTATTTTTTTTTAAATCGTAAAATTATCATACAAAACGTACGATAATGAGATACACTATCGTACATCGTACCAATGGTAAAATTCTCGTACATGTACGATAATTATCGTACGTATGGCAACACTGAGTCTGGCGTCCCTGCGCAGATGGATGCGCGGAATGGTGGGGGGCCTCGCGTATTAGCTGAACTCCCCGGAATTGCCCTTATATCGGCCCCGGATTCGCGTTTTAACACCTTACGAGCGGCCTATGCGGTTTATTTATATGTACCGCCCAGCGGGGTGTTTTTAGCCAAAATAGGGCTGTTTACGTGATCATTTTCATGCCTAAATAAGACCCAGAACGTAAAACAAGTACCTATCCCTGAAAGGGCATAAACAGAGCTTTCGAATGACACCATAACGATCCTTTTATGATGGCTAGTTTTCTTGCAATAACCGTGCAACGCGAGTGCAAAAAGCATGTAATTCGGTACTTTCCCCATATAATTCAGTATGTAGCGAGTGAGAGAGGGAGGAGGGAGCTGAGATTCGTGTCAGTAGGTTCGCCGCGGTGGTCTGGAGCAGTCATACGCTCGCTAGTCTCCTGCCACCACTTGTCTCTCTCTCTCAGCAACATTACGTGCTGAAATTGCCACTCGACCTATGTCGAGCGCCGCCACATAGTCCAGCTTTATTAAATACGACTTATGTGGTGAGCCTCTAATTAAGGGTTAAAGGTACATCACGCGTTTTGAAAGTTTTGGATATGATTCGACCCCCTCCTCGCGTATTAACCCTTAATTAGCGGCTCACCACATAAGTCGAGTTAAATAAAGCTGGACTATGTGGCGGCGCTCGACATAACTCGAGTGGCAATTTCAGCACGTAATGTTGCTGAGAGAGAGAGACAAGTGGTGGCAGGAGACTAGCGAGCGTATGACTGCTCCAGACCACCGCGGCGAACCTACTGACACGAATCTCAGCTCCCTCCTCCCTCTCTCACTCGCTACATACTGAATTATATGGGGAAAGTACCAAATTACATGCTTTTTGCACTCGCGTTGCACGGTTATTGCAAGAAAACTAGCCATCATAAAAGGATCGTTATGGTGTCATTCGAAAGCTCTGTTTATGCCCTTTCAGGGATAGGTACTTGTTTTACGTTCTGGGTCTTATTTAGGCATGAAAATGATCACGTAAACAGCCCTATTTTGGCTAAAAACACCCCGCTGGGCGGTACATATAAATAAACCGCATAGGCCGCTCGTAAGGTGTTAAAAGCTCGCGTATTGGCAGGCCAGACTGTATATACTTATCGTATAATTCCATTCCGTTCTGGAGCGGGCAATTATCGTAATCACTAGCGCGATTAAATCGATAACATCTAGAGTAGCACCTTACTCTCTCTACTAGGTACGTTGTACACACTTTTGAGGCCACTATTAGAAAAGGAAAAGATAAAATATTGATGAGAAAGAAAGAAAACTTTAAGAATCTTGCCCATTCTATCTGGCTCCTTACGCCATTGTCATGGGTGTACCTCCTTAGCCCAACTGGGCTGAAAGGGCATCTCGTTATCAAGTTACCAAGAGGAAGATTGGATGGGCAGGGGTACGGTGTGAGGGAGGGATACTATGACGTTGGATACTCCGAGGCTACTACCAAATAGAAGGTGTTCCTTCTTTGGTATTGGGGAGGTGTCAAACCTCCCAATTTAGTAGTAGCCTCTATGTTCCAACGTAGAGCTAGAGAAACAAATTAGAGGCGGACATCCAAGCGGAAAACACAAACTTTAGCCCTTAGGAAATACCAGGACCATGGAAAGACCGACTTAAACAAGAGAGTTTATAGAAAGAGTGTACTGACGGGTGCATATCAAGAGAGGTCACGTACAGTCAAATCTTATACCATGGGATAACTAGCCTAAGACAAAGAATGCTGCATTTCATAATAATATGAATTCCAGGATCCCTCCCCCCTCCTTCCGGAAGAAGGCAGGCAGGACGACCCATAATGTAATTAGTAAATACAGACATACGCCAAATAGGAGTACTGTACAGGATGTGACGAGAAAATACATGAGCATTGTCAGTGACCAGCACTGAAAGCCATATGATAAAAGTTCAGTGGTATGAGGCCAAGACCTACCAAGAGAACGTAGTATACTTGAAGACTAGAAATTATATCAAAATCTTAACCTAGTTATTAATCCTTTAAACTTAGGTGCAAGTATGGGTATAGTGCAATACCGCCCCCCCCCCCCCCCCCAACCCCCAATAAAGGAAGAACAAGAAGGGAGAAGGACAAGAGACAGAAGGAACTCTGCAGGTAGACCCTGAGTGAACCTGCTGGCCCAATGCACTACAATGATGCCCCAGCCTGCCCGTGGACATGGCCAGAGAGGAGGAGACAAACGTGGTGGGGGAAGACCAAAGCCCTGTGTCGGCAATGTCCGGTCGAGAAACATTATGTAAAAATCTGAACGTAGCAGCGTACCAACGGACAACATGAGCTGTGTCCTGAACGTAAGGGTTACTGGCTCGAATAATCCGACACCGGCGAATTCCCACAGCACGTCGAATCTACCCGTCAGGAACTCCCAAAGGACTATCCCTTGTTCTTCAACAATACAAAAATCAATCCTTCATCTTCTCTCAATATTCTTGGTGTCTCTTTTTCTTCTGCTCTCACTTGGAAGGACCACATTACCAGTCTTGCTAAGGCAACCTCCCAGAAGCTGTGTGTGCTCAACTGCCTCATATGGTTCTGTACCCCTGCACAGCTTTTTGCTCTGTACAGCGCGTCCTTGTATTGAATATTGTTCACATGTGTGGGGAGGAACCGGAGGATCCTCTCACACCGCACTCCTAGATAAAAGTAGAAAGGAAGGCCTTTCGTATAATTAATTCCCGCCTACTCACCAACTCTCTGCAAACTCTCTCTCTTCGCCGCAATGTTGCATCTTTCTCGCTATTCTATCGCTACTACAATAATCAGTGCTCCTCAGAGCTCTCCCAGTGTATAGGCCTACCACCTCCTCTATGTAGGGTAGGCTACGTGGTACCAGTCTTGGAACACAATCCCACCCCTACTCTGTGCAACTCTCCAACCCATGAGTGAAATGTTTTTTTCAGTCTTTCTTCTATTCAACTGCTTAGCTCTGGAACTCTCTCCCAGAATCAGTCTTTCCCTCCTCCTATGACTTAAATTGCTTCAAACTCTGTGTGTCCAGGCATTATGGCTCGAACTTTCCTTGATTTTGGCCCTGTCACTCTTTCAACTCTGGGAGAGGCACTTGCTACAGGCAGTTCTGCCTTTTGTCTCCCTCACTCACATAGAACAAAAAAAATAATAATATATATATATATATATATATATATATATATATATATATATGTGTGTGTGTGTGTGGAATTTGGCCAGAACCTTCAAACAGCCTCGGAAGGAACCATCAAGGCACAGGCTTCCTGGGATAATGCAAATAAAGATTCCCAACCCCCCACAATCACTTACTCCCAACTCAACCCTTTAGTGGTAGATAGCCAGGATTCCTCAACTGGAAGCTCCTGGAACGGGGTGAGCTTCCCCATCCACCTCGACGCTCTCCCATTGGCTGGGAAAGAGCTCTCCAAATGATACATCACAAAATGCCAGCTACTGCATTGGTCAAGACGCTTGCCCCAATGCCCGGAACAAAAAAGGAGGTGGAAATCGGAAACATGGACACTGAAACACACGAGAGTATCACCCAGCTTGGAAAATCAAGAACCAGGTTGACTAATCCTGGAATACCCGTGATTGGCTGGAGGAGAAACAACCAATCCCGTCAAATTCGTTGCCGCTACCTATAGTAAGACCACGTATGGATTATGCTGTTTAATTTTGGTGTCCCTATTACAGAATGGACATAGATTCCTTGGAGAGACTGCAGCAAAGAATGACAAAAATTATCTATAATATTAGAAATCTATAAAAGTTGAAGAAATTATGCTTACATACATCGGTTAGAGAGACGTAGAATTAGAGGGGATATAATAGAAGTGGGGGCTAAACATAAGGAAAAAAGGAGTCATGAAAAGAATACAATATAATTCACGCGGAAATCTCCCCTCAAGTGTAAAGAGAAGAAAACATCAGCAGTGGCACCAAGATGGCGGAGGTTGACCGATCTTTGTTACTATAGGGTCTCTAGGGAGGGTACGTGCCCCCCCCCCCCCCCCCCCGTAGATAGCCCATTGGATTAATAACATCATCGTATAAAGTCATATATACACAAATCGCAGTGAGTATTTTATATTTTAGTTATCGATATAAAGTCCATTTTCTTATACACTAATTAAGAAAACTATTTCTTTTGAATGGGTAACCAAAGTATAATCATTTAATGTCCTTAACATTATATAGTTATTTACAAGTAAATCCAAGTTATTCCAGTTATTTTTTGTTTTTTTATTAATCAGAATTAATTTACATACAATAAACAAGGTTAAGTAACAAATTAATGTGGACGAGAATAGCAACAAGCAGCTATGTAGATATTTTAGGCTGTTACATGTATCAGATCGCTCGATAGAGACTCATATTCAAATTGGCTGTTGTGAGCGTCACCTGTGCAATTAGGCATTGGTGATAAATTTCGCATTAACTTGTTTATTTGCATTTTTATTGTGATTTTCGCAATACACACTTACTGTATGGTACATGCAAATTGTGTGTAATCACCAGCATAATATAAACACAATGGCCAACAGAGTAGTAACAAGCTGTGAGATCTGGGCGAAGGTCTCGAAAATTGGCGCGGTGCTAGGCAGTGGGGCCTATGGCTCGGTCACCAAGGTTGAGTATGATGGCAAACCAGCCTGCCTAAAGGAAGGTAAGATGCTACTCCACCTCCCTCGTTTCCACCGTGAAGCCCAAATCCTCAGCCGTTTGGATGGCATTGGTGGGGCCCCAGTGTTGTACGCTGTGGCGTCGGACCAGCCTATGATTGTCATGTCCATGTGCACGGGGAAAACACTCCACGAGTTGCTAGAGGACAATGATACCCCGTTCTGGATGTGGCTCAACATACTAAAGAGTGTCGTCTATGAGGTTTGTCGAATCCATTCAGAAAATGTTATTCATAATGATTTGAAAACCGATAATCTGCTTTTTGAAACTGGTTCAGAAAACTTGCAAGTATCTTTAATAGATTTTGGTTTGGCTAGCTCCCCAGGGCCAAACTCACGTTTCCCCACTGGAATTGGAGCGAGATATAAGAAGTGCAGTCACTACGCACCGGAACTATTTCTTGGTGACGTAAGTTCCACTCACAGCGACACTTGGGCGCTCGGTGATATGATTGACAGAATCATGAAGGGTGTCGACATCGATACTGAGTTCCTTAAAATAGCTGATTCACTAAAAACTCTAGTACGGGCTATGAAGCGTAGAAAGGCCATTCACCGCCCCAGCCTTCTGGTAGTATATGAACAACTATCTTGCATTTTGGATTGTTGTCTTCATATCTTGAATAGCCCTGTCGAATCTCCATTGAACTATGAGTCTGATTCCAGCTGTAGTGAGTCAGAGAGCGAGACTGGTGGGGAAGACGATGATGATGCAGTCTGTTCTATTGTCGAGCCAGTGAGTGCAATGAAGAGGCAAAGGGATTCAGATGACATAGATGAGGTTGGGAACGCTAAGAAGTTCAGGGCAGATGATTCTGTGTGTGTTATTGATTAAGATGTTTTGGAAGCTGATGCCCAAAATACTGTTTTTTATTTAGTTTATTATATTAGGAAGATGTTTATAATATGGTTTTGTTTATGTTATGGATTCTTTAATGGTAGGTTAGTTATTGGTTACGGATGTACGGCATATGTGGAGGAATTATACCCACATGACGGATAAACGTGTTATTGTGATGGCACGACAAGTGTGGACTCTCTCTGGAGTCCTGTTTAGGTATGTCAAACAGACACACCTGAAGAGAACTCCAGACAATCCAACTTGTTGTGTCATCACAAAAATGTTTTTCCATCGTGTCGGTATAATTTTATCATTCAAGTATTCACGGCTGAGTACTGAGGATAGAGATAGTAGGAGGATACAGAGAAGGGTTTGCTGTCAGTACCGGTAGTCTACCCATTAAAAGGCTACAGACTCTTGATTAATCCTTTTAGCTACCATATTATCTTTCCTAAGCTTCACAAAATCGTCTATATATAGCTGAAATAAAAAAAAAAAAAAAAATCGCCGGTACAGAAGGGATTAAGATGAAAAATTGCTCACACTCCTCATCACCAAGCCCACCCCATGACAATTTTGGATTTACATTGTTGTTTGACTGGGTTAATTAAAACTAGATGTGAAGGTCAGTGGAATGTGATCTTCATCTGTAGGCTATAATGTATACTGAATATACTGAATTGCCATATTTGTTATCATATCGAAATCAGTACTATAGGTATAGCGCCAACGAACTTGACAATAATCTTGATCCCTTAACTTCTCATAACTCAAAATGAATGAAAGGAATTGAGCTGACATTTCTATCATTTGGGAAGAGTCCACCAGAAAATAGGTGAGGATATTTACAGCCACTTTGCTCTAGGCCCTTTTGAGTTATGAGAAGTTAAGGGGTCATGATTATTGTCAAGTTCGTTGGTACTACCTATAGCTACGGTATGATCTAGAAAAGATATTAAGCCCCATGCTGCACTGACACTAACCCATCCGCATTGCTAGCATAAGGACGTGCAACGACAACAACAGAAGCCAATCAAACAAAAACAACAATGGAGAAGCCACCAGAGAAAACGCAATCAAAAGGGGAAACTATGATAGCCTTCCCAATCAACATGTGGCCGCACACTACACTCATGACTCCAGCTACTCTATGCAAATTAATCATCAACCGCTACAATGTGCACCTATAAACTATCAAACCCACAGTAAAGTGTACACAGAGATGCAAAGTGAATATCTAAAACCAGTGCTAACCTATCACCATAGTGCATATAATGAAGAAATGAACAGGCCAGAAATAACAGAACAGACTCACATGCCATATGCAAATATCCCTTAGATCCAGCACAAGCCAAATACCAAAGTGAAACCAATGTATGCATCATCCTCACATAATTCCCAAGTGTAAATAACCCCTAGTGCGACTGGCTCCCTAAAAGAACACAAAGCCAGAGTGTCACCCATGCCCCTCTTGTCCCGAAACCGGGCAACACAAACGCCGACAAAAACGGAGTGACTATGCGCGCTGAACAAAGTAGAATCAAGCAATCAGCCTGCTGGCTTAAAACAATTTTTGAGTTCTGTTCTCAAAGCTCCCAGGTTAGACGGGAGTAGGAATAGCATCGATTATAGTGAAGAAGGAGATTCTATATTCTTTGGTTTTACCAACAAAAGCAGGCCAAGGAATAGCTCAATCCATATCCACACCAAATGTGGGATTATGATCGAGCAGCATAATCGAAAGCAAGGTAGGCCTCTTGACTTTGTCTCTGACTTAACCAACAAAAGTGGGGACGAGATTGTTGATATGGGTATATAATTATCGGGTTCTTAATGAGACACACTGGATAGGGGTTCACATATATTGGGGGAGTCTGGTTACATGCTTCTTGTCGTCAAGGGAGGTTTAGGAAGCCATGCCTTGATATCGGCTCGCCTGTAGATTATATATTTAGCTTACAATATTATTACCAATATTGTAACATCCTCACCTCTTTTGAGAAGATAGCTACCAGTGAAATTGGTATTATAAGAATAATTATATTTTGACATTTTGAGGTCCCCTAGGATTATTAAGTAATGCTTATTCTATTATGGCACATGAGCTAGAGTAATAATAGTACCAATATGATTTATAAAATTGTACAGTACTATGATTTGTTAAGTTACTGGTACTGTACTGTATACAGTATGTTACCGGTACAGTAAGTAGTGTTTTAGTACAGTATGGAATGTGATTAATTTTGTTAGAATATTAATCTACTAGTATGTAAATATGAGATATGAAGTAGATGAGGTATATTAGTCAAATCTATTGATATGGTATTACAAGACTAGGTGAGGTAGGTTAATTATTAGTTGATAATACTGTTCTACATGAGAATATCCACAAATAGTGAATATATATGATACAAAAATATATTGTATACCCTTGTGCCAACTAAACATAAAGAATCTATTTTATGAGATTATATGGGATTAGTAATTGTTGGTATATTAGTAAAGTTAGTACATTAGAACATTAATATTCAATGTTCTGAAAATTACAAAATGTTTCGTGCAAAGTTATTGGTTATATCATGCAGGATTAGTAAATTAGTAACAAAGGTTATATGATTGACTTAAATTTATAGATCCTGATACCCAGTACCGTACTCAAAATCATCCAATCTCTTTCCTTTCGCATTACAATTTCTTTGCATACCGATCTGCATTATAATATCCTTACACTCCCATTCACATTACAAAACCTTTATCATTCAGACTGTAATGAACCTCATTCAGTGGCTTCAGTCGTATTCTCACTCACTTACTCCATTTAGATAATCTTTCTCATCCTGTAACATTCTCATCCAGCATTTACATTTCTGCCAGTGCCTCATCTCATACCAGTATTGGACTGTTAGTCAGACATGCAATCAGTCATACCGGTACTGTACTCTTACCTGGTCATGTCAAACTCTCGGTACCTGGTAGGTAATACATTCCTATTCCGTCTCACGCTCGTCCTGTTCTCATGTGTAGTGACAGGTTCATCAAGTCTACTGTGTATGTCTCTCACGTGTCTGTTGTTTGTGTAGACTGGAACACATATGTCTGTAGAATTCCTATCTGTAGATCTAATGGTTGTGGTGTTGTCTGTATTAGTGACTTTTCCATTATTTCTTATGTCAGCGTTTTCACTTGTCATCCGTAAATGACCTCTACTTCGTCTTATCGCTCCATTTTCTGTCTCCACTTCATACGATCGCTCGTCTAATCTCCTGGTTACAACTCCTCGTTCCCACTTCTTCTTGCCTAGTGATGTTGGCTTGATTCGCACCACGTCACCTTCAACCAATGGTTCCAAAACTCTCGAACCTTTGTCGTAGTACTTTCTTGCTTTTGAGATCTTTCAGCATCTTCTTCCGCTTCACTCGCTCCAACATAATTCCTTTCGGCTCCAACAACTTGCTAGTAGTCGGCAGTAACGTCCTCGTACGTCGACCAAAGTTGAGTTGCGCTGGACTCTCTTCCAAATCTTGCATAGGCGTATTTCTGTAGTCTAGAATCGCCAAAAACGGATCTTCACCACTCTCGACAGCTTTCTTGATTAGTTTCTTCGCCGTATTGACCGCTGATTCTGCTTTAACCGTTAGACTGGGGATGATGTGGGCTGCTCGTTCGATGTTCAAAGTCATACTTCTCCGCGAATTCTTGAAATTCTTCACTGCTGAACTGCGGACCATTGTCACTAACTAGTACATTTGGCAGTCCATATCTTGCAAAGTGCGCCTTCAACTTCCTGATAACAGCGCTTGACTTAGTGCTTTCCAGGTAGTCAACTTCCCAGAAATTACTGAAATAGTCCACTGTAACAAGATAGTTGTGACTCTTGATTGTCATAAGGTCTACACCTACTTTCTCCCATGGTCGGCTGGTTTGCTCATGAGTCATCAGAGGTTCTTTTTGTTGAGCTGTAGAGTATGTGTTACAAATTTCACACTCTGAAATGAATTGCTTCATCTCTGCATTCATTCCTGGCCAAAACAAACATTCTCTTGCGCGTCGTAGACAACCTTCAACTCCCATATGTGACGAATGTATAGCGGACTTCATCTTCTGACGTAGACTGGTAGGAATTACAACACGTTCTCCCTTGAAGATCAATCCATCTTGAAATGACAGTTCTGCTCGTACATTAAAGTATGGTTTCAGTATGGTCTCTACTTCACTCTTGTCTTCTGGCCATCCTTTGAGAATTATCTCCTTCAATAGTTGCAATGCTTCATCTTCCTCAGTTGCTCGACGGATTTCTTGCAATCGTTCACTTCGGATGGGTACGTAGTCTGTCATGTTGATCTGTTCAAACACCTCTTCCTGCATATCGCTTGTGTTTTGCAGATAAGCTCTTGATAGAGTGTCGGCTAGATACATTTCTTTGCCCTTCTTGTGAATAATCTCGACATCATACTGTAGTATCCTCATCAACACCCCTTGCAGTCGTCTTGGTACACTTGACAACGGCTTATTTTGGATAGCTTCTAGAGGTATATGGTCGCTCTGGATTGTCGTCTTCCTCCCAAAACAATACTGATGAAACTTGTTCAGTGCAAAGACGATTGCCAAAGTCTCCTTCTCTATCTGCGCATATTGTGTCTCCGTGTCAGTCAGTGCTCGACTTGCAAATGCGATTGGTTAACCCTCTTGAAGTAACGCTGCTCCTAAACCTTTTTGAGATGCATCACATTGAATCTCCAACTTTTGCTCTGGGTTGTAGTACTGTAAGATGGGTGTTTGGGTCATCATCTTCTTGATCCTCTTGAACGCCTCATCGTGTTCTCTTGTCCACTTCCACTCGGTCTCCTTATGGGTCAGCTTCCTCATAGGCTCCATTACATCCGATAGACTGGGTACAAATTTACTCAAGTAGTTCACCATTCCAGACAGTCGTCGTACTGCAGTCACATCCTCTGGTGCTTGCATCTTCACGATTGCTTCAATCTTCTTTGGGTCAGCCATCAGACCATCCCGCGAGATCTTGTGACCTAGAAATGTGATTTCTGTACTACCAAGCTCAGTCTTTGCTCTGTTCAGCCTCAGACCCTTTGCTCGGCATCTGTCCAGTAGGTTTCTCAGCTTTGAGTCATGATCCCTTGCAGCTTCTTCATCAGTGTCACCAACTCCAAAGACCAAAATGTCATCAGCAACACAAATTACGCCTTGTAGATCATCCAGAGCCAGTTGTAGCTTCTTCTGAAAAATTTCGCTGCTTACAGCCAGACCAAAAGGAAGTCTGTTCCACCTGTATCTCCCATACGGTGTTTGAAATGTTGTCAGCTTGCGTGATTCTTCATCCAACACACAGTGCCAGTAGCCATTCTTGAGGTCAAGCTTGGAGAAAACTTTGGCTTTTGCAAGGTCAGGCAGAATGTCGTCGATTACCGGTAGAGGGTGCATCTCTCTTATGAGTGCTTTGTTCAGAGCTTGAGGGTCAATGCAAATTCTCAGATCCCCTGACTTCTTGGTTCCTGCTACCATTCGACTTACCCATTCTGTAGGCTCGTCGACCTTAGTAATGACATTTTCCTGCTCCAACTGCTCCAGTTTCTCTTTAACCTTCGACTTGATGCTCAATGGTACTCTACATGAAGGAATTGCAATAGGTTTCACCGACTCATCCACTGTTAGATGAACATTTCCTGGTATCTTGCCAACTTCATCAGCAAATACGTCTTCGTAGTCTGTTAGGATGTCATTCATTGCACAGATGTTTTCATAGTTAACTGTGATGAATCCCATCTTCTCAGACGCTCGCTTACCAAGAATTGGTGTAACAACCTGTTTTACAACAACAAACTCAACAGAATAGTACCTTTGTGGTTGCTTGCAGTTGCGGACATCAATCCTACACTTTCCCAACGGCTGAATTGTAGTAGAGTTCCACATTTGAAGAGTTGACTCACACGGCTGTAGCTCTGCGTCCGGTACCAGATGACTTGGAATGGCATTCACACTTGCCCCGCTGTCGATCTGGAACTTCACTTTATTACCGTTGACCATGAGATTAGCCATTATGTGTTTTCCTCTGGATCCGGTCGATACGTTCATGATGTATTCCCGTCCTCTTGAGTTATCTTCTGAGTCGTCGCTTTCTTCTGTGTCTCCATCTTCTACCGCATGGACTCTGCGCGATGTCTTCTTTTTGCCTCCTGTCGCTGCGCTTCTTGGTGCTCCGCCGGTCGCTGCATTACTTGGACATTTCTTGGCATAGTGTCCCGTTTTCTTGCATTTATGACATTTGGCATCAGTTGCAGGACAGTTCTTCTTACCCCAATAATGTGCTAAACCACACCAGTCGCACTGCGTGAGGTTAGGCTTAGTCTTTGTTGTTTGTGGATTACTCTTCTGCACTGAGTTTGTGTATAGACTCCTGCTTGTCACTTCGAAATGCTGTCATTGATCTCCTTGAAGTTTCATAGGCAGTACACATCTTAAGTACAACATCTAGAGTTAGGCTATCCTCCCTAAAGAATTTTTCCCGAAGTGTATCCTCTTGGCAACCAAAAACAATTTTATCCCTCAGAAGTTCATCTTGAAGTTCTCCATATCCACAGTGTCTTACCAGTCTTCAGCCTAGTGATAAAAGATTCCAAGGATTCATCTTTCCTTTGCATGCTATCATGAAAGTTGTACCTCGCCATCAGCTGCTCATCTCTTGGTGAAAAATGCTTGTCAAATTTCCCAATTAATGTTGCATAAGTCAGGGCAGATTCATCTTCTATGCCAAAAGATTCGTAGATATCTAGCAGAATGTCACCTCCAGTCAACAATTTCGCTATTTTAATATCATCACTCTTACCCTTCAGACCGTTGCCACTGATGTAAAGATCGAGTTTCTTCTTATAACGCCTCCACGCCACTGCTTGCTCAATCTCAGACTTGCAGACGAATAAAGGCTGTGAAGTGGATGCCATGACGCCACTCATATCTTTCGACTTTTTGAGGTTAAATCCAAGGATAACTCACTATTTCAGCTGTAGAACTTGGTCAGCAGTACTTCATTCACACGTACACTGCTTACCCAGCTGCCACCATGTTGATATGGGTATATATATCGGGTTCTTAATGAGACACACTGGATTGGGGTTCACATATATTGGGGGAGTCTGGTTACATGCTTCTTGTCATCAAGGGAGGTTTAGGAAGCCATGCCTTGATATCAGCTCGCCTGTAGATTATATATTTAGCTTACAATATTATTACCAATATTGTAACAGAGATAGAGCCATTAGCCTCGCTAACATTCCAAGAAAGGTTCGTAGTAGAAGAACTAATTACAACTAGTGCAAGCCTGCCAAACCAACCTAAGCCTAGGCCTGCATCAAAGTACTCTATCGAGATTCAGGACAGTGAAAATTTTAATTGTCCACCTACGCCCGGAAATACTTTGTGTTTACCAAGTGCAAGGGATCCTTTAGTGTCATCCTCCAGGTTCAGCGTGAATAGTGATCAAGTGTGTCGCGCTAAGACGAGGGCGAGAAGAAGTAGAGCAGAACGTATACTGGAATTTGTTTGGGCCTGAACCTAGCTGGGAAGTGTGAATATCCCAGGGTCCCTGTAGTCTAGAAACAAGACAACCGCGCCTCTACCAGTGTGCTCCAATCTCGTTCTCCCAGTGCTTCTACTCTCTACGAAATCCTTTAAGTTTTTTTCCTAGTTCGTAACGGTAACGATGATTATAGTGAGGGTTTAGACTTAGGTATGTCAAGGTTCACATAATAACGTAAACCTAGAAGATTATCCGTTCTTCCCTTCTTTATTTATTATCCGTTGCTCTGATTCGAGGAACAGTACACATTCTATCGTACGGAAAATATTTACATACTTCCTCGAATTCAGGCTCCTGTATTTTTCCGCTTGGAAATATATATATATTTATCCAGTTATAAAGACATACACTTACACGTAAAACTTGAACGTTTAGTCAGACCTGAGTTTATGTGCTACCTATCATCCGGGTACAGATCCAATAGTGAAAGTAGAGTATAGTTGACTAATATACAGTAATTATCAGAGGTGGGCAGGTGCGCGCCATTTGGCGCTCTGCGCTCTGCGCTCCGGTGCGCATTACCAATATAGAGGAGCGCGGAGCGAGGAGCGGCAAAATTCTGAAATCGGAGTGCAGGCGGGGAGCGCAGCTAGAAATTCGCGCTCCTTTCTGGCGCTCCGGAGGCGATTTTTCCTGTCAACAACAGGTACAAGAACGTCATTATCGTGTACAGTCATCGTACCGTTCGTACGGTGTTACTCACGGTGTTAGTGAACTGTGATACAGTGATACTATGATAGTGACAGACTGACAGTGTTACAGTTGTTAACTTGTTATTTTTTTGGGGGGGGCTTTTGCTATCGATATTATGGTATCGATAGTTCGATACTATCGGAATGTTACTTGAATGTATGGGTGGGAGGGTGGTTTGGGGGATGGTGGCGGGAAGGTAGAAGCGTAATTTACTCGTGTTACAAATATGAAGCCGATTGGTGAGGTAGTTTCGCCACCACAGATTTTATTTGTTTTCCTTTTCTTCGTACGGATACGCTGGAAGTGGGTTGTGGGAGGCAATTGGGGGTGTGGTGGAGGGAAGGCATAAGGGTAAGGCACTTGTCACACAAATATGGAACCGATTGGTGCAATCGTTTCGCCGCCACAGATTTTCTTTTTTTTTCCTTGTGAGGCAACCGATAGTCAGCGAGTGGGTGGGAGGAGGGATTTGGGGTAGTGGTGGTGCCGTCACATTATGATATTAAATTATTATTAATTTAATCATGTAATCAACTAAATACTAATCATGTTGTATTGTTGTTATTGTATTGTTAGGCTTGTTAGAATGTTAGCTTGATAAGTTTAACTGTTTAAGTTTCTCAGTTTGGACAGTTTCTGTAATTCTTTATGTCATATCATAGATATCAATGGACAGCCACAATGTCACAAACTCACAATGATATCAATCATATCATATCATGACATTTGCAATGATATGATTCATATCATATCATTGACATTTGATTCATTGATATGACATAAAGAATAACAGAAACTGAGAAAGTGAGAAACTTAAACAGTTAAACTTCAGAAAGACACCATGACTTGAGGTTTTTTGAATGTTTTGAATTCTTGGAATTTAGTGAAGTGAAAGACAATGGACAAAGTGAAGGACAAAGGTAAATAATAAAATAACTTCTAGAAGCTGTTTTGTTTGTTTTGTTTTTATATACCTATTTTTGGGAGCGCGGAGCGCAGGAGCGCGGAGCGCAGGAGCGCGGAGCGGGAAGCGCATCGGGTCTGCTGACAAAAGGAGCGCGTGAGCGCTGCCGCATTACCGGTCCCACCGGAGCGCGCCCACCTCTGGTAATTATTATGCTTTTATGAAGTTATCTTTCATACTTATTACTTTGTGAGTTACTATAGTTTAACCCTTAAAAAGCGGCTCACCACTTAAGTCGAGTTAAATAAAGCTGGACTATGTGGCGGCGCTCGACATAGGTCGAGTGGCAATTTCAGCACGTAATGTGGCTGAGAGAGAGAGACAAGTGGTGGCAGGAGACTAGCGAGCGTATGACTGCTCCAGACCACCGCGGCGAACCTACTGACACAAATCTCAGCTCCCTCCTCCCTCTCTCACTCGCTACATACTCAATTATGTACCGAAAGTACCGAATTACCTGCTTTTTGCACTCGCGTTGCACGGTTATTGCAAGAAAACTATCCATCATACAAGGATCGTTATGGTGTCATTCGAAAGCTCTGTTTATGCCCTTTCAGGGATAGGTACTTGTTTTACGTTCTGGGTCTTATTTAGGCATGAAAATGATCACGTAAACAGCCCTATTTTGGCTAAAAACACCCCGCTGGGCGGTACACATAAATAAACCGCATAGGCCGCTAAAGAAGGGTTAATTACTTATTCAAATTGCATTAACTTATTGTTTAACCCCTTCTATACCAACGATGTACTTTTCATTATATTCTGGCAACCATAAGGCAATTTTTGTTCAGCTTAGGAAGGACGTCTACCCATTAAATGGCTACTGCCTATCTAAATTAGTCCTTTTAGCCGCCATATATCCTCCCTAAGCTAAATAAAATTGTCTAAATGTAGCTGAAATCAAATATAAAAGATGACTCCGGTAGAGAAGGGGTTAAGGAATAAAACCTGTATATCCTTTACCTATGTGTTTTGTGTCCATTGCTTATTACTAGAGTGTGGATTAAGAGGGTTAAAGTTCATCCCTACTCAGTAGA
Source organism: Paralithodes platypus (assembly GCA_032716605.1). Taxonomy (NCBI): domain Eukaryota; kingdom Metazoa; phylum Arthropoda; class Malacostraca; order Decapoda; family Lithodidae; genus Paralithodes; species Paralithodes platypus. The sequence goes on along the minus strand of CM064509.1, from coordinate 2,639,160 downwards.
GAGGTACCTAAGTTGATGATTAATGCTGATTCCTAAGTTGGAAATCGCAATCAGATTGTCTCACGTTATTTGAAAACGTGGCATAATACCCATGACACGAGAGCGTAAGACACTGATGTAACGGCTTGTTTTCATGTAAGACCCTAACATCTACAGTCTTCAGAAGATCCACAAGGAAGTCCTCCCTACCTTCTGTCACCGTCACACGACAGGACCACCCCCATGGACCAGGACGTCGTAGGGAATACCATGCAGGCAGCCACGACTTCAGAGATGGTCGGAACCTGCCTATATCTTCCCCGCAAGACTCCTAGAGGATCCTCGATCGTGCTGCTATAAATAGCCTATCCCTGTCTTATGTAACATTGCACCTCTACCTATATGATTTTGTGTGTTTACATCTTCTTCAGTCGAGTAAGAACCTACCTATAAAGTCAATACAACCCCAGTAAAAACCTGGTATAACATATATAATTATATATAAGGAATATGTATCCAGTGTTACACCCAATGTTTAATTTCATCTGACGGTAAATTGGATCCTCTAACAGCTAATTTCTTGATTCTTAATGGAAAAATATGAAACTACTATGTCTCTGCATCATATGAAGACCAAGTATATATAATTAGCACTGTGTTTCACTACACAATAACCGAGAAATCTTGAAGGGAACTTTGCAATTTACCATCAGTTGAAAAGAAGGCCTCTGTCCCCTGGCGCTGTGGTGGTTCATCGAGCTCAGTCACCTAGTCCCCGACTCCAACGCTCTCCCCGCGCTCGTGGTGGTGGTTGCCCTGTCCCCTGCCTGCCTTCCGTTCCGGAAGTTTATTCCATTGACGCGCTGCTCTTAAGTCCATATGTTCCCCGACAGAGCTGACCCTGAGGATTGCCCCCCTGGGCTGTCCATTTCTCAACGCCCTCCCGTCGACTTTCGTATGCTGCCTATACTGCCCGTGGTGCCCCTCGCCCAGAGGTTACTCCTCGCCCTTCTACGACAGGTGATTCCTTCCGTAGCCTGCAATTGGACGCCCTGGATTGGCTTGATAAGGGCACCTCCCTTCGTGATATTGCTATGGCCCTTGTTCCTCGGCTGCTTGGACTTTGGTTAGCAGCCTGAGGTCCTATTGCTCCTGGCCTAGTGTTTTTAATTAGTTATATTGTGGGAACTAGTGCATATTCACTTGTAATTAGCCCGCCTGGCAATTCCATTATTAACTTACGTGTTCTACGGCCAGTGTTTCCTTAATGTTTAGCCCACCGGGCATTAATTAGCCCTCTATTGTTGTAAGGCCAGTGGAAGCGAGGTAGGGCCATAGCGCTTGGTCATACCGTCCAAGGTGCCCTTAATTCACCAAGAAGAAGAAGAAGAAGTTGAAAAGAAAGACTATAGGAAGCTGTCAATATTAACTTTCGCTGATGATGTGGTGGTGATGGCAGAGCCGGAAGAAGGCCTAAAAAGAATACTGGAAGAGGTGGACAGGTTTGGGAATGAACTAGATGTAAACTTTAGTGGGGAAAAGAGTAAAGTGATGGTGGTAGGTGTCATTGAAGAGGAGCGTGGAGAAAACAGAGATTGGAGGCTTGGAGGCAAGAGGATGGAGGAAGTCAAGGAATACAAATACCTAGGAATATGGATAGGAAGGAACGGGTTCAAGAGAGAAATAAATGAGAAAGCAAGAAAGGGAGTGAGAATCTGGGGTAGTTTGTTAAATAAAGTTAAAGAAAGGGTAAATAGGTATGAAGTGATAAGAGGACTATGGAAAGGGATTGGGGTACCAGCAATAATGCATGGATTGGAGGCTATAGCTTGCACTGAGGAGGAGGTTGAGAGGCTGGAGAGGGTACAGAACAGAGTTGGTAGACTGGCACTAGGAGCAAATCATGGACGGCAGTGGAGGCAATTAGAGGGGATATGGGTTGGAGCACCTTCAGGGAAAGAATTAGGCAGGCAAAATTGAAATACAAGATTAGGTTAGATAAGTTGGAGAACAATACCTGGATTAGGAGAATCTATGAGTGGTCAAGGGATAAGAGTAGGTGGGGAGGGGAGTGCAGGAGAAAGCTAAAGAGAATAGGGATGAGACAAGAGAGACCAGGAACAGAATGGAAAGAAATATTGGGTGGAGATACAGTTGGAGAGGGAGGAAACATTACAAAGATAGTCGAGAAGAGAATTCAGGAATGGGGGCTAAGAGAATGGAGAAGTGGAAGGACTAGAAGAAGACTTAGAGTGAAGGAAAGAAGAAGAAAGCCGAAGGGGAAGAGGGAGATGGGGGTTAGGGAGGGAGAGGAATAAGTACTTGTAGTAGATATTCACCTTAAGCTTTTTTTCAAACTATACTCCTACTGTCATTCTTATACTATCATATTCTAACTGTCCTTATCTCACATATTCAAACTTTCTCTAATGGGGGAATGCTGGTTACCAGGCGCACTGATGGGTCTGAAGGCTAGCCTCCTCGCAGTGACCCCATCAAACAAGAAGAAGAAGAAGAAGAAGAAGAAGAAGAAGGGTCCAAGAGGACGAGGAATGGACACTGGAAGGAAACACAATGAAGAAGACGAGAGAATATAAATACCTGGGGGTTACAATAACAGAGAAAGGGTTTGACAAGGCAAAAAGCGAAAAGATTGGTCAAATGCAACAATGGCATGGGAGATTATGGAGCGCGACAAGATTAAGAGCGAATAGCTATGAAATAGTGCGAGGGGTATGGAAAGGACTAGGAGTACCTGCGATTATGTACGGCATGGAGGCGGTGGAAACGACGGAGGCAGAAACGAACAAACTAGAAACGGTACAAAATAAAATTGGAAGGACGGGATTGGGGGCAAATAAATACGTAGCACAAGAAGCAATCCGAGGAGAAATGGGGTGGAGTACGTTTGGAGAAAGGATAGGAAAAGCTAAAGGGAAGTACAAAGTGAGGCTAGAGGGGATGGAGGAAAGTAGGTGGCCAAAGAAGGTATACAGATGGGCGAGCGAGGGAAGTAAATGGAACAGAGAGTGAATAAGAAGGTTGGGAAGGATAAATATAATACAGGACCATGTGGGAGGGGAATTCAGAAAGCGAAGTGGAAGGGATGTCGAGTGGGCGATACTGGAAAACGGGAGAGGGTGTATCAGAGAGATAGAGAAAGGGATAAAAGAGGAGGGAAGAAAGAAATGGAGGGAAGGGGTAGAAAACAAAGCCACGCTGTCATACTACAGAGGGAAAGAAAAACCAGCTAGAGAACTCTTCTATGATGCCCTCGTCCGAGTTCCGTAAAGGTTTATGATAATTAAAAGCTCCCATAGCTCATTAACACATTGACAGCAGAACTGGTGAGCAAAATCATAAAGTATACTAATTAATATAATTTATATTTAATTGTATTAAAATAAATTACTATAAATAAACACAATATTATCATAATATAATCATAGAAAATATATATGTTTATTATTATTCAGCTATTAAATTATTTCATTAACAAATCAAAATAAGATAGGGCTACCTGAGCTTAACGGCGTTGAACATACAGCAATGAGAGGTTCAAGTGCCGACACGACAGAGACTGGGGGAAAACTACCCCGCCCCCGGGAACTACCTGGTCACCTGGTGCAACACCGGTAATCTGCCCTGGAAAGAGAATTTTCCGGGGATTAATGCTCATAGGGTTACACCCAAACAACGGTACAAAATATGTGCCTCAAAACCGCCGGTCAACGAACCGTAGCACTCCACCACTACTTTTCGTTGTCCTTTAGTATCATATTAAAGATTTCAGCATATCTTTACCTGTCCAGAAGATTTAAGCATATCTTCTGAATCCTCATAAAGATGAAGCATATCTTTATTAAAGATGAAGTCTTTCAAGTATCCCTTTACACTTGAAACACTAGTAAGATTCCGGCATCTTTTTATCCCATAAAAAGTCTAAGCCTATCTTAATCTCTAATCTGGCGTCACCCAGAAGCCCTCATAGATCGCCGTCTTGAAGGCCGTGATACCCTATTGTATCAATCAATTGTTTGGCAAATTATCGCGAATTGCAAATCAGTTAATATAACCACCCAAAGGTACAACCGCCGGGTTTTATATGCAATGTCAAACCAATTGTACCTGCCCCAGACCTCTTTGTAAAAAGGTCGCCGGGAGGGAAAGACTAAACAAACAAACGTCATTGTTTCAATGGCTTATTAAAGATTTCAGCATATCTTTTATCTGTCCAAAAGAATTAAGCATAACATCTTAATCCTCATAAAGATGAAGCATATCTTTAGTAAAGATGAAGTCTTTCAAGTAACCCTTTACACTTGAAACACTAGTAAGATTCAGGCATCTCTTTATCCCATAAAAAGTCTAAGCCTATCTTAATCTCTAATCCGGCTTCTCCCAGCCCTCATAGATCGCCGTCTTGAAGGCCGTGACACCCTATTGTATCAATCAATTGTTTGGCAAATTATCTCGAATCGCAAATCCGTTAATATAACCACCCGAAGGTACAACCGCCGGGTTTTATATACAAGGACCCCAATGGAAATACGCCTAACGGCCTTATTGGGCTATCCTTAGTTGGAATTATGCAAGGCTGGTACATGTCATATTTATAACATACTATGTGGTACCAACTCTGTAAATTGCTAACTGAATAAATATTTTTATTATTATTATTATTATTATTATTATTATTATTAATGTCAAACCAATTATACCTGCCCCAGACCTCTTTGTAAAAAGGTCGCCGGGAGGTAAAGACCAAACAAACAGACAGCATTGTTTCAATGGCTTTGAAAAGCAGAGAAAACCAAGGCCAACAGGTGTCAGCCTGATCACCTAGAAAACTGAGTGGAGCCCCCCTCGACGGGAATAACTCAGGAAGCCTGATCCCAGGCTCGACCATAGAAAACGCAGTTTCTGATGAGCCCTCAAGCGACCAAACTCGTCGGGGTAACTTACCTATTTTAGCCATCCTGACTAAAACTTGGTAAACAAAAACGGTGTTCTCGGAGCAACGAGAAAAACGCCGGAAAGGTAACCCACACTAAACTATACATTACAGGAGGGCGTAATGCATAAAGCAATGAATAACACAGGAAGCCTGCTCCCAGGCTCGACCACAGAAAACGCAGTTTCTGATGAGCCCTCAAGCGACCAAACTCGTCGGGGTAACTTACCTATTTTAGCCATCCTGACTAAAACTTGGTAAACAAAAACGGTGTCCTCGGAGCAACGAGAAAAACGCCGGAAAGGTAACCCACACTAAACTATACATTACAGGAGGGCGTAATGCATAAAGCAATGAATAACACAGGAAGCCTGATCCCAGGCTCGACCACAGAAAACGCAGTTTCTTATGAGCCCTCAAGCGACCAAACTCGTCGGGGTAACTTACCTATTTTGAGCCATCCTGACTAAAACTCGGTAAACAAAAACGTGTTCTCGGAGCAACGAGAAAAAACGCCGGAAAGGTAACCCACACCAAACGAGACATTTTAACACATTTTATACAAAGGGTGTGCGCAAAAATAGGGATACCTGAACAGGAGGGCGTAATGCATAAAGCAAAAACCGGGGCAAAGGTAGCCATGACAGAGACTGGTGGGATACTTACTCCAGGTTCTGCATAGACCCGCCGGGACCCAGCTCTGGAACAAAAGAAAATTTCCAGGAATTAATGCTCATAAGGTTAACCCAAACATGTTCGCACACAAGTGTTAAATAACCCGCCGGGTAACGAGACGTAATACTCAACGACTACAGCTCGCTACGCGGTGGGGTTTCCTAAGTAAAAGATTTCAGAATATCTTAATTTGTCCAAAAGATTTATGAATACCCTCTGACATAATATATAAAGACCAGCATGGCGTTTATAACTGATTAAGTCTTTCCGGTGATGTTTGTTTCAAGATTCAATTTTGGAAAAAAAAAACTAAAAAAGACGCCGGCCCCCGAATTATCTCGTAGATCAAAAACTGGGAAGCCTGACAAATATACGAGATCTAACTTCTCCCGAAGTATCTTTTTAGATCGCCGTATGTTGAAGTCGGCGACACAAAACGTATCCCTCAATTGTCTGGTTAACTAACTGAATTGTAAATTCGTTATTCCCACCCTTCCAGGGAGCACCCGCCGGGTGTGAATATTAGTTTAAAAAACGTTAACCCCAATTGCGCCGTAAGCTGAAGGCGGCGATACAAAACGTATCCCTCAATTGACTGGTTAACTAACTGAATTGTAAATTCGTGATTCCCACCCTTCCAGGGAGCACCCGCCGGGTGTGAATATTAGTTTAAAAAACGTTAACCCCAATTGTGCCTTAAATTTCCGTATGTTGAAGGAGGCGATACACAATGCATCCCTCAATTGTCTGGTCAACTAAACTGAATTTTGTAAATTCGGTCATCCCACCCTACCAGGTTGCACCCGCCGGGTGATTTAAAGTTTAAAAGTTAACCCCAATTGTTCCTAACCCCACATCTTTGTAAAAGATCGCCGGGGAGGAAATACAACAACAGCATAATTTTATATTGGCTTTGCAAAACCGAAAAAACTACAAACAACACGTGTCCGTATGAACACTGTTAGATGGGTACAGCCAACCCGCCGGGAATCAGAAGGAGCCTGAAACAGGCACCCCAGAGACGCAGTCCTGGGGAGCCACAGACACCCACTCGCCGGGGAAACAAGCCTGATTTTAAACCACGCGTGGCCAAAACTCGGTAACCAGCCGGATTTTTCATGGTGTAACCGAGAAAAACCCGCCGGAAATAACCCACCCCGTCCAGATACCATCTGAACGCAACACAGGACCGAGGCGTAGCCAAAACACAACTAACGCCGGGCCCAACAAAGTCCGTGGAATTAGCCAATACACAACTAACCCAGGACACATAAATAGTCCGTGGAATTAGCCAATACACAACTAAACCAGGACACACATCACACAGTAGTACATATTTAGAAAATAAATCAATAACACTTGTATATGTGGTAAAGCTACGAGAGGCTGGCTAGGCCTAGGCAGACGGATAATATTAACATGTCGGAATATAAACAAAAAGCACTGAATTATATCACAACAGGAACCACCGCCAACACACCACTGTAGCAAATACTTCCGGCAAAGGGAAGAACTGACTCGGGACCCAGAAAAAACTTCACTAAGTGAAGAAAAATACGCTGGGAACGTCAGCAAAAATACGCTACCTCATCAGAAAGATAAAAGGAAGCAATAACGCGTAATGAAAGCCGCCTGCATCACAAAGCTAGCTAACTGTGACAAAGTTCACCTGTCCACAACCGGACCACGAGGGTACATCCGAAATAGATGCCCCAAACACACGACCCAAAATACACTGCACTGCGGGCAACCAGCCCAGGACACTCCTGCTACGCATATCCTAACCTTACTCGATACATCCCGGAGTAAACAAATGAGAAAAAACTCACTAGGGACGCAGCAAATGCGGAACCAGCGGAGCGTGGAGAGACACGTCCAGGCCGGCTGACCGCAGAGCAGAGAAGGAAGAATGACGCCTGAATCAGCGTATGGTCAAAGATCCACACAAGTACATCCACGATATGATGGAAAGCTTATTGGATAGTTATTCTTATTTTCTTTTTGTTTTTTATTTTTTACGAAGTTTTTTCGTAGTGAGAACCCAATTCATAATGACTGAAGCCATGAGTGAGGTCGCGTGCGCTCATGATGAAGGCTCCTCAGATTTTAAATGCTCTGCGCGGTAGATTCAAACTACGGCGGATTAGTGTTTGAAGAGGATGCTTTATGTAATAGGCATGTTCGTCAATGATTACGGGGCCACTACTAAATATTAGGTTTTCTTTATCTCCTTACAGGAGTCAAACCTATAATATCGGATATTATTCCTTCTCTCACCATTACACCCATAAGAGTTGTTGTTTGTTGTTGTAGACTTGTAGTTCCCCAGACTGTCTGGCCGAACAGTCCCGAGTCCGGTTGAACGAGGCTGCTCCAGATGCTCTGGCCCCAAAAAGGGCCAGGGTTAGATGAGATTTGTCTTGAAGAGGGCAGCAGGGGAGGGGATCATCAGCCCATGGGCTTGCACCCCCAGGCCAATGCCCCACTGTCAGCAGCCCATCTTGCAGTGCCACCCAATCGGGCGATCTCGCCAGCACCTAGAAGGAAAAGTAACACAGGAAAAGAGACAGACAGAAATGGCTAAGGTTGGGTAGAGGATGCCAAACCTAACTCTGGAAAGGACCAACCCTCACACAAAATAGTAATAATCAATGGCTGCTGACAACAGATTCATAATTAAATAAACGGATTGTGCTGTATATCCACAAAATTACTTGATATGCATATTATATTCCCTTAGAGCCAAGATAACTTTCTCTTTATTCAGTGCGTAAAGGCTTGGGACCCATCCTAGAGTAATTGCAACAGCGTGATAGCGTAGCATAGGACATTGACGCCAAATTATGATTCTCACTGTTAGCTGTACATAAAAACAAAACTTGTGGGACCCAGAGGAAATATTTGTATTTATTTTTTTTTTCTATGTGATTGAGGGAGGCAAAAGGCATAACTGCCTGTAGCGAGTGCCTCCCCCATAGTTGAAAGAGTGACAGGGCCAAAATCAAGGGACGTTCGAGCCAAAATGCCTGGACACACGGAGTTTGAAGCAATTTAAGTCATAGGAAGAGGGAAAGACTGATTCTGGGAGAGAGTTCCAGAGCTCAGCTGTTGAGTAGAAGAAAGTTTGAGAGTAACGTTTCACTCTTGGGTTGGAGAGTTGCACAGAGTAGGGGTGGGATTGAGTTGCAAGACGGGTACCACGTGCCCTACGTAAAGGAGGTGGTATGCACTGGGATAGCTCTGAGGAACACTGATTATTATAGTAGCGATAGAATAGCGAGAGATGCAACATTGCGGCGGAGAGAGAGAGATTGCAGAGAGTTGGTGAGTGGACGGGAGTTAATGATACGAAAGGCCTTCCTTTCAACTTTGTCTAGGAGAGCGGTGTGAGAGGAACCTCCCCACACATGTGAACAATACTCAATACAAGGGCGCACTATGCCCCTGTACAGAGCAAGAAGCTGTGCAGGGGAAAAGAACCCCCTAAGGCGGTTGAGCACACCCAGCTTCTGGGAGGCTGCCTTAGCAAGACTGGTAATATGGTCCTTCCAAATGAGAGCAGAAGAAAAAGAGACACCAAGAATATTGAGAGAAGATGAAGGGTTGATTTTTGTATTGCTGAAGAATAAGGGATAGTCCGCTGGGAGATCCTGACGGGTAGATAGATGGAGAAATTGGGTTTTGGAAGCATTAAAGTTAACAAGGTTATCTCTGCCCCAATTGGTAATAGTATTTAGATCAGAATTTAAGAGTTCTATGGCTTCATTACATTTGTCGTTGAGGGATTGCTGGCTGGGGCGTTCTGAAAAACTAATGGAGTAGTGTAAGGTTGAGTCGTCTGCGTAAGAATGGATGGGAATTAAGGTACAGTTAAGGAGATCATTTATAAAAATTAGAAAGAGAATAGGAGATAGGACAGAGCCCTGAGGAACACCGGAGTTTATAGGGTGAGGAAGTGAACAATGGCCGTCCACAACCGCGGCTATGGAACGGCCGGAAAGGAAATTAGAGACAAAGGCACAGATGGAGGGATAGAAACCGAAGGAGGGTAGTTTAGAAATTAAAGATTTATGCCAGACTCTATCGAAGGCTTTCGATATGTCTAGTGCAATAGAAAAAGTCTCACCGAAGTCCCGAAAGGAATATGACCAAGAGTTAGTAAGATATGAAAGAAGATCACTGGTAGAGCGACCCTTAAGGAAGCCATACTGGCGATCTGAGAGCAGATTATGAGAAGAGAAATGCTTAAGAAATTTGGAAGCAAGAATAGTTTCAAAAACTTTAGAAAGACAAGAGATAAGAGCAATTGGACGATAGTTGGAGGGTTGAGAGCGGTCACCCTTCTTTGGGACAGGTTGAATGTGAGCAAACTTCCAGCATGAAGGGAAGACGTTAGAGGATAGACAGAGACGAAATAGTTTGCCTAGGCAGGGAGTCAGCACGGAAGCACAGTTTTTGAGAACAACAGGAGGAACACCGTCCGGACCGTACGCCTTATTAGTGTTAAGCCCAGAGAGGGTAGAAAGTACATCTTTAGAAGAGATTAGGATATTAGGCATAAGTAAGAGAGAGGAGGGCGGAGAGGGAGGAATAGCACCGGAATCATCCAAGGTGGAGTTTCTAGCAAAAGTTTGAGCGAAGAGTTTAGCTTTGTCAGAGGAAGAAGTGATGGTTGTGCCATCAGAGTGGGAAAGGGGAGGGAAAGACGAGGAAGAGAAATTGTTGGAGAGGTTTTTGGCTAGATGCCAGAAAGCTTGGGAAGAGCTAGAGTTGGATAGTTCAGTGCATTTATTATTGATGAAAGAGTGTTTGGCAAGTCGAAGAACAGATTTGGCTTGATTCCGGGCAGAAACATATGAAGAATGAGAGTCTTGAGTTTTAAGGTGTCAGTACCGTTTGAATGCTTCCTCCTTATTGCGGACAGCAGTAGAACAGGCGTGAGTAAACCAAGATTTTTTAGCATTAGTCTGAGAGAAAGAGAATGGAATGTATGCTTCCATGCCCGATAGGATTACCTCGGTAATGCGTTCAGCACTCTCCGAGGGTCCTCGGCCATGGAAGCAGAAATCATTCCATGGGAAATCAAAGAAGTACTGCCGAAGAGCCTCCCAGTCGGCAGCGCCAAAGTGCCACAAGCGCCGCCGGCTAGGAGGATCGGGTGGCTGTACTGGAGAGATAGGACAGGTGACAGAGATAAGTTTATGGTCGGAGGAGCCCAAAGGAGAGAAAAGATCGACAGTATAAGAAGAAGGGTTAGAAGTTAGAAACAGGTCAAGAATGTTGGACCGATCTCCGATGCGATCCGGGATACGGGTGGGTTGCTGAACTAACTGCTCTAGGTCATTTAGGATAGAAAAGACGTAGGCTTGTTCACCAGGTGGATCAGTAGTGTGAGAGGAGAGCCAATGGCGGTGGTGAACGTTGAAATCTCCTAAGATGGAGATTTCTGAGAAAGGAGAAATGGATAGAATGTGTTCCACTGTAGAGTTTAGATAGTCAAAGAATTTGGGAAAGTTGGTAGAGTTAGGGGAGAGATAGACAGCACAGAAATATTTAGTAAGAGAATGACAGGAAAGTTTGAGCCATAAAGTTGAGAATTCAGAGGAGTCGAAATCTGGAACACGAGAGCAAGTGAGTTTGTTGTGCACATATGCACAACATCCGCCATTGGCTTTGAAACTAGGATAGAGAAAGTAGGAGGATACAGAGAAGGGGTTGCTGGATGTTGCTACAGACACCTGAGTTTCGGTGAGGAAGAGAAGATCAGGTTTATAGGAGGAGAGATGGTGCTCAACAGAGTGAAAGGTAGAGGAGAGTCCGCGAATGTTGCAGAAATTAATAGAAAGAGTAACAGGCCGAGGTCCAGGTAATTGTGTGGGGTCGTCAGGGGATGGTCGGTCTGTGTCTACTAGGTGACGATGGCTGTGTGTGTCTGGGAATAACATGGAGGGTAAATGGGCCTCAAAGCTTGAGAGCAGGAGGATGTCAGCTCGGTTAAAGTTATCAATTCCCCATTTTGATAGATTTTCACGTAGTGTGGAGTAGGCAGTGGGGGTGTGTCTGGGAATCTGGAGGAAGTTTCTGCCATGGACATCCTTTTGGGGAGTTTCCTCTTGAAGTAAGGCATGGGAATTATGCATGTGTGTGCAGTACATCGTTTGCCATACTATCACACTGTTCCTGGTGTTCTTTAATGGGAAACCAAACCTTTATTCACCGTGGAGTATTTGGATGTACAAGATAACGGGCTGTGGCATGGTTGTTGTTGTTGTTCCCCAGGCTTTCTGACCAAACAGCCCCAAGGTCCTGAGCAAGGCCAAGGCCATAACCGAACGCCCCCACAGAACCCTCCCTGCTTTACCACTAAGAATGCCCAGGTGACTGAAACCGCTCCCAGTCGAGGAGCTGGGGAGAGTGCGGAAATACCTGGGACACCGAAGCCCCACCCAAGGCCCTGTGTCCCTTTACAATTATGAAGGATAAGTTGAGGGGCAAAGGAATAATGTGACGCTTTGGCTCCCAGTCAGTATATAGAGAGGTCAATCCACGGAAGAGACGCCGCCACTTGAGATCTAGTAATGGTCGCAATCCTCCGCAAGACTATCAATTACTCTTTAACAACACACAACTCAACCCTTCATCTTCTCTCAACATTCTACATGTATCTTTTTCATTCGACCTTTCTTGGAAATATCATATTAGCCTATCACTCTATCTAAAAAAGCTTCCCAAAAGTTAGGTGTGCTCAACCGGCTGCATGGGTTCTTCAACCCCGCACACCTTTTTGCTCTATATCAGGGCACAGTGCACTCATGTATCGAGTATTGCTCGCACGTGTGGGGAGTTTCCACCCGTACCACACTTCTCGAAAGAGTCAAAAGCATTTCGCCTGATCAACTCACTTCCTCTTACTAGTTCCCTACAATCTCTTTCTACATGCCGCAATGTTGCATCTCTTTCACTCTTCTATCGCTATTACAACAATCAGTGTTCTTCAGAGCTCACTCAGCGCATACCCCCTCCTTTGCTAGACATATCGAAGGCATTTGGTAGGGTCTGGCACAAATCTTTCATTTCTAAACTACCCTCCTTCGGTTTCTATCCCTCCATCTGTGCCATTGTCTCTAATTTCTTTTCCGGCCATTCCATAGCTGCGGTTGAGGATGGCCATCACTCACTTCCTCATCCTATCAACTCCGGTGTTCCTCAGGGCTCTGTCCTATCTCCTAAGCTCTTTCTAATTATCATAAATGTTCTTCTCAACTGTACCTCCAGTCCCATCCATTCATACGCAGACGACTCTACCTTGCACTATTCAACTAGTTTTCCAGAACGCCCCAGCCAGCAATCCCTCAAAAACAAACGTAATGAAGCCATACAACACTTATCTTCTGATCTAACTACTATTTCCAATTGGGGCAGAGAAAACCTTGTTGCCTTTAATATGCTTCCAAAACCCAATTTCTCCATCTATCTACCCGTCAGGAACTCCCAAAGGACTATCCCTTGTTCTTCAACAATACAAAAATCAATCCTTCATCTTCTCTCAATATTCTTGGTGTCTCTTTTTCTTCTGCTCTCACTTGGAAGGACCACATTACCAGTCTTGCTAAGGCAACCTCCCAGAAGCTGGGTGTGCTCAACCGCCTCATAGGGTTCTTTACCCCTGCACAGCTTTTTGCTCTGTACAGCGCGTCCTTGTATTGAATATTGTTCACATGTGTGGGGAGGAACCGGAGGATCCTCTCACACCGCACTCCTAGATAAAAGTAGAAAGGAAGGCCTTTCGTATAATTCATTCCCGCCTACTCACCAACTCTCTGCAAACTCTCTCTCTTCGCCGCAATGTTGCATCTTTCTCGCTCTTCTATCGCTACTACAATAATCAGTGCTCCTCAGAGCTCTCCCAGTGTATAGGCCTACCACCTCCTCTACGTAGGGTAGGCTACGTGGTACCAGTCTTGGAACACAATCCCACCCCTACTCTGTGCAACTCTCCAACCCATGAGTGAAATGTTTTTTTCAGTCTTTCTTCTATTCAACTGCTTAGCTCTGGAACTCTCTCCCAGAATCAGTCTTTCCCTCCTCCTATGACTTAAATTGCTTCAAACTCCGTGTGTCCAGGCATTTTGGCTCGAACTTTCCTTGATTTTGGCCCTGTCACTCTTTCAACTCTGGGAGAGGCACTTGCTACAGGCAGTTCTGCCTTTTGTCTCCCTCACTCACATAGAACAAAAAAATAATAAATTATATATATATATATATATATATATATATGTGTGTGTGTGTATGGAATTTGGCCAGAACCTTCAAACAGCCTCGGAAGGAACCATCAAGGCACAGGCTTCCTGGGATAATGCAAATAAAGATTCCCAACACCCCACAATCACTTACTCCCAACTCAACCCTTTAGTGGTAGATAGCCAGGATTCCTCAACTGGAAGCTCCTGGAACAGGGCGGAGCTTCCCCATCCACCTCGACGCTCTCCCATTGGCTGGGGAAGAGCTCTCCAAATGATACATCACAAAATGCCAGCTACTGCATTGGTCAAGATGCTTGCCCCAATGGCCGGAACAAAAAAGGAGGTGGAAATCGGAAACATGGACACTGAAACACACAAGAGTATCACCCAGCTTGGAAAATCAAGAACCAGGTTGACTAATCCTGGAATACCCGTGATTGGCTGGAGGAGAAACAACCAATCCAGATTATTGTCAAATTCGTTGCCGCTACCTATAGTAAGACCACGTATGGATTATGCTGTTTAATTTTGGTGTCCCTATTACAGAATGGACATAGATTCCTTGGAGAGAGTGCAGCAAAGAATGACAAAAATTATCCATAATATTAGAAATCTTCCATATGAAGAAAAGTTGAAGAAATTATGCTTACATACGTCGGTTAGAGAGACGTAGAATTAGATGGGATATAATAGAGGTGGGGGCTAAACATAAGGAAAAAAGGAGTCATGAAAAGAATACAATATAATTCACGCGGAAATCTCCCCTCAAGTGTAAAGAGAAGAAATAATAATAATAATAATAATAATAATAATAATAATAATAATAATAATATTTATTCAGTTAGCAATTTACAGAGTTGGTACCACATAGTATGTTACAAATATGACATGTACCAGCCTTGCATAATTCCAACTAAGGATAGCCCAATAAGGCTGTTAGGCGTATTTCCATTGGGGTCCTTGTGGGATTAGGTTAGCTGGGGAAAATGGGGAGGATAAAGAAATAGATACTTTAGAGAAAGTATTTCTAGGGGGCTATTTTAAGATACCTTACATCCTATAGTAAATATCAGTAATCCGTAATTAGTAATCATTTCAGTTTGGTTTGTCTATCTCTTATGTCGCATTTAGTAGTAGACATAAGCTTGGTGCTCCCTTCTCGCAGCTGTCCGGTTCAGGTGTTCCTTCAGGCTACGTCTGAAGGAATACAGTGTTCTCTTTTCACGGACTGACTGGGGTAGGTCGTTCCAGTCTTTGATGGCGGTGAAGAAGAATGCTTGCTTACCCTGTCCTTGGATTCTCGGGACCTTAAAATTAAACATCCTGTTTCTTGTATTATGTCCACTCCTCTCATTTGCTTTAACAAAATCATTCTTTAGATACTCTGGAGCTCTGTCATAGAACATTTTGAAGGCATTAGTGAGCCTGATTTGTTTGGCCCTGTCAGAGACATTGAGCATACCTAGTGACTGAAGCTGTTCCTGGCCAACATGTAATCTGGGTCCTAGGTTCAGCATGAACCTAACCATTTTATTTTGAGTGACCTGAAGTTTGTGCTGTGCTGATTTAGATGATGCAGAGTACCAGGATGACACAGAATAGTCAAAATGACATTGAACAAGCGCTTGGCAGAGGGTCTCTTTGGTCGCCGCGGGCAAGCATCCCACCTGTCTATACAGGTATTTTATACGTGCTCTACACTTACTCAGGATAGATTCCAAAATTGTTTCACCTGACAAACTCGCGTCCAGTTTTAGTCCGAGATATTTAACTTGTGACACTGTTGTTATAGGAATATCATTACAGTTGACCGAGAAGCCCACAATGTCTTTCAGTTTGCGTTTTGTTCCACATAAGATGGCTTCCGTCTTGCCCAGGTGAAGAGATAGTCTATTGTCCACTAGCCATTCACTACATGATTCTAGTTCTTTGGAAAGTGAAGCGGCAATACTTATTGGGTCTTTTCCTGAAACCAGAAGCACGCTGTCGTCTGCATACAGTAATAATTTACATGAGACGCTCAGTTCCATGTCGTTCACATAACAGAGAAAGAGTAAGGGACCAAGGATGCTTCCCTGTGGGACCCCACAGTTAATTGGCATAGGATCAGATATATTATCATCAATTTTGACTCTTTGGGTTCTACCACTAAGATAAGATTTAAACCAGTTCACAGACCCTATGCCCATTGCTTGTAGTTTATTACATAGGATATCATGGTCTACTGTGTCAAACGCTTTTTGTAGATCAAGAAGAACCATACCGGTGTAGTTACCTTTAGACATTTCTTTACGAATGTGATCCGTTAAGTGGATGAGACAGGAGTCTGTCGAGTAATAATAATAATAATAATAATAAAAATAATTCCTTATTCCAGACACATAAGATAGATACAGTATAAATACAGTACGACCTAATGGTCCATATCACATACACTTCTCGTCAGAGCACAGATAATAATTATACACAAAGATATATTAATAAAGAAACAATAAAATAAAATATACAGTAGGCCTATTTACAGAATAGAGCACATATCACATTTTGTCATAATATAACACAGATAGGCTAACTAAGGCTATTGCTCAATGTTGGTTAACACCTATTGCACAGATCATTGCTCATAGTTCAATTAGACCTATATATTACATTACATACTATGTGTGCAGCAGCTTCTGCCAGTGAGATATAATACGGGATTCATAGATATGATCACTAGACCAAAGAGCTACAATCAGCGTGTTACTGGAGGATTGCAGTCGCTGCGAAAAGCTGTACACCAGTCTCCTGATGACAGCCCGACAGCACTGCACATCCAACAGTGTGCACACCATACTAGTGCTTTCATATTTAGAGAGACCAATGAACATCTTGAGTATATTATGATAAGATGTACACAGACCATTTATGGTGGCTCTCTTATACTTCCACCACAAATGGGCCGTGTACATAGAGGAACAATATGTCCGGAACAAAGTGACTTTAGTTTCCCAATTACACATGTAGAATTTTCTCAAGATGGTGTTACCACGTAAATATAGCTGTCTGCGCTGACGGCCGATATCTGCATCATCTGAGCAATCGTTTGAGATAATGTGTCCCAGGTATTTTATTTTGTTTACTTCTTGAATAATTTGATTATTGAGTGAGAAATTTGGCAGTTTACTTTTATACAGTAATTTTGATCTAAATATAAGAACAGCACTTTTCAGTGGGTTGAATTTAACACAATGTTTACTACCAAAAGATTCACATATATCAAGAAGTTTGCTCAGACCCGCAGAAGACGGTGCAATAATGACCAGATCATCAGCATACATGAGATGGTTGATGATTTTATTCCCACCATAACATCCAATCTGCTCTTTATTCAATTTATCACTTAATTCATCCATATATACATTGAATAAGTAAGGTGAGAGAATACTACCCTGTCTCACTCCATTGGTTACTGTAAAGGAATCCGAAATAATGTTACCCCATCTTACATTAAATGTTTGATTGGCGTACCAGTACTTCAAGATTCTCAGTATATAGGATGGCACTACATGCATCTGAAACCTGATTGAAACTTATAGAATAGATCATTTTGTTTGAGGTAGTGTTCAATTTGGGTGTATACCGCTCTTTCAAGGATTTTAGATACAATACATAATATGCTAACTGGTCTGTAGTTACCAACTTCTAGTTTATTTCCTTTCTTGAATAGAGGGGTTACAATAGCTTCCTTCAGTTCAGCAGGTACAGTGTTGGTGTTAATTGACAAGTTGATGATGTGGGTTAGGGGGCCTGCTATACCAATGGCTCCATCTCGTAGAAATTTGGCAGGAATTTTGTCTGGTCCTGTGCTTTTATGTACATTTAGGTTAGACAGCTCGTCAAAAGTGTATTTTGGTGTAACATTTTGCAATCCAAATGTGTTCGGGTGTATGTCTTTATCTCTGTAGAAATTTCGAAAGGTGGCCGTTGTTGTCGTGTATTTATTGAGAGGTTGAGGTAGGTTCTGTGCAAGTGTGTTTGCTATGGAGGTGAAGAAGGAGTTGAAGTAGGTTGAAATTTGTCGTTCATCGTGGCAAACCTGATCATTAATGGTGAGAACAATATTAGTGTTAGACGAATCCCTTGTCTTGTTGCTGTAGCCTGTTGTTTTTAGGTGCCTCCATAGTTTCTTTGGGTTATTCTGATATTCCTCTGCCTTATTGTGAAAATAATTAGTTTTCGCTGATTTTATTTTCCTACTTAGTTTATTCCTGGCCCTGTTGAACTCATGTTTCAGACCTTGATCCTGTCTATGTTTCGCTAGCTTTTTAACAGATTGTCTCTGTGTTCCAGATGGTGTAGTATGTCATTGTTGATCTATGGATCTGACCTTGCTTTAATTTGTATGTCTTTCAGAGGAGCTATTTCGTCTAGAATGTTTGTGATGATGGTTCTGAAGCCAACCCATGCGTCATTAACGTTTGTACTTCCAAACACTGGAGACCAGTCTGTATTCCATAAAATGTCCAGAAATGTTTCTTTATTGTAGTTTCTGAGTGACCTTGTTTTGATAACCTTGTGATTCTCTAGGGTAATTTTTGTGGTTTTTCGTGTGCAATATGAAAACATCAGCAGTTGTAAAGTCAGTGAAAATAGGCTAGCCTAAACAGACCTCAGATGCGGAAATACCCTGAGCCGAACAGGCCAAGCGGGATATCTCTATTGGTCTAACTGGTAAGGTGCCTGCCTCACACCCAAGGGTCGAGAGTTCGTGCCCCCACCAGGGCATGATATTTATCGGGAATTTAGATAAAGGTTAAATTACATATCACTGGCACATGAAATATCCCAACAAATAGTTATATTATAATTACCAACGACGTAGTCGTTGATAGGTGTAATCCAGTCCCCCACACGCGGCTAGTTCAATTGCATGACATGTAGGAATGTTCACATAATACAATATCGATACAATGAACTTAGCTTAGAGGACTGGTGATGTAGGACTGTTGTTAATATTATTAGTAGTTGTAGCACATGGTGAACTGTGGGTTGAGTCAGGGCCGGGGGAGGAGATGTTGACTGTACGGTGTTGTTTGAGAGACTAAAGGGCCGGCTTCCGATCGCTTCGCGAAATTACATATGGCTGCCGGCTCATAATAATTATAACCCATAACTTGGTTTCATAATACATCTAGAGCTGATGTAGATATTTATACATTACAGTTAATATTTAACCTAACTTAAGAATAAACTACAATACACAAAGAACCAGCCGAAATCGTACAAGCGATACGATACCGCCAAATTCAAATGTCCTATTGGACCAAAACCTGTCGGGATCATTACCCTATTCCCGACATATTGCCCGCCACCAAAAATGATATACAGGAACAAAAAAAGGACATCGAAGTCAAAGATCACCTTGTTGGATCTTTGATCTCCAAAGATCCACGGAACTCATAGCCGTCCTCCTTTTGGGACGAGCGCCACCTGAAGCCTGAGGAGGATCATCCTTCTCATCATCTGCTGCCCCACCTTGAGGAGCACTGTCACCAGCACTCTCCCGCGGAGGGGTATCAGTAGAGACGCCAGGATAATCCGGCAGTTCTACATCCTGCTCCAAGGGATATAACCTCACGACTGGGCGAGTAGTAACCCCAGTCGAAGTTCGTATTTTAGCAACCCTTATAAGACCATCAATGCCCTGGAACAAATCGATAATCCTCCCAAGCTTCCAAAATAACCTAGGACGCTCATCATGAATCAGGACGATATCCCCGATACGAGGCCATCGTTGATTCGTCCCTTTGATCTTATGAGAGTGACGCTCGCGAAGAGACAGCAAATATTCTTGGGTCCACCGTTTCCATAGATCGTCGGACACCTTGTTTACATACTGGAAGCGACGACGTGTGGCGTCAGCATTGCCGAACGTAGGGTCATGCAGATCTTCGTCATTTACGGACGATCTAGGAAAGGTATTAAGGGTTCGTCCATGTGTCATCATGGAAGGCGAAATGGGTAAGAGGTCATCAACATCTGCCGAGGTATAGGTCAAGGGCCTGTCGTTGACTAACATCACAATCTCTATTAAGATGGTTTGCAACTCCCGTCTGGTCACCAGTGCCCTTCCTAATACCTTCTTCAAGGCAGATTTGACGATACCGATTGTTCTCTCCCAAATCGCCCCGAACCATGGTGCACGTGCTGGTATAAATCTCCATTGACAACCCTTTCCAGTGAGGGTAGCCACAACCTGCGGGTCATCCATTAAACTCTGGAGATATTTAGAGGCCCCGACAAAACAAGTCGCATTATCGCTCATAATAATTTGAGGGAAACCATTGCGGCCTGCAAAGCGTCTTAGAGTATGCAAAAACCCCTCACTGGATAGGTCGTCAATCAATTCAATATGAATCGCTCTGGTTACCGCACATGTGAATAGGACGGCATATACCTTTATGATATTACCGGGCGATTCTCTAACATGAATCGCTCCGGTGTAGTCTACCCCGGTTACCTGAAATGGTTCAGTCCTTTGTACCCTGAACTCAGGCAAGGGAGGTATATCTACTGGGGAGTAAGGCTTACCCTGTAATCTTTTACAGATAGTACAGCTATTGTGGATCCCTTTAATTGCTTGTCGCATCTTAGGGATCCACCAACGTTGTCGCATATACGCCAGAACATAATTTACGCCAAAATGTAGGCAGGTCCGATGGCATTGGCGAATCAACATTTTGGTAATCAAATGAGAGGAGCTAAGGAGGACAGGATATTTAGCAGAATCAATAATGTCCGCTTTTTGTATCCTGCCTCTACACTTAATGATGCCTCCTTCCATATATAATCCTAGCTGCCTCATTAAGTTTGAGGGTTTGGCCTTTGACTCCTTGCTCAGGATTTGATGTTCAGTAGGATAAGATATCTTTTGTACTAAACATATTAGTTTTGCTTCTGCTGATCTCAATTCATGGAGTCTGATATGCTTCGAATCTTCACTAAGGAAAGACCCGTGAGCCCGACTTCTCATGTTGTTAATGAAACGGTATATCCATGCAAATACCCGTATTACTTGATCATAGCTGCCGTAACGTTCCCACTCTACCAACTTGTTATCCTGATGTGTAGTACTCACATTCGAACTACTTAACACATCATCGTGGGGCCGACTTGAAGGATCAGATATGCATCCCCTGAAATCCTGAGGCCATTCAGTTGGAGATGTAAGCCATGGAGGTCCATGCCACCAAATAGAGGAAGACATAAACTGCTGTGCCGAGATCCCCCGGGAAATTATGTCACTGGGGTTATCCCTGGTGCTCACATAGCGAAATGTAGCTGTAGGAACTAAGTTATGAATCTCATCAGTGCGATTAGAAACATAAACAGGTAACACTTTCTGGCTGTGTACCCATGAAAGCGCTATTTGACTGTCGCTCCAGACATAGACGTTATTAATCTGTAGTATGTCTGCATAGGCATCCAGTGTAAACTTTATTAGACGAGCAGACAGAAGCAATGCAGTAAGTTCTAATTTAGGAACTGCAATCTTCTTTATAGGGGCTACTTTGGCTTTCGCTATAGCCAGCGTCACTACACTACCATTGCATATGTATATGGCAGTACCGTACGCACTATTACTAGCATCAGAAAAGGCATGTAGATCCACCTGGTGACCACTAATAACCTGACGAGGAAGTTGGACCCTGCAACATGTGGAAAGGTCCGACCGAATCAACCGCCAAGTATCTTGTAACTCAATCGGGAGGGGCGTGTCCCAATCTAGTTTTAGCCGCCACAGTTGCTGTAAAAACATACGAGCACGGATTGTTACAGGCAGCAAAAAACCTAGGGGATCAAACAACCTCGCTGACAAGCTTAAGCAGTTTCGCTTGGTCATAAGCTCACTGCCGCATGGGGTGTGACAGAAGGATATACAATCTGTGGTAGTGTCCCATTTGTGACCTAAAAACTTCACCTCACTATCCTCAGTAGCTACACCGTCAGAAGTAAATTGACCTTTCAAAAGATCACTATTAGTGGCCCATTCTCTTAAGTATAAATGAGCCTTGGCAAATATATCACGGATCTCCCAGCATCTCTTGAGCAATAAATCTTCATTGTCTCCGGTGCCTTGAAGATTGTCCACATAGATCCCATTCTTGATCTCATTCTCGAAGTCAGGATCTAGTCCAGCCTCCTCAAGATGACACAAGATAGTAGCGTTGAGAAGGAACTGGGAACAGGTCGCCCCGAATAAGACGACTCTGAACCTGTAGACCAGATACACCGAATCTAGATCCATTGGGTCCCGCGGCCATAAAAATCTTGTCGAGTCCCTGTCTTCACGATGGAGTTGAAGCATCAGGAAGGCCTTCTCAATATCGGCGACCCATGCAAACTTATGACATCTGAAGCGCAACATAATTTGCGCTAGATCAGAGACCAGGGACGGACCCGTGTACAGACAATCATTCAGGCTATAGGAGCGATCACTAGATTTAGCAGAGCAGTCATACACAATACGAACAGGAGTGGTGGAACTATCCTTTTTAATCCCATGGTGAGCAAGGTAATGGATGTTATCCCCATACTCACTGAGATCTACTCTCCACAAATCCACGTTGTACCTGCTCGGCCAAAACTGCCGCATAAGTCTCGCAATAACTTGGATCCTTGACAAACTGCTTCTGAAGCCCACGTAACCTACCAAGTGCTAGATGGAAATTAGTAGGTAATTTACTCTTGTTATCATTCCAAGGGAGCCTTACCACATACTGACCTCTGCCAGAGTCATACGTTACAGTCTCTTCATACGAGCTTAACGCTAGCTTGGACTCACGATCAAGTTCATGTGGGTCAATTCCAATATTGTCCAAGTCCCATAGCTTATCTATATCATGTGACGCACCCCAGTGCTGTACAAGGCAACCTGATTGTACTCCTTGGTACTCGAATGTACCGCCCGTGATCTGGCTACCGTCAGCCGCTATGTATATTGAGTGTGACAACTTATAACTATGTTCTTTGTATCTCTGCAAAGGTCTCGTCATGTGCTAACCAGTGGTGGGTTTTGTTTTAAGCCATGTCGAGACCTTCCATTTAATATGTAGTATCAATAGAGAAGTTGATAGATAAGACCATGGGAGTTCAGAGAGAGAGAGTGAGTTGGGCTTCAGAGCAAGAGGGTAGCAACGCGCCGCGCTGCCAGCCGGGTGGTTGCCAGACGTATGGACTGGTTGGCAGCCTTGCGCTTATAGCTAGGCGCGATAGGGTTGGTAGTCCATTGTTGCCTGCCTGGGCTGGGCCCATGTTGTCGTACAGCACATTGCCTGGAGGCTGGCTGTGTGTTCTATGACCAGGTTGCCTAGAACCTTTGAGATTCTAACATCCCTTGCTCTCTCTCCCCACTTCTCACGGTTGCACTCTTTCTCTCTGACGACATTACTCTCATTTCATTCTTCTCTCTATTTAAATGCATAACCTTCCCTTGAGGTCCTAAAGGAGTTTCAGCACTCACCTCTCGTATTACTCTTAGGACAAGCATATATTTACATGTATTAGATTTAAGGGGTTAATGTGAACAGCGATCTTCTTGATGAGGATAGTTGGTGAACGTTCTACATGTTCACGAGTTATATGCCCTGCTCATCATCCCATTTGTGACTAGACTGGTGCCATGTGTAAGAGCCCGACCATGCCCAGGAGTTGTCTGTAGAGGGACGAGGACTTAGCCTTGATTTGCATACCGAGCCAGGAGCGAGTGTAGCACCCGAGACTACAGCTCGCTCGTAGTGCCGGTATAGTAGAGTAACGTAATTTATCTGTCCTTGTGTTCTCTACAGTCTTCTCCTGGGTTCTCGCTTTCGGTGCTGGGACTCGTTGTTCCTGTGACTTGGCCTGCTAGCTAGAACACATGGGGATGATGAGTGGGATATATCTTTATTTTACTATGCATTGCAGCTCTCTTTAAGTATATATCTATAACACTTTACAATACACATTACTCACACACAAGACAACACTATTAATACTTTCATGTATCAATTAACTGCACTGTCGTTTTGCTGCTGTGTCCGGAGTTCTGTTGCGTAGGGCGCATACGGACTCGGAGGGGAGACAGAGTGAGAGAAGCGAAGTAGCCTATGCGGTAGTAGGCTACCGGTGCAGTACTGTTGCCTGCAACCTTTTAGTTATTCCAAGTATAGATTCATTATTATAATAAGTGACTACTATTTATGTTCCTCCCATGTGTATTATTAGGTATCTACTGGATCATGAACATCTTGTATGCTACATGCTAGTGCATGTTAGTAGGGGACAGTTAGTGTAGTGCACGCGCTTTCAAGTAGGCGTGTACATTTGTCATTTAGCATTTCACTGTCATACCTTTAGCCTGCTTCTATTCTACATTATTAGAGGCTTAATATTAACGTAGTTTCTTGAGTATTGCATTTCTTTAGTAATAACGTAACCTATAAATGTCTGAGGGAGTCTAGAGCCTCATAGCCTACCCCTGTTGTACACTTT
This sequence comes from Paralithodes platypus, assembly GCA_032716605.1. Taxonomy (NCBI): domain Eukaryota; kingdom Metazoa; phylum Arthropoda; class Malacostraca; order Decapoda; family Lithodidae; genus Paralithodes; species Paralithodes platypus. The sequence goes on along the minus strand of CM064509.1, from coordinate 2,614,794 downwards.
CGCCGAGTTAACCCTTATTTAGCGGCGAGCAACATAAGTCGAGTTAAATAAAGCTGGACTATGTGGCGGCGCTCGACATAGGTCGAGTGGCAATTTCAGCACGTAATGTGGCTGAGAGAGAGAGACAAGTGGTGGCAGGAGACTAGCGAGCGTATGACTGCTCCAGACCACCGCGGCGAACCTACTGACACAAATCTCAGCTCCCTCCTCCCTCTCTCACTCGCTACATACTCAATTATGTACTGAAAGTACCGAATTACCTGCTTTTTGCACTCGCGTTGCACGGTTATTGCAAGAAAACTATCCATCATACAAGGATCGTTATGGTGTCATTCGAAAGCTCTGTTTATGCCCTTTCAGGGATAGGTACTTGTTTTACGTTCTGGGTCTTATTTAGGCATGAAAATGATCACGTAAACAGCCCTATTTTGGCTAAAAACACCCCGCTGTGCGGTACACATAAATATACCGCATAGGCCGCTCGTAAGGTGTTAAGGTACCTCGTTACCGTAGACGATAACTCTGTAGGGCGTTGGTGCTTTTGTTGTCTGGAGCATATAGTATTTGGGACTGGAATCGAGCGTGTCGTTGTCACTTAAGCCATTTCTGTCCTACGATCAAGAATCCCGAATATGTATTGCCGATCCAGCCGTAACAAAATGGCGACCTTGCACAAGATTCAGTAGTATCCTATCACATGTTTTTTGGAGAACTCTTCTATGCTACCTAGTAGAGGTGGCTAGAATTTTCTTGCATATTGGAGGAATTTTTATTGTGTCATTATTGTATTGGTGGACTTGCAGATTGTTTCGTTAGGTGTCTAGAGTAGAGTCATTGAAGCATCTTTAACATTTTGTGAGTCGAGACTGCAATTAGTAATAAGCACTTTTTTTTTATGAACAGCAATTGTATAACCAGCACTATGTCTAATGACTCATCATTTACGGGGGAGGATAACACGGTACAGCCTAGTGACCAGCAAGTACAGCAGATATTTAGGGAGGGGAGTGTTATAAGTGGAGAGAGGGGATGCCCGGGCATTTTTGCAGACACCTTTGACCGAACAGCGCCTGCAGGCTATTGATTGTTACGGTCTTCGCTGTTTAGCCACGGTTTTGGGGCGGGACTGTCCTGACAGTTGGCCCAAGAAGAATTTGGTGGCATGTTTGTTGGGTGATGGCGATGGGGCGGTGGGTGGAGTGGGGTCTTGGGGGGTTCCCTCCAAGCCTCCATTCCACTCTACCCCTGAGCTGGGCCCTCAGCCAGCGAGTCTTAGCACGATGCAGCAGGAGGGTTCTCAATGGCAAGCTGGCTTACCGTAAACACGTCTCGGTGTGGATCCCCCATTTTGTGCTCTCCCCCCCAGGCCTGTCTCCTGAGATGTTATTTCAGCTAGAACTAGCTAAGCTTAAGTTGCGAGAGAGTCAACAGGCTAGTATAGAATGGATTAAGCTGCAGGAGACTCAGATACAACAGGCTAGTATAGAACGGATTAAGCTGCAGGAGACTCAGATACAACAGGCTAGTATAGAACGCATAGAGGTTGCTAGAATCCAAGCCAATCAGGATGCAACCAGGTACCAGGCTGAAATGGATGTCGAGAAGTCTAGAGTAGAGACCACGGGGCGTCATCTCGGTGGTGGGCACCGGGTTACAGACTCACTTTCGCATTTAATTAAGTTAGTACCCGCATTTGATGAGACAGCAGTGACAGCAGAGTTTTTTGCTCGTTTCGAAAAGAAGTGTCGTGAGTATGACTGGCCGGAGGTTAAATGGGCAGCATTAGTTTCATCACGTCTAGTGGGTAAGGGGTTGAAAGCCTACGATGCACTGTCACTGGACGAGAGTGTTGTGTATGGACTGGTGAAGGAGGCTGTGCTCCGGGCCTACGAACTGCAACCCGAAACTTATAGATTGAAGTTCCGTGGCGTGAATAAGAAGAGCGACGTCAGTTTTATGGAGCACGCACGGGACTTAACAGATGCATGTAATAACTGGTTTCGGTCCGAGCACGCAGAGTCGGCTGAGGAAATTAAGCAACTTTTCTATCTGGAACAGTTTTACAAATGTACTGGAACCGATCTAACGCTGAACATTAAGGAAAAATGTCCCAAGACAGTAGAGGAGGCTGCCAAGATGTCAGACCTCAGATTATCATTGATTCGTGGTTGCGGTGCCGCTCAGAGGGCTGAGTCAGGGCAGAAGGGGCGCTATACCCCACCCACCAGAGTTTTCAATATTAACAAATCCTATGACACACATAACCACACTAAAAGCATTGCACCTAATAACACCTACAAACACAAGCCTCTCCCGTTTACTAAAGGTCAGGCCCCTTCTTCGCCCGCACAAGGGAAGAAGCCCATTGGGGATGTGAAATGTTACAAATGTCAGAAGCTAGGCCATTATTCACGTGAGTGCCCTAGTAACACTCCCGCTAAGCCGGTGTCATTGGTTCACAGTATCGGTGTGTCTCTGAAGGCTGCAGCAACTGCCCGGGGTAGGTTGTCAGCAGCTGAGGCACACGCGGTAAAGAAGCGTACGGAAGGCTCGACACCTGTCCGGGACACTTTCTGTAGCCATCGGGGACACGGGTTTGTGAGCTGGGGAGTGAACTACGGAGGGTTGACTTGTTGAGGGATACGGGGGCTTCGCAAACTTTGTTGAGGAACTTCACAGGGAAACCGATAAATGCGGCCAGAGTTGTTGTGGTGCAGGGTATAAATGCTACGAGGTCATACCCACTTGTGAGGTTGGAGTTGAGAGTGGGAGAGGTGTGCAGGGAGCTGGATGTAGGGATCGTTGAGTGTTTGCCAGTTGAGGGCGTCGACCTTCTTCTCGGCAACGACTTTGCGGTGCCCACTTCCGGGACTCCACCCTTAGTCGTTGCCGAGAGGGCGGCCGACGTGGATGGTGAGAATCGGGAATGGGTTGGGAGGTGCCAACAGGATGAGATGGCCTGTGTGGTAACCCGATCTCGCTCTGCGGCTCCTGCACAGCCTAGCACTCAACCTCGGGGACAGTGGAGGAAGGATCAGGAGAAGGTTGCTAAGGGCAGGAAAAGGGACATTGATTCTGCTGCACTTCTCGGTGATTCGGTACTTGGACCTATAATAAACACGGGAGTTGACTCTGGCCCAGATATGGTGTGTAACAAGGCAGAGTTGGGTAAGACTTCGCGTGAGGCAAGAGCTGTAGCGAGAGCCACTAAAGCAGTAGAGCCTACTAGCCGGGGTAATGTCTTATTACAAAACCATCTTGATGCATTGACGCCCGGGGACATTAGTGAGCAGCAGCTGCAAGACGCTAGCCTAGCTCGTTATAGCAATGGTGCCATAGAGTTGGAGGAAGATGGGGATGCGAAGCCGGGAGATTTCTTTAGGCTCAACAGGATATTGTACCGCAGATTTTTAGACCCCAAATCGAAGTGGGAGGGCGGTGCGAGGGTAGTAGACCAGGTGGTTGTTCCAAATAAGTATAGAGAGTCCTTATTGTGTCTGGCGCATGATGTGCCGGTGGCGGGTCATTTGGGGGTAACAAAAACATTGGCGGCATTGGGCAGGTTTTTCTGGTGGCCTGGGGTCAAGGCTGATGTCTGTGCATGGGTGGCTGGGTGTGCGACCTGCCAGACAACGGGGAAGCCTAACCAGACAATCCCGAAGGCACCTTTGTTTCCCATACCTGTCACCGGGCCTCCGTTCAGCAAAGTTGTAGTAGATTTGGTTGGCCCTTTCCCGCCTACTAGTAGTGGCAATAAATTCCTGTTGACAATCATGGATGTGGCTACGAGATACCCGGACGCATACCCCATGAGAAACGGCTCGGCAAAGGCAGTTGTTAAAAACTTATTATTGTTCTGTTCCCGTTATGGATTTCCAGGTGAGGTGCAGTCAGACCAGGGGAGCAATTTTACATCCAAATTGTTCAAGCAAACCCTTCAGTTGCACGGTATATGTTCTGTAGTGTCGTCAGCCTACCATCCCGAGAGTCAGGGAGTCTTGGAGCGGTGGCACTCGACCCTGAAGAGTATGCTACGCTGTTACTGTGCAGAACATGACACTGATTGGGATTTGGGTCTGCCGTATGTTCTGTTCGCTGCACGTGAAGTCCCAGGAGAGAGCCTGGGGTTCAGTCCAAATCAACTAGTCTTTGGCCATAATGTGAGAGGACCTTTAAGTATGGTGAAAGAGATCTGGGAGGGCGAAGAGAAGCCGGGGTCTATACTTAAATATGTCCTTGAGAGCCGGGAGAGACTTATAGGTTGCATGGCAGCGGCAGGTAATAACTTGGTTAATGCACAGGCGGTCATGAAGCACCAGTATGACGCCAAGGTGAAGCTTCGGGAGTTTTCGGTGGGTCAGGAGGTAATGTTGCTTTTACCTTTGCCTGGACACCCCCTTTCTGCCAAGTTCATTGGGCCGTATGTGGTGGCTAAGAAACTGTCCGACCTTGATTATCTCGTTGCAACACCTGACCGTAGGAAAAAACATCAGTTATGTCATGTTAACCTCATGAAAGAGTATGTGAGACGCCCCTCAGAGCCTCTCACTGTCCCTGTGCTGGCCTGCAGCGGCCAGGGTGGAGAAGGAGGTGGGGACAGTCATGCTGCTGAGGAGGATAGCTGGGACTGTGTCATTTCCGCGGAACAGTGGGCGGGGAATACTGAACAAGAGGCTAGGCAAGCTGTAAGTCACCTGCCTGAGCACCAGGGTGCTGCTGTCCTAGGCCTGTTCAGGTCATACCCCTCTGTTTTCGCCGAACACCCAGGTCTCACTACTCAGGTAACGCACGACGTGGACGTCGGTGATAATGTGCCCTTCAAGTCAGTGCCCTACCGTGTGCCCCCGGTAAAGTTGCCAGCTTTACGGGAGGAGTTAAAGTCCATGGTTGAGAGAGGGATGATCACTGAAGGTTATGTGAAGTGGACATCACCCGTCACGTTGCAGCCAAAACCTGACGGCAAGGTGCGGTTCTGCATAGATTTTCGTAGGCTAAATGGCTTGACCACTACCAACCCTTACCCTTTGCCTCGAGTTGACGACAGCGTGGACAAGATAGGGAATGCAAAGTACCTTACTAAAATTGATCTTGTAAAAGGCTACTGGCAAGTACCCCTGTCGGACCGAGCTAAGCAAGTTTGTGGTTTTGTGGTAGATGGCAAGACCTACCAATGTAACGTAATGCCTTATGGGCTTAAGAACGCACCTGCCACGTTTCAGAACCTGATGAACGATATTTGTGACGAAATCCCTAACTGCACGGTCTACCTTGATGACGTGATAGTATATGATGACGATTTTGAAAATCACCTAAGGCACTTAGAGACCCTGTTTGGGAAGTTGCACGATGCTGGGCTGGTGGTGAACCTGAGGAAGTGCAAGTTTGTAAAGGCTACTGTGCAGTATCTTGGCTTTGTGGTCGGGTTAGGCCGGGTGTGCCCCCCCCTGAACAAGATACAGGCTATCAATATGTTTCCCAGGCCCACCACTAAGCGCCAGGTCATGCGGTTCCTAGGTATGATAGGCTATTATAGGCGCTTCATCCGGGGATACTCTACTGTCTTAGCACCGTTAACTGATCTACTGTCGAAGTCAGTGAAGTTCTGTTGGGCTGCGGAGTGTCAGAGGGCTTTCGACCTAGTCAAGCACCTGCTGTGTACACATCCGATTTTGAGGGCCCCAGACTTCTCCAGGAGTTTTCAGCTGGCGACTGATGCCAGCGGTGTGGGTGCCGGGGCAGTGTTACTGCAGACTGATTCCGAGGGCTTGGAACACCCAGTGAGCTTCTTTTCTCGCAAGTTTAATTCGGCACAAAGGAATTACTCGACTATAGAGAAGGAGCTTCTGGCTATCGTTTTGTCGCTCAAACATTTCGAAGTTTATGTTCCAGCCTACGGCCCGGTAGTGACGATTTATACGGACCATCATCCCTTGAAATTCCTAAATCAGTTTCACAATCGGAATATGCGGTTGACCAGGTGGTCCCTAATGCTCCAAGAGTATAATCTCAACATTCAGCATATTGCCGGGAGTGAGAACGTGATAGCAGATTGTCTATCAAGGGTTGATGATCCAAGATAGTCGTGCACGGTGTGTGGGTTGAGCAGGAGTAAAATTAGGCTATCATAACGCCGTCCAAAAAGATTATAAAACAATAAAATAAACGAGAAAACTCTTTCTTTTTTTTAGTTTTGTAACTCTTTATTGTTGTAGCATGATGCATGCGATATTGTGTTTTATGTATAATTCACACTTCAGTTGTTGTGCACCTTTTGCAATTAGTGGCAGCTAAGAGTAGCAGGTCGGTTGCTTGCCTGTCAGATTTTGATAATGCTTCTAAGGTCGATTATCTAAAATCTTGGGGGGGGCTGTGACGCACCCCAGTGCTGTACAAGGCAACCTGATTGTACTCCTTGGTACTCGAATGTACCGCCCGTGATCTGGCTACCGTCAGCCGCTATGTATATTGAGTGTGACAACTTATAACTATGTTCTTTGTATCTCTGCAAAGGTCTCGTCATGTGCTAACCAGTGGTGGGTTTTGTTTTAAGCCATGTCGAGACCTTCCATTTAATATGTAGTATCAATAGAGAAGTTGATAGATAAGACCATGGGAGTTCAGAGAGAGAGAGTGAGTTGGGCTTCAGAGCAAGAGGGTAGCAACGCGCCGCGCTGCCGGCCGGGTGGTTGCCAGACGTATGGACTGGTTGGCAGCCTTGCGCTTATAGCTAGGCGCGATAGGGTTGGTAGTCCATTGTTGCCTGCCTGGGCTGGGCCCATGTTGTCGTACAGCACATTGCCTGGAGGCTGGCTGTGTGTTCTATGACCAGGTTGCCTAGAACCTTTGAGATTCTAACATCCCTTGCTCTCTCTCCCCACTTCTCACGGTTGCACTCTTTCTCTCTGACGACATTACTCTCATTTCATTCTTCTCTCTATTTAAATGCATAACCTTCCCTTGAGGTCCTAAAGGAGTTTCAGCACTCACCTCTCGTATTACTCTTAGGACAAGCATATATTTACATGTATTAGATTTAAGGGGTTAATGTGAACAGCGATTTTCTTGATGAGGATAGTTGGTGAACGTTCTACATGTTCACGAGTTATATGCCCTGCTCATCATCCCATTTGTGACTAGACTGGTGCCATGTGTAAGAGCCCGACCCTGCCAGGAGTTGTCTGTAGAGGGACGAGGACTTAGCCTTGATTTGCATACCGAGCCAGGAGCGAGTGTAGCACCCGAGACTACAGCTCGCTCGTAGTGCCGGTATAGTAGAGTAACGTAATTTATCTGTCCTTGTGTTCTCTACAGTCTTCTCCTGGGTTCTCGCTTTCGGTGCTGGGACTCGTTGTTCCTGTGACTTGGCCTGCTAGCTAGAACACATGGGGATGATGAGTGGGATATATCTTTATTTTACTATGCATTGCAGCTCTCTTTAAGTATATATCTATAACACTTTACAATACACATTACTCACACACAAGACAACACTATTAATACTTTCATGTATCAATTAACTGCACTGTCGTTTTGCTGCTGTGTCCGGAGTTCTGTTGCGTAGGGCGCATACGGACTCGGAGGGGAGACAGAGTGAGAGAAGCGAAGTAGCCTATGCGGTAGTAGGCTACCGGCGCAGTACTGTTGCCTGCAACCTTTTAGTTATTCCAAGTATAGATTCATTATTATAATAAGTGACTACTATTTATGTTCCTCCCATGTGTATTATTAGGTATCTACTGGATCATGAACATCTTGTATGCTACATGCTAGTGCATGTTAGTAGGGGACAGTTAGTGTAGTGCACGCGCTTTCAAGTAGGCGTGTACATTTGTCATTTAGCATTTCACTGTCATACCTTTAGCCTGCTTCTATTCTACATTATTAGAGGCTTAATATTAACGTAGTTTCTTGAGTATTGCATTTCTTTAGTAATAACGTAACCTATAAATGTCTGGGGGAGTCTAGAGCCTCATAGCCTACCCCTGTTGTACACTTTCGCCGAGTTAAGGTACCTCGTTACCGTAGACGATAACTCTGTAGGGCGTTGGTGCTTTTGTTGTCTGGAGCATATAGTATTTGGGACTGGAATCGAGCGTGTCGTTGTCACTTAAGCCATTTCTGTCCTACGATCAAGAATCCCGAATATGTATTGCCGATCCAGCCGTAACAATCAGTACATGTATTATCAGGCACATTTGGCCTAATATATTTATCTATGGGGCTTACTGCTACCTTGAGGACCGTAACCACCTCCACCTGTGTTTCTTGAGAGGAAGTGGCATAGGATCCAGAAATGGCATAACCTTGGATCGTGGGGAGCATTATTAGCTTATCTACCCGCCGATATCCAGGGTGAACCAGGTCGTAGTAATAATCAGCTCCGACCAGTAGCATAATACCATTGTTAGCAGAGAGTTGATCATCAGCCAGTTTATAACCCTTGCTTCTGAGATATTTCAAATGTGGTTGAATCTCTGATGCTATATAGAAACTGGGTAGTGTGTCGACCACAACAGCCTTGATGGGACATACCTTTTTTCTATAAACATAGGAAATCTCCACAATATCATAGTCACTGGAATCTATTTCACCAGTGAAACCATGGAGACGCAAATTCTCTTGACCCTTGCTGGTACACTTGAGCTGGGGTAATGATGACCGCAGAACGAATGACCTCTGTGAGCACTGGTCAAGTAAGGTGCGCGTCATTATAGTATTATTATTACTCCCCACTACTGGCAGCATCATAGTAGGAAGCAATTGACATTCTCGAGAAGCAATGGACATGGCAGATACTTTATCACCCTCGCTCTTACTTTTCTCATGTGACTCTTTGGGGGTTCTCCCCTTTTCTTTGCCGTCGTGCCGATCAGACTGGGTGCAAAGGGAAAACCAATGTTTCCCCTTGCAATACTTACAAGGTTTGATGTAGGAATTGGTGCAGGTACTGTTGAAGTGGTCTCTTGCCAGACAGCTGGTACATAACTTAAGCGATTTAGCCTTGCTAACCTTCTGTGTAGCCTTAGGATACTTAGGACACCGATACCACAGATGACCGTGGACACTGCACAACTTACAACCTAATGATATTGACCTTTTCTGTTTAGGAGAAGTCTGTACCGGGAAAGCTGCAGTAGATGGCGACATCTCCACTTGTCGGTAGTGTCCAGTACTCTCCATATTGAAGACTTCGGTCTGGTACACCTGCACCAACGCTTCCAAGTTTAGTGGAGAGTCGCTTAGTTGTCGTCTTAAGATTTCCCTTAGGGGAGAGGGTATCTTAATCAAGATATTCACACTAAATATCTCCTCCTTGGTGACGGCCATTGTCTCCATAGATCGGAGGAGGCTCTCAAAGGAGGCATAGTACTCCTTTAGGGCCATCACATCATAGGATGGAGGTTCTAGCGTGAAGAACTTAGTAACTAATGCGGTCTTGATGACTTCCACTCTCCCGTAACTTCTCTTCAGCAACTCCACTGCAGACTCGTAGCTGGTAGCTTCTAGCTTGTACCCATCGACTAACTTCAATGCCTCCCCTTTCAATTGACCACGGAGCTCAAAAGACCATCCCAGGCTGGTTTGGACCTTATATTATCGAGAGTGGCTCCTGGGGCACTAAACACCCTCACTACAAAACCGGGTCGTAAAACTCTCGGCGGGAAAGCCCTAGGTGACCAACATAACTGTGGCCTAATATACCCACCACTTTCCCCGGGCTCTGATTGTATGAGGAGGTTGGTGTAAAATTCACCCCAATGCCACTTCCTGATGCAGCTGTGGGATGGTTCCTTTGAGCCATGATGTATTGACAAAAGAATTAAATACTAAATCCATTAAAAGAAAGGGTAAGGTGAAGCACTAATTATTGTAAGCCCTTTATAGGTAAGCCTAGTTGGTTAAGCGACAATCATGAGGTCTGACTATTAACTGTCAATCGCTTAGGAATTAACAAAGACTGACACTCATGACCGCCACTTTAAGCAACTAGGCCTAGGCTATTATGAAATTGAAATATAAAAGGTCACATGAGAACCCTCCCCACCAGCAAAATTAATAATGAGTCCCACAATGACAAAACACAATTAACACCACAGGCACGCCACCAAAGCGAAATGAACAGCCACCACAGACACCTGCAGGCCTAGACTGCCTAGCCTATGAGCGCGAAATGGCGCCCGACGAAATTACCCCTACCCCAATCTCCAGCCCAGCTAACCCACCAAAAAACGCCAAGGATCACACGCCCAAAAAACCCTGGAAACTAGCCCCAAAAAAGATAGGGACGCCCTAAATGGTAAAAAACACGAGGGAAGCTGGGTCTAAACTAGGGAAATGGCAGTCGGCCAACAACGCGCGAGGCGGCAGCCACACACCCACAAGCCCACAAGCCCACAAGCGTCAAGGAAGCAAACAAAACGGTACTACGGTAAGGAAGCCTTAGGGCACGAAGGACCATTATTTGTCGGGAATTTAGATAAAGAGGTTAAATTACATATCACTGGTATGTGAAGAAAATTACTCCAACCACCCTCTTCAAAAAATATGTGTAAATTTGTTGATAGAAAAGTGTCCCGGCCTAAAGCCGTTACCTTTCAAATTGCAGGCTCGCTTTTGCTCGCCAGGACAAATTTGAAACCTAAATAGCCCAAAAGGTTTTAAAAATTGACAGAAAGGGGTTGAAAGGTATTAAAATCGCCAAACTAATTGGGCGTACGTCATAAGAGCCCTCACTCACTGTCACTGTTCCACATGGAACTTTGAACTTGAACTTTGAACTTGAACTTGAACTTGAACTTGAACTTGAACTTTCACTTTGAACTTGAAACACTCTCCCAAGTACTCATTAACCCGCTGAGTACCAGCTAAATATTTATAAATGTACCACCCAGGACCGGCTGATTCTGATTTTGTTTTCCAGAAACAATAGCGAATGGGTTAGGAATGAAGGAAAAACCACGAAAAACCGATCAAAAAGCTCAAAAAATGGTCCTACAGAGCCCTCGAAAACGGATTTTACAAGAGTACAAAATTGAAGGCAATTTCCCCAAAAAAACATGTTTTTGCGTGCTCACACGCACGCAGTTGGACTTTGAGAGTTTTCAACAATCGGCATGGGTGCGTGGGATACTTACACAGTTCCCATACAAATCTGAGCCCTCTAGGTGCCATAGGACCGAAGTAATTGGGACCGGAGTAACACTGACGCAAACAAGGCATCGCTGGGGTTTAGCGTTACATACATTACCGACGCACTGTTTGTGTCGCTGGGGCTCAGTGGGTTAACAATGGGTACTCTAACTCTGACGTATCTACCACCATCAAACGACAACTAGAAAAGTGGTACAACCAGATGTCCTCTGACTATAAGACTACTGAGACGATCATGAAGGAAATTATTGACAAAAAAGTCCACCCCACCAACCCTTACAACAAAATCAAACTTATCATCTATTACAAATCACAAACAAATTCTAACCTAGTCCTCAAGAACCGCCCTGCCACTACTAAGAACCAGAGATGCGACGATCATGTCATATACTAACACACATTCAACAGAGAGGACTGTGGACCTCACACCTACATTGGTATAACACAGACTCGCCTTTCCCGTCGGCTCACCCTACACTTCCAATCCTAGAGCCATTAAAGAACACTATAAACAAACCTACCACCAAGCCCTAACCTGCCCCGATTTAAAAACACACAGTATCAAACTTGATAAGAAAAACGACCCCAGACCACTTACAATCCTTGAAGCCCTGTACATTCAAGCCATACATTCCAGTATCAATAACCAGACTCAGGAACTACAGGTACTCTCCTCCAGAAGACGCCATGCTCCGACAAACACTCGCCCCTCCCCCCCTGCCCACCGTTACTACGCAACCTGACTGCGCAGGCACCTGCCTCAACTACTCCACCACGCAACTGGACGGCGCACATGCCCGCACTTCCCTCAGCCAACCAGTAACCAGATACAACTTGAGATTGACCCGACGACAGACCACATCTAATGGTGGCCTTCAAGGCGCACAATAACAACATTCACTCCCCCTCCCTGTTCACCAAAATACCCAATAAATACACCCCGTTCGCCCCTCACAAATCACACTTCCTTAAGATGTCTGCAACGACAGACGAAATGTCGATGAACCCAAACCAGCCCCATAACTTTGCCAACTTAATCCACCAACTCACTGAACCACAACGGAAAATTGTAAGATATATCGAACGAATTATTTAAAAACAAATCAATAATGAGAATGCTGCTTCATTTAACCTTGTTTGTATAAAATAAAATCTACTACCTGGCTATGCGAATATATTTACAGTATTATGTATATCTATATATAAATATATACTGTATATATATATATATATATATATATATATATATATATATATATATATATATATATATATATATATATATATATATATATATACAATATATACTGTATATATATATATATCTATATATATCTACAGTATATCTAGATATCTATATATTTATCTATATATATATATATATATATATATATATATATATATCTATATATATATATATATATATATATATATATATATATATATATATATATATATATATATATATATATATATATAACCCAGGTTTGTATCCCGGTAGGATCACATGCTTTCATTAATTTCATTGGGAGGTGTTTGATGTGTGAAGTTAAATTAATAAATTAGATTATCAATAGGTTCAAGCATATTTTGTAGCGAGGTCGGTCTATATGATCTGTGCCCCATGAATATTCTTTTCCTTTCGCCTAAGCATAGGCTATTTCATAATGCAGTTGAAAAAAAGTAGATGGTTAGAAAAATATCCAGTTTTCGATAAATGGATATGAATCGTGGTCATGTGAAGTACTTATAACTTTCTTGATTGTGTAATGGTTAGAGTGTTCAAGATCTGTATGTGGTAACCCAGGTTCAAGTCCCGGTAGGATCACATGCTTTCAGTAATTTCGGTGGGAGGTGTTTGGTGGGTAGAGTGAATTTATAAATAAGAATATATACAGTATATATATATATATACTGTATACAGTATATATATATTCCGGTATATATATATATATATATATATACAGTATATATATATATATATATATATATATATATATATATATATATATATACAGTATATATATATATATATATATATATATATATATATATATATATATATATATATATATAATACAGGTAAGTTATAAAATTACTAAAGCATTCAGGCAAAGTAAAAGTTGCCTGTTTCATTCAGGCATTGTATATAATACATAACAAATTAGTCATTTTCCAAGTTGCCTGGATTTTTGCATGGTTTTCTTTAAATATTGCCTGAAATCTAATTTTGCTCGATAGTGCCCTCATTTGCTCCCAGGACAGCTGGTCTTGAACTTTGGGTTTTCCAGAGGAGGTTTACACCTTTGTTTATTGAAAAGCAGAATAAAACCCTTAACTCCCCAAGAGCGGGCATGCTTGTTGACATGACCATGCTGCGGGGCGGGTACGTTTACCAAAAACGAGCTTCATTCCATGCTCTTTTTCATGTATAAACAAGAGCCAAAGCGAAATAAAATTATATATCCGTGAAAAGGTTGATAATAGAGCTTTCCTATGACTCTTATCCCCAACTGTACCATAGGGTACTACCATAAATGTACCCCCCAGTACCAAGCAATGTGGCCAAAATGGCTTCAGAGGCAAGATATAACAACCTCCCACCTCAATAGTTGATGAAACACTGACCCTGAAAGCCTGTGGAAGGTTGCAGCCAACCTAAGAAGTGTTGCCAATTCCTTAGAACAATGTTTAAAAGTCATAGTACCAGCCTCTGCCTGATACTGGCAGTTACAAGGACCGTATATTACTGATGGCTTGCAGCTGTGGCTGGGGCTGGGAAGTGATTTATCTACTGACAGGTGGCAGCCGTCGCTGGGATTGTACGGATTAATCATCCTTGTACGACCACGGGTCATCTTGTAGCCATCACGTAACCGGAGGTGAAAATAACCTAAAATAAGGTAATTTTCAAGGTTTTTTCCTTGTCTCGCGAGGACGGGTGGTGGTGTTGAGGCATACTATGTGCCAATTCTCCCAATGCGCGGCCTCTCTCTCAGAGCTCATAACGTCCTCAATGGGCACCGCAGTGGTGGCTAATATTCTCTCGCCCATCATATGACGGGCACCGCAGTTTGAGGATTAAAAATTGGTTTAATATAAAATGTATACGTTTTGTTAGCACACGTCAACTTAGAATGACATCTTGCAACTTTTCCTTAACCCACTGGACCCCAGCGCCGCAGCACCTGTGTCGGCACTGTCGACCTTATTTACTCTTGTTCTATGGTAGCTAGAGGGTTCAAATTCGTATGAAATATACCTTATGATGTTGCCGAATAGTGGCAGTACTCGGCAACCCCCAATTTCAGCCGCGCGGGTGGGGACGGGCGGGTGGGGGATGCCTTTTCACCCACTTATCTCACCACCACTTTCAACCTTATTTACTCTTGTCCTATGGTAGCTAGCGGGTTAAGATTTGTATGGTATGTTGCTTAGGATGTTGCTGGACAGTGGCAATACTTGGCAACCCTCAAGTCCAGCCGCGGTAAGGATGCGCGGAAGGTGGGGGGGAGGGGGGGGGAAGACAGTTTTCCCGTTGACTTCGCGAGTGATAGGCTACATCATGTCTGACCTACCTCGTCGCCTCTCGATGTTAGAACAAAGGGAAGAGAGTGGGTAATTGCTCCCCCGTTGCTCCCCATGACATAGTTGACTCCCCACCAAGTGGGGAAGAGGACATAACACATACGATAAAGTATAAAATAAATAAACAGAGTGCCTGAGGGAGGCACAGAATGAAAGTGAAAGTGAAGGGGAGTGGGGTGTCAGTCAGCTGGCCGTGTGTACGTGCGTATGTTCTGCTGTTGTCTTGGGCCAAGATGCCCGCCCGTCGCCATGGTAACCAGGACGCGCGCAGGCCTTGCCACTCGTCGGCATTTATATAACTTGAATCTTTGCACTTATCACACTGTAACTTCACTTACAATGACATTATGTGATACATGTTGCTAATATATGAACTATGAACGCACACATGATGCTCGGGTGCTGTAAATAACCGTCACTCGAAAACTGGAGGCATCGTTCATCATCCATGCTGCCTCGGCCAGCTGTGGTGTGCCGGCGCGGGAAGTTTGAAGAGGCACTAGCTGATGGCTGAGGCAACTGCCTCATTAGGCATGGACTGCATATCCACAAGATCTACTTGAGAACGCGAACCAAAGTGTTTCGACAGGATAGGTTTTACCACAACACCTTTCGTTGTTATTCTAGGACATAAAGCATGGCTTTAAGGTTTTGAAACTTTCTCGAAGTGATTCAAAGATTCTCTAATTCCTGACCTAATATTTACGTTTTATTAGTTTATTTTGCTTTTCAGGGGTCCGTATTGGGCATGGATTCTGTCCTAGAGTGTACGGTTGTTTCGTTCAGTTAAGTAACACTTTCATATTACGTATGGTTTTTAGATTTTAAGATGTTCGGCCCATTAGTTTGGCGATTTTAAGAATGTATGACCCATTTCTTTGTCAATATTAAGACCTTTTGTCCCATTTAGGTGTCGATTTTTTCCTGGCGAGCGTTAGCGAGCCTGTAATGTTAAGACGAACCCGACTTCAGCCTGGAAATTTTTCTACTGAAAAATTTATAAATATATCTTGAAGGGTGTGTCTTTTACAGCTTGATGGAGGTCAACGGAGGAAACTAAACTACAAGAAAAATATAAAATAATAAGCAAATAAATACACAATCCCACCCCTACTCAGTGCAACTCTCCATCCCAAGAGTGACACATTATTCTTCTATTCAACTGCTGAGCTCTGGAACTCTCTCCCAGAATCAGTCTTTCCCTCTTCCTACGACTTAAATTGCTTCAAACTCCGTGTGTCCAGGCATTTTAGCTCAAACGTCCCTTGATTTCGGCCCTGTCACTCTTTGAAACCTGGGGGAGGCACTCGCTGCAGGAAGTTATGCCTTTTGTCTCCCATATTCACATAGAAAAAAAAAAAAAAAATCCCCTTAACAAATGAGCAATCACAAGAAGCATAAAACTACGTCCGGCAAGGGGGGATAAAATGAACTATGCATTTTGCATTGAAAAATTGGTTTGAACAGTTCTTCCAAACGAAATAGTGGAACGTTCAATTTCAGAAAACAGCCAAATATAACGAAAATACAAGCACGTTCGTTTATGGTCACTGATACTCAAGCAAATTATATTCGAAATCAGTTTAATATTTCCTATCACTACCTAAGTTGGATTTCAGGCAATGTGTAAAGAAAATCATACGGAACTCCTGGTAACTTGTAAACTGCCTAATGTTTTTAGGCAATTTATAAAATGCCTGAATGAAAACAGGCAACTTATAAGTTGCCTGATGTTTTTAGTAATTTTATATATTGCCTGGTTATACAAATTGCCTGTAACATACTGTATATATATACTATATATATATATATATATATATATATATATATTTTTTTTTTTTTTTTAAGAGACAATGAACGGAGAAAGGAAAAACACAGACAAAACAAAAAGGTCCATGTGCCTAAAGGCATCCTCCATTCATAAAATGTTTGTAACAACTGGATTTAAACATTTGTAGATTGTAAGTTTGTGGAAAGCAATTCGAGGGAAGTGAATTCCAAAGAGTAGTAGCTCTGGGGAAAAATGAATTCTGATAAGCAGAAGTTTTGCATTGTGGAGGAGAAAGTGTAAATTCATGGGCGCTCTCAGTTGCCCTAGTTCTACGGGGAAAGATGTGGAGAGGCGGCACAATTGAAGCAAGTTCCTCGGAACAATTGCTGTGAAAATATCTGTAGAATAATGCAAGGGATGCAACGTTTCTTTGTATGGATAATGTAGGAAGGTCCTGTGTGATTGCAGGGTTATTGATTAATCTAATAGCTTTATTTTGAATTTTGTCCAACTGCCTCAATGCAACCACTCCACTTCCACCCCACAGAGGTGAACAGTAATCCATCTGAGAACGCACATGACTTTATTTATATATTACGAACTCTGTAGGAGTTCCTGTAGGAGTCCCAGTTTTTTAGAGGCATTCTTAGCAATGCTTCTAACATAATGTGTCCAGCTCAAGTTAGTAGTTAATGTTACACCGAGAATGTCAATACTAGGGGAAGTGGGAATATTTACATCATTAACAAATATGTGGGAGTCAGTGAGATTCTGTCGGTTAGAAAATTGAATGTACTTGGTTTTCTGTGCATTAAAGGAAACTAGAGTCTTTTGTCCCCATTCATTAATTCTAGAAAGGTCCTGGTTCAGAGAAATTGCAGTGTTTATTTTTAAATTTATAAGATCGGGTTGGGTGAAAGAATTGGTAAATGTGAAGGAACTGTGGAGTGTTGAGTCATCTGCGTAGGAATGTATTGGATTATGAGTGGTAGATATGAGATCATTGATATGAATGAGGAACAGAGTTGGGGCCAAAACTGATCCCTGGGGAACACCAGCATTTATTGAGTGAAATTGAGAATAAAGGCCATCTACCATTACACATATTTTTCTGTTATGAAGATAAGAAGAAATTAGTGGAACTAATAATGCAAGGCCGTAGTGTGACATCTTCGACAATAAGGATTGATGCCAGACTCTATCAAATGCCTTTGATATATCCAGTGCTATTGTATGTGTTTCACCATGTTGGTCAGTAGCTTGGTTGATTTGATGCGTAAGAAGGCAAAGAATGTCTGCAGTTGATCGACATCGTCTAAAACCATATTGCCTATCACTGATTAATTTATTATTCTCAAGATGCTTAATTATGTGATTATTTAATATCATTTCAAAGACTTTACCAAGAGTGGAAGTTATAGCTATTGGTCTGTAGTTTGATGGATCTGAAGAGGCACCTTTTTTAGGAACTGGATGGATGTTTGCTTCTTTCCAGGGTACTGGGATGCATGAGGTATGAGTACACAGACGGAAAATGTTTGCCAATACAGGAGCGAGCACCAAGGAGCAATTCTTAATTAAGTACTATTGGAGGAATTTCATCTGGACCAGGAGCCTTATCTACCGGGAGATTCTGCAAAATAGTTTTGACATGTCTGGTGTGGATCTTAAGTGAGGGAATTTCAGGCGAATTAAAATTTAGTACAGGGACATCTTGATTTATTTCATCTAAGATTGAGTTGGTGGAGAAAATATCCGCAAGAAGGTTAGCTTTACCTCGTGGGTCACTTACAAGAGCGCCAGTCGGAGATTTTAATGGTGGAATGGATGAAGCAGTAGTGAAGTTGGGTTTGAAATAGTTAAGAGTAGACCAAAATATTTTGTTGTCATTTGGATTATTTATAAGTTTATTTGCCTGCTTGTGGAGAAAGTTTGATTTAGTTAGGTTTAATACAGTTTTGGCATGATTTCTGATGTTTCTAAAGTAATTAAAGGCTTCATGTGTTTTTGATCTTGTGTATGCATTGTAGGCTATTGCTTTTTGTTCAGTTACTCTAGCACAATTATGGTCAAACCATTTAGGTGAATTAGATCTTGTACTGTACTTTTGATGAGGAATAAAAGTTTCCATTCCAATTTTTACAAAATCTTGTATGTGGCTCAAGGTGGAGTGTGCATCATTAGAAAAGAAAGAGGTCCAGGGAATATCAATAAAGAAACCTTGAAGACCCTCCCAGTCTGCCCTATCGTAATGCCATTTAGTCACCAAAACAGGTTCAGAGTGGGAAGGTGTGGTAGGTGATAGACAGGTGGCCTGTATCAGACAGTGATCAGAAGATCCAAGCGGGGACCTCACTGTAACATCATAATTTTCTGAATTGGTTGTTAAAAATAAGTCCAGTAGGTGGGAATTATGATTAGGATTATCTGGTACACGGTGGGTTGGTTGACTAGTTGAGTGAGATTAAATGAGTCTGCAAATAGCTCACATTCAAGACCAGCATCATCAGTCCTGGCTGAATGAGTGAGCCATTCAACATTATGGACATTAAAATCACCCAACACAGTGATTTCAGAAGAAGCATTTAAGTTGAGGACACTGAGTTGTGAGGACAGATAATCAAAAAGGAGGAGTATTTGGGGAACGGTAGATGCAACATATGTATTTAAATTTACCAGCAGAAATTAATTTGTATATAGAATAAACAAAATAGGGACAATTGAAACTAGTAACCTCCTCATGGGCATTTTCAGATTTTGCGAAGCAACATACACCTCCTTTAGGTCTGAAATTTTGGAGCAGTTGATAACCTGAAAAATTAAATCTAGACGTGTCAGATGTGGATGTTACTTGAGTCTCTCTAAAAAAAAGGAGAGTAGGGGATTCTGCTTGAAGAAATTGGTGTACAGAATTGATGTTAGAGTGAAGTCCCCTGAAAAAGCTGCACCGACGAGCAGCTTTGGGACGTTGCAATGCTCTTGACATAGTCGCATGATGACGGCCGGGAGGGCCCTGTGTCAATGACCCAACCCTGCCGGGTGTGGATATCCGAGGGACCACCAGGTTTGCTCTTAACAATTGTACTGTCATATTTATTAGGTAAGTGTATGGTGTTACATGTATGATAAGTAGTGGGAAGAGTAGTGTTTTATGGATAGAGGATAGTGATGTAGGGCAATGTCGTGAAGTTGGATGTGTATGTTATATAAAGAGGGTTTTCCTGATACCCCTGATGTGTGAGGCAGAAAGATATGTATCCAGCTACCAAGGCCTGGGATATATATATATATAATATATATATATATATATATATATATATATATATATATATATATATATATATATATATATATATATATATATATATATATATATATATATATATATACTGTATATATTATATATACATACAGTATATATATTATATATATATATATATATATATATATATATATATATATATATTTATATATATATATATATATATATATATATATATATATATATATATATATATATATATATATATATATTATATTGTTTTTGTTTTCTGTGTGAATGAGGGAGACGAAAGGCATAACTGCCTGCAGCGAGTGCCTCCCCCAGTTGTGAAAGAGTGACAGGGCCAAAATCAAGGGACGTTCAAGCTATAATGCCTGGACACACGGAGTTTGAAGCAATTTAAGTCATAGGAAGAGGAAAAGACTGATTTTGGGAGAGAGTTACCGAGCTCAGCAGTTGAATAGAAGAAAGTCTGAGAATAGCATTTTACTCTTGGGTTGGAGAGTTGCAAAGAGTAGGGGTGGGATTGTGTTGCAAGGCGGGTACTACGTACCCTACGTAGGGGAGGTGGTATACATTGGGAAAGCTCCGAGGAACACTGATTACTGTAGTAGCGATAAAATAGCGAGAGACATGCAACATTACGGCGAAAGGAGAGAGATTGCAGAGAGTTGGTGAGTGGACGGGAGGTAATGATACGAAAGGCTTTCCTTTCTAGTTTGTCTAGGAGTGTGGTGTAAGAGCATCCTCCACACACATGTGAACAATACTCAATTCAATAATGCACTGTGCCCCTGTACAGAGCAAGAAGCTGCGCAGGGGTAAAGAACCCCTTGAGGCAGTTTAGCACACCCAGCTTCTGGGAGGCTGCCTTAGCAAGACTGGTAATATGGTCCTTCCAAGTGAGAGCAGAAGAAAAAGAGACACCGAAAATATTGAGAGAAGATGAAGGATATATTTTTGTAATGTTGAAGAATAAGGGATAGTCCTCTGGAGGTTCCTGACCGGTAGTAAGATGGATAAATTGGGTCTTGGATGCATTAAATGCAACAAGTTTTTCTCTACCCCAATTGGAAATAGTAGCTAGATCAGGAGATAAGTGTTTTATGGCTTCATTACGTTTGATTTTGAGGGACTGCTGGCTGGGGCGTTCGGGAAAACTAATTGAGTAGTGTAAGGTAGAATCGTCTGCATATGAATGGATGGGACTGGATGTACAGTTGATAAGATCATTTATGAAAATTAGAAAGAGAATAGGAGATATGGCAGAACCCTGAGGAACACCGGAGTTGATAGGATGAGGAAGTGAGAGATGGCAGTCCACAACCGCAGCTATGGAATGGCCAGAAAGAAAATTAGAGACAAAGGCACAGATGGAGGGATAGAAACCGAAGGAGGGTAGTTTGGAAATTAAAGATTTGTGCCAGACTCTATCGAAGGCCTTCGAAATGTCTAGTGCAACAGACAAAGTCTCACCGAAGTCCCAAAAGTTGTATGACCAAGAGTTAGTAAGATATGAAAGAAGATCACCAGTATAGCGACCCTTTAGGAAGCCATACTGGCGATCTGAGAGCAGATTATGAGAAGAGAAATGCTTAAGAAATTTGGAAGCAAGAATAGTTTAAAACACTTTAGAGATACAAGAGATGAGAGTAATTGGACAGTAATTGGAGAGTAATTGGAGGGTTGAGAGTGGTCACCCTTCTTTGGGACAGGTTGAATGAGACCAAACTTCCAGCAAGAAGGGAAGACGTTAGAGGAGAGACAGAGACGAAAGAGTTTGCTTAGGCATGGGGTCAGCACTGAAGCACAGTTTTTGAGTACACCAGGAATAAGTCAATAATGTTGGACCGATCTCCTAAGCGATCCGGGATACGGGTGGGTTGCTGGACCAGCTGCTCTAGGTCATTTATGATAGAAAAGACATAGACCAGGTTGGTCAGTAGTGTGAGAGGAGAGCCATTGGCGATGGTGAACGTTGAAATCTCCTAAGATGGAGATTTCAGAGATGGGAGAGATGGATAGAATGTGTTCCACTTTAGAGTTTAGATAGTCAAAATTTTGGAAAGTCGGTAGAGTTAGGGGAAAAATAGGCAGCACAAAAATATTTAGTATGAGAATGACAGGATAGTTTGAGCCATAAAGTTAAGAATTCAGAGGAGTCGAAATCGGGAACACGAGAGCAAGTCAGTTTGTTGATCACGCATGCACAACATCGGCCTTTGGCTTTGAAACTAGGATATTGAATGTAGGAGGATACAGAGAAGGGGCGCTGGAAGTTGTCTCAGATACGTGGGTTTCGGTGAGGAAAAGAAGATCAGGTTTGTAGGAGGAGAGATGGTGTTCGACGGAGTGAAAATTAGAGGAGAGTCAGCGAATATTGCAAAAGTTGATAGTAGAGGGTACATCACACAGTCAGGAATGCGACCTAGTGGGAGTCTAACAGGAGTCACTAGGTGTCGCTAGAAACACTAGGAGTCATCGATTTTCACCGCGAGCGAGTAGGAGTCTAACAGAAGTCGCTAGGAATCGCTAGAGTCACTAGGAGTCATCGATTTTCACCGCGAATAGGCTCGCGAGTCCGAATTGTCCCCTACTCCTAGTGACTCTAGCTCGCATTCCTTAAGAGTGACAGGCCGTGGTCCAGAGCATTTAGAGGGGTATTCAGGGGAAAGTTGGGCAGGTGTGCAGGCATTTATAGTCCCCCCCCCCCCCCCGCCCCCAGGGGACTCCGAGGCTGTGCCTGTGTTCATAATTTTTTGTAAATAATTTTGAAGGAGGAAGTGTGGTGTGCATGTTAATTGTATAGTAGATAGATAGGGGGAAAGCAGGCTGGACTACTCTCAGTGTAAGTGAGGCACAAAGGTAAACAATAAGAGAGGCCAAGCAAATGAAACAGGAGTTCCAGCGACTCCTTATCAAATGCCTACAGCCTCTCCTGGGTATAGCCCTGTTCGATTGATTCCTACAATCTACCCCCATTTCCCCTATTAGTCACCTTGTACGACACACACGCAGTAGGACGCGTGACTACCTATATATTGGACTCCTCGAGTGTGCTCGGAGATTTGTAGACGCTTTAGAAATTTTGTCAGTCTGAGGCTAGATTTCCACAGTCAGTGCACTGGTTTTAGGTGAATATCACACCCGTTAACTGTAGTAAGGTTAGGGATTGGTGTGGCTGTAGAAGCCCACATTCTCAACTCTGATATGCTAAAATCTAGTCTCAAACTGACCGAGTGTTGTAGCGTTCCTAAACGACGTGAAATATCACACCCGTTAACTGTAGTAAGGTTACGGATTGGTGTGGCTGTAGAAGCCCACATTCTCAACTCTGATATGCTAAAATCTAGTCTCAAACTGACCGAGTGTTGTAGCGTTCCTAAACTGACTACCTAGATATTCGAGAAACTGAAAGTTGACAAAACTCACTCCCTCCATTTTCGTACAACGCTACTACCTAGGTTGAACTACCAGAATAATTTTTGGTTGTTCAACTTTTGAGGTGCTCGGAGATTTGTAGACGCTTTAGAAATTTGGTCAGTCTGAGGCTAGATTTCCACAGTCAGTGCACTGGTTTTAGGTGAATATCACACCCGTTAACTGTAGTAAGGTTACGGATTGGTGTGGCTGTAGAAGCCCACATTCTCAACTCTGATATGCTAAAATCTAGTCTCAAACTGACCGAGTGTTGTAGCGTTCCTAAACTGACTACCTAGATATTGGACACCTCGAGTGTGCTCGGAGATTTGTAGACGCTTTAGAAATTTGGTCAGTCTGAGGCTAGATTTCCACAGTCAATGCACTGGTTTTAGGTGAATATCACACCCGTTAACTGTAGTAAGGTTACGGATTGGTGTGGCTGTAGAAGCCCACATTCTCAACTCTGATATGCTAAAATCTAGTCTCAAACTGACCGAGTGTTGTAGCGTTCCTAAACTGACTACCTAGATATTCGAGAAACTGAAAGTTGACAAAACTCACTCCCTCCATTCGTAGACGCTAGGTTGAACTCCTAGAATAGTTTTAGTATAGCTAGATGTAGTGAGGCTAGATTTCCACAGTCAGTGCACTGGTTTTAGGTGAATATCACACCCGTTAACTGTAGTAAGGTTACGGATTGGTGTGGCTGTAGAAGCCCACATTCTCAACTCTGATATGCTAAAATCTAGTCTCAAACTAACTACCTAGAGGTAGCGTTCCTAAACTCTACCTAACTCGAGTGTGCTCGGAGATTTGTAGACGCTTTAGAAATTTGGTCAGTCTGAGGCTAGATTTCCACAGTCAGTGCACTGGTTTTAGGTGAATATCACACCCGTTAGGTGTGTATATCACCACCCGTAGGTTTACGGACGCTTTAGAAATTTGGTCAGTCTGAGGGCTAGATTTCCACAGTCAGTGCACTGGTTTTAGGTGAATATCACCACCCGTTAGGTGTGAATATCACACCCGTAAGGTTACGGATTGGTGTGGCTGTAGAAGCCCACATTCTCAACTCTGATATGCTCAACCTAGTCTCAAACTGACCGAGTGTTGTAGCGTTCCTAAACTGACTACCTAGATATTCGAGAAACTGAAAGTTGACAAAACTCACTCCCTCCATTTTTCGTACAACGCTACTACCTAGGTTGAACTACCAGAAGTGGTTGTTATTTGAGTGTGCTCGGAGATTAATTTTGTAGACGCTTTAGAAATTTGGTCAGTCTGAGGCTAGATTTCCACAGTCAGTACACTGGTTTTAGGTGAATATCACACCCGTTAACTGTAGTAAGGTTACGGATTGGTGTGGCTGTAGAAGCCCACATTCTCAACTCTGATATGCTAAAATCTAGTCTCAAACTGACCGAGTGTTGTAGCGTTCCTAAACTGACTACCTAGATATTGGACTCCTCGAGTGTGCTCGGAGATTTGTAGACGCCTTAGATATTTGGTCAGTCTGAGGCTAGATTTCCACAGTCAGTGCACTGGTTTTAGGTGAATATCACCCGTTAACTGTAGTAAGGTTACGGATTGGTGTGGCTGTAGAAAGTAGAAGCCCACATTCTCAACTCTGATATGCTAAAATCTAGTCTCAAACTGACCGAGTGTTGTAGCGTTCCTAAGCTGTAGATTTGGTCAGTCTGAGGCTAGATTTTCACAGTCAGGGCACTGGTTTTAGGTGAATATCACACCTGTTAACTGTAGTAAGGTTACGGATTGGTGTGGCTGTAGAAGCCCACATTCTCAACTCTGATATGCTAAAATCTAGTCTCAAACTGACCGAGTGTTGTAGCGTTCCTAAACTGACTACCTAGATATTCGAGAAACTGAAAGTTGACAAAACTCACTCCCTCCATTTTTCGTACCAACGCTACTACCTAGGTTGAACTACCAGAATAATTTTTGGTAGTTCAACTTTTAGTATTGGACTCCTCGAGTGTGCTCGGAGATTTGTAGATGCTTTAGTCAGTCTGAGGCTAGATTTCCACAGTCAGTGCACTGGTTTTAGGTGAATATCACACCCGTTAACTGTAGTAAGGTTACGGATTGGTGTGGCTGTAGAAGCCCACATTCTCAACTCTGATATGCTAAAATCTAGTCTAGTCTCAAACTGACCGAGTGTTGTAGCGTTCCTAAACTGACTACCTAGATATTGGACTCCTCGAGTGTGCTCGGAGATTTGTAGACGCTTTAGAAATTTGGTCAGTCTGAGGCTAGATTTCCACAGTCAGTGCACTGGTTTTAGGTGAATATCACACCCGTTAGGTGTGTATATCACCACCCGTAAGGTTACGGACGCTTTAGAAATTTGGTCAGTCTGAGGCTAGATTTCCACAGTCAGTGCACTGGTTTTAGGTGAATATCACACCCGTTAGGTGTGAATATCACCACCCGTAAGGTTACGGATTGGTGTGGCTGTAGAAGCCCACATCCTCAACTCTGATATGCTAAAATCTAGTCTCAAACTGACCGAGTGTTGTAGCGTTCCTAAACTGACTACCTAGATATTCGAGAAACTGAAAGTTGACAAAACTCACTCCCTCCATTTTTCGTACAACGCTACTACCTAGGTTGAACTACCAGAATAATTTTTGGTTGTTCAACTTTTGAGGTGCTCGGAGATTTGTAGACGCTTTAGAAATTTTGTCAGTCTGAGGCTAGATTTCCACAGCCAGTGCACTGGTTTTAGGTGAATATCACACCCGTTAACTGTAGTAAGGTTACGGATTGGTGTGGCTGTAGAAGCCCACATTCTCAACTCTGATATGCTAAAATCTAGTCTCAAACTGACCGAGTGTTGTAGCGTTCCTAAACTGACTACCTAGATATTGGACTCCTCGAGTGTGCTCGGAGATTTGTAGACGCCTTAGATATTTGGTCAGTCTGAGGCTAGATTTCCACAGTCAGTGCACTGGTTTTAGGTGAATATCACACCTGTTAACTGTAGTAAGGTTACGGATTGGTGTGGCTGTAGAAGCCCACATTCTCAACTCTGATATGGTAAAATCTAGTCTCAAACTGACCGAGTGTTGTACCGTTCCTAAACTGACTACCTATATATTGGACTCCTCGAGTGTGCTCGGAGATTTGTAGACGCTTTAGAAATTTGGTCAGTCTGAGGCTAGATTTCCACAGTCAGTGCACTGGTTTTAGGTGAATATCACACCCGTTAGGTGTGTATATCACCACCCGTAAGGTTACGGACGCTTTAGAAATTTGGTCAGTCTGAGGCTAGATTTCCACAGTCAGTGCACTGGTTTTAGGTGAATATCACACCCGTTAGGTGTGAATATCACCACCCGTAAGGTTACGGATTGGTGTGGCTGTAGAAGCCCACATTCTCAACTCTGATATGCTAAAATCTAGTCTCAAACTGACCGAGTGTTGTAGCGTTCCTAAACTGACTACCTAGATATTGGACTCCTCGAGTTTGCTCGGAGATTTGTAGACGCTTTAGAAATTTGGTCAGTCTGAGGCTAGATTTTCACAGTCAGGGCACTGGTTTTAGGTGAATATCACACCCGTTAACTGTAGTAAGGTTACGGATTGGTGTGGCTGTAGAAGCCCACATTCTCAACTCTGATATGCTAAAATCTAGTCTCAAACTGACCGAGTGTTGTAAGCGTTCCTAAACTGACTACCTAGATATTCGAGAAACTGAAAGTTGACAAAACTCACTCCCTCCATTTTTCGTACCAACGCTACTACCTACTGTAGGTTGAACTACCAGAATACTTTTTGGTAGTTCAACTTTTAGTATTGGACTCCTCGAGTGTGCTCGGAGATTTGTAGACGCTTTAGAAATTTGGTCAGTCTGAGGCTAGATTTCAACAGTCAGTGCACTGGTTTTAGGTGAATATCACACCCGTTAAGGTTACGGATTGGTGTGGCTGTAGAAGCCCACATTCTCAACTCTGATATGCTAAAATCTAGTCTCAAACTGACCGAGTGTTGTAGCGTTCCTAAACTGACTACCTAGATATTCGAGAAACTGAAAGTTGACAAAACTCACTCCATCCATTTTCCGTACAAACGCTACTACCTAGGTTGAACTACCAGAATAATTGTTGGTAGTTCAACTTTTAGTATTGGACTCCTCGAGTGTGCTCGGAGATTTGTAGATGCTTTAGTCAGTCTGAGGCTAGATTTCCACAGTCAGTGCACTGGTTTTAGGTGAATATCACACCCGTTAACTGTAGTAAGGTTACGGATTGTTGTGGCTGTAGAAGCCCACATTCTCAACTCTGATATGCTAAAATCTAGTCTCAAACTGACCGAGTGTTGTAGCGTTCCTAAACTGACTACCTAGATATTCGAGAAACTGAAAGTTGACAAACTCACTCCCTCCATTTTTCGTACAACGCTACTACCTAGGTTGAACTACCAGAATAATTTTTGGTAGTTCAACTTTTAGTATTGGACTCCTCGAGTGTGCTCGGAGATTTGTAGACGCTTTATAAATATTGTCATTTTGAGGCTAGATTTCCACAGTCAGTGCACTGGTTTTAGGTGAATATCACACCCGTTAACTGTAGTAAGGTTACGGATTGGTGTGGCTGTAGAAGCCAACATTCTCAACTCTGATATGCTAAAATCTAGTCTCAAACTGACCGAGTGTTGTAGCGTTCCTAAACTGACTACCTATATATTGGACTCCTCGAGTGTGCTCGGAGATTTGTAGACGCTTTAGAAATTTTGTCAGTCTGAGGCTAGATTTCCACAGTCAGTGCACTGGTTTTAGGTGAATATCACACCCGTTAACTGTAGTAAGGTTAGGGATTGGTGTGGCTGTAGAAGCCCACATTCTCAACTCTGATATGCTAAAATCTAGTCTCAAACTGACCGAGTGTTGTAGCGTTCCTAAACTGACTACCTAGATATTGGACTCCTCGAGTTTGCTTGGAGATTTGTAGACGCTCTAGAAATTTGGTCAGTCTGAGGCTAGATTTCCACAGTCAAGGCACTGGTTTTAGGTGAATATCGCACCCGTTAACTTTAGTAAGGTTACGGATTGGTGTGGCTGTAGAAGCCCACATTCTCAACTCTGATATGCTAAAATCTAGTCTCAAACTGACCGAGTGTTGTAGCGTTCCTAAACTGACTACCTAGATATTCGAGAAACTGAAAGTTGACAAAACTCACTCCCTCCATTTTTCGTACCAACACTACTACCTAGGTTGAACTACCAGAATAATTTTTGGTAGTTCAACTTTTAGTATTGGACTCCTCGAGTGTGCTCGGAGATTTGTAGATGCTTTAGTCAGTCTGAGGCTAGATTTCGACAGTCAGTGCACTGGTTTTAGGTGAATATCACACCCGTTAACTGTAGTAAGGTTACGGATTGGTGTGGCTGTATAAGCCCACATTCTCAACTCTGATATGCTAAAATCTAGTCTCAAACTGACCCAGTGTTGTAGCGTTCCTAAACTGACTACCTAGATATTGGACTCCTCGAGTGTGCCCGGAAATTTGTAGACGCTTTAGAAATTTGGTCAGTCAGAGGCTAGATTTCCACAGTTAGTGCACTGGTTTTAGGTGAATATCACACCTGTTAACTGTAGTAAGTTGTCTGAGGCTAAATTTCCACAGTCAGTGCACTGGTTTTAGGTGAATATCACACCCGTTAACTGTAGTAAGGTTACGGATTGGTGTGGCTGTAGAAGCCCACATTCTCAACTCTGATATGCTAAAATCTAGTCTCAAACTGACCGAGTGTTGTAGCGTTCCTAAACTGACTACCTAGATATTCGAGAAACTGAAAGTTGACAAAACTCACTCCCTTCATTTTCCGTACCAACGCTACTACCTAGGTTGAACTACCAGAATAATTTTTGGTAGTTCAACTTTTAGTATTGGACTCCTCGAGTGTGCTCGGAGATTTGTAGATACTTTATTCAAGGCTAGATTTCCACAGTCAGTGCACTGGTTTTAGGTGAATATCACACCCGTTAACTGTAGTAAGGTTACGGACTGGTGTGGCTGTAGAAGGCCACATTCTCAACTCTGATATGCTAAAATCTATTCTCAAACTGACCGAGTGTTGTAGCGTTTAGGCCTAAACTGACTATCTAGATATTCGAGAAACTGAAAGTTGACAAAACTCACTCCCTCCATTTTTCGTACAACGCTACTACCTAGGTTGAACTACCACAATAATTTTTGGTAGTTCAACTTTTAGTATTGGACTCCTCGAGTGTGCTCGGAGATTTGTAGACGCTTTAGAAATTTTGTCAGTCTGAGGCTAGATTTCCACAGTCAGTGCACTGGTTTTAGGTGAATATCATCCCGTTAACTGTAGTAAGGTTACGGATTGGTGTGGCTGTAGAAGCCCACATGCTAAAATCTAGTCTCAAACTGACCGAGTGTTGTAGCGTTCCTAAACTGACTACCTAGATATTGGACTCCTCGAGTGTGCTCGGAGATTTGTAGACGCTTTAGAAATTTGGTCAGTCTGAGGCTAGATTTCAACAGTCAGTGCACTGGTTTTAGGTGAATATCACACCGTTGTAAGGTTACGGATTGGTGTGGCTGTAGAAGCCCACATTCTCAACTCTGATATGCTAAAATCTAGTCTCAAACTGACCGAGTGTTGTAGCGTTCCTAAACTGACTACCTAGATATTCGAGAAACTGAAAGTTGACAAAACTCACTCCCTCTATTTTTCGTACCAACTCTACTACCTAGGTTGAACTACCAGAATAATTTTTGGTAGTTCAACTTTTAGTATTGGACTCCTCGAGTGTGCTCGGAGATTTGTAGATGCTTTAGTCAGTCTGAGGCTAGATTTCCACTGTCAGTGCACTGGTTTTAGGTGAATAGCACACCCGTTAACTGTAGTAAGGTTACGGATTGGTGTGGCTGTAGAAGCCCACATTCTCAACTCTGATATGCTAAAATCTAGTCTCAAACTGACCGAGTGTTGTAGCGTTCCTAAACTGACTACCTAGATATTGGACTCCTCGAGTGTGCTCGGAGATTTGTAGATGCTTTAGATTGCAGTCTGAGGCTAGATTTCCACAGTCAGTGCACTGGTTTTAGGTGAATATCACACCCGTTAACTGTAGTAAGGTTAAGGATTGGTGTGGCTGTAGAAGCCCACATTCTAAACTCTGATATGCTAAAATCTAGTCTCAAACTGACCGAGTGTTGTAGCGTTCCTAAACTGACTACCTAGATATTGGACTCCTCGAGGGTGCTCGGAGATTTGTAGATGCTTTAGAAATTTGGTCAGTCTGAGGCTAAATTTCCACAGTCAGTGCACTGGTTTTAGGTGAATATCACACCCGTTAACTGTAGTAAGGTTACGGATTGGTGTGGCTGTAGAAGCCCACATTCTCAACTCTGATATGCTAAAATCTAGTCTTAAACTGACCGAGTGTTGTAGCATTACTAAAACTGCCTACCTAGATATTGGACTCCTCGAGTGTGCTCGGAGATTTGTAGACGCTTTAGAAATTGTGTCAGTCTGAGGCTAGATTTCCACAGTCAGTGAACTGGTTTTAGGTGAATATCACACCCGTTAACTGTAGTAAGGTTACGGATTGGTGTGGCTGTAGAAGCCCACATTCTCAACTCTGATATGCTAAAATCTAGTCTCAAGCTGACCGAGTGTTGTAGCGTTCCTAAACTGACTACCTAGATATTGGACTCCTCGAGTTTGCTCGGAGATTTGTAGACGCTTTAGAAATTTGGTCAGTCTGAGGCTAGATTTTCACAGTCAGGGCACTGGTTTTAGGTGAATATCACACCCGTTAACTGTAGTAAGGTTACGGATTGGTGTGGCTGAAGAAGCCCACATTCTCAACTCTGATATGCTAAAATCTAGTCTCAAACTGACCGAGCGTTGTAGCGTTCCTAAACTGACTACCTAGATATTCGAGAAACTGAAAGTTGACAAAACTCACTCCCTCCATTTTTCGTACCAACGCTACTACCTAGGTTGAACTACCAGATACTTTTTGGTAGTTCAACTTTTAGTATTGGACTCCTCGAGTGTGCTCGGAGATTTGTAGACGCTTTAGAAATTTGGTCAGTCTGAGGCTAGATTTCAACAGTCAGTGCACTGGTTTTAGGTGAATATCACACCGTTGTAAGGATACGGATTGGTGTGGCTGTAGAAGCCCACATTCTCAACTCTGATATGCTAAAATCTAGTCTCAAACTGACCGAGTGTTGTAGCGTTCCTAAACTGACTACCTAGATATTCGAGAAACTGAAAGTTGACAAACTCACTCCCTCCATTTTTCGTACAACGCTACTACCTAGGTTGAACTACCAGAATAATTTTTGGTAGTTCAACTTTTAGTATTGGACTCCTCGAGTGTGCTCGGAGATTTGTGGACGCTTTAGAAATATTGTCATTTTGAGGCTCGATTTCCACAGTCAGTGCACTGGTTTTAGGTGAATATCACACCCGTTAACTGTAGTAAGGTTACGGATTGGTGTGGCTGTAGAAGCCCACATTCTCAACTCTGATATGCTAAAATCTAGTCTCAAACTGACCGAGTGTTGTAGCGTTCCTAAACTGACTACCTAGATATTGGACTCCTCGAGTGTGCTCGGAGATTTGTAGATGCTTTAGAAATTTGGTCAGTCTGAGGCTAGATTTCCACAATCAGTGCACTGGTTTTAGGTGAATATCACACCTGTTAACTGTAGTAAGGTTACGGATTGGTGTGGCTGTAGAAGCCCACATTCTCAACTCTGATATGCTAAAATCTAGTCTCAAACTGACCGAGTGTTGTAGCGTTCCTAAACTGACTACCTAGATATTGGACTCCTCGAGTGTGCCCGGAAATTTGTAGACGCTTTAGAAATT
This sequence comes from Paralithodes platypus, assembly GCA_032716605.1. Lineage (NCBI taxonomy): Eukaryota > Metazoa > Arthropoda > Malacostraca > Decapoda > Lithodidae > Paralithodes > Paralithodes platypus. The sequence goes on along the minus strand of CM064509.1, from coordinate 2,582,703 downwards.
TGGTCAGTCAGAGGCTAGATTTCCACAGTCAGTGCACTGGTTTTAGGTGAATATCACACCTGTTAACTGTAGTAAGGTTACGGATTGGTGTGGCTGTAGAAGCCCACATTCTCAACTCTGATATGCTAAAATCTAGTCTCAAACTGACCGAGTGTTGTAGGGTTCCTAAACTGACTATCTAGATATTCGAGAAACTGAAAGTTGACAAAACTCACTCCCTCCATTTTTCGTACAACGCTACTACCTAGGTTGAACTACCACAATAATTTTTGGTAGTTCAACTTTTAGTATTGGACTCCTCGAGTGTGCTCGGAGATTTGTAGATGCTTTAGTCAGTTTCAGGCTAGATTTCCACCGTCAGTGCACTGGTTTTAGGTGAATATCACACCCGTTAACTGTAGTAAGGTTATGGACTGGTGTGGCTGTAGAAGGCCACATTCTCAACTCTGATATGCTAAAATCTATTCTCAAACTGACCGAGTGTTGTAGCGTTCCTAAACTGACTATCTAGATATTCGAGAAACTGAAAGTTGACAAAACTCACTCCCTCCATTTTTCGTACAACGCTACTACCTAGGTTGAACTACCACAATAATTTTTGGTAGTTCAACTTTTAGTATTGGACTCCTCGAGTGTGCTCGGAGATTTGTAGACGCTTTAGAAATTTTGTCAGTCTGAGGCTAGATTTCCACAGTCAGTGCACTGGTTTTAGGTGAATATCATCCCGTTAACTGTAGTAAGGTTACGGATTGGTGTGGCTGTTGAAGCCCACATGCTAAAATCTAGTCTCAAACTGACCGAGTGTTGTAGCGTTCCTAAACTGACTACCTAGATATTGGACTCCTCGAGTGTGCTCGGAGATTTGTAGACGCTTTAGAAATTTGGTCAGTCTGAGGCTAGATTTCAACAGTCAGTGCACTGGTTTTAGGTGAATATCACACCGTTGTAAGGTTACGGATTGGTGTGGCTGTAGAAGCCCACATTCTCAACTCTGATATGCTAAAATCTAGTCTCAAACTGACCGAGTGTTGTAGCGTTCCTAAACTGACTACCTAGATATTCGAGAAAATTAAAGTTGACAAAACTCACTCCCTCCATTTTTCGTACCAACGCTACTACCTAGGTTGAACTACCAGCATAATTTTTGGTAGTTCAACTTTTAGTATTGGACTCCTCGAGTGTGCTCGGAGATTTGTAGATGCTTTAGTCAGTCTGAGGCTAGATTTACACTGTCAGTGCACCGGTTTTAGGTGAATAGCACATGAATAGCACAATCCGTAAGGTTACGGATTGGTGTGGCTGTAGAAGCCCACATTCTCAACTCTGATATGCTAAAATCTAGTCTCAAACTGACCGAGTGTTGTAGCGTTCCTAAACTGACTACCTAGATATTGGACTCCTCGAGTGTGCTCGGAGATTTGTAGATGCTTTAGTCAGTCTGAGGCTAGATTTCCACTGTCAGTGCACTGGTTTTAGGTGAATATCACACCCGTTAACTGTAGTAAGGTTAAGGATTGGTGTGGCTGTAGAAGCCCACATTCTAAACTCTGATATGCTAAAATCTAGTCTCAAACTGACCGAGTGTTGTAGCGTTCCTAAACTGACTACCTAGATATTGGACTCCTCGAGGGTGCTCGGAGATTTGTAGATGCTTTAGAAATTTGGTCAGTCTGAGGCTAAATTTCCACAGTCAGTGCACTGGTTTTAGGTGAATATCAGACCCGTTAACTGTAGTAAGGTTACGGATTGGTGTGGCTGTAGAAGCCCACATTCTCAACTCTGATATGCTAAAATCTAGTCTTAAACTGACCGAGTGTTGTAGCATTACTAAACTGCCTACCTAGATATTGGACTCCTCGAGTGTGCTCGGAGATTTGTAGACGCTTTAGAAATTGTGTCAGTCTGAGGCTAGATTTCCACAGTCAGTGAACTGGTTTTAGGTGAATATCACACCCGTTAACTGTAGTAAGGTTACGGATTGGTGTGGCTGTAGAAGCCCACATTCTCAACTCTGATATGCTAAAATCTAGTCTCAAGCTGACCGAGTGTTGTAGCGTTCCTAAACTGACTACCTAGATATTGGACTCCTCGAGTTTGCTCGGAGATTTGTAGACGCTTTAGAAATTTGGTCAGTCTGAGGCTAGATTTTCACAGTCAGGGCACTGGTTTTAGGTGAATATCACACCCGTTAACTGTAGTAAGGTTACGGATTGGTGTGGCTGTAGAAGCCCACATTCTCAACTCTGATATGCTAAAATCTAGTCTCAAACTGACCGAGTGTTGTAGCGTTCCTAAACTGACTACCTAGATATTCGAGAAACTGAAAGTTGACAAAACTCACTCCCTCCATTTTTCGTACCAACGCTACTACCTAGGTTGAACTACCAGATACTTTTTGGTAGTTCAACTTTTAGTATTGGACTCCTCGAGTGTGCTCGGAGATTTGTAGACGCTTTAGAAATTTGGTCAGTCTGAGGCTAGATTTCAACAGTCAGTGCACTGGTTTTAGGTGAATATCACACCGTTGTAAGGTTACGGATTGGTGTGGCTGTAGAAGCCCACATTCTCAACTCTGATATGCTAAAATCTAGTCTCAAACTGACCGAGTGTTGTAGCGTTCCTAAACTGACTACCTAGATATTCGAGAAACAGAAAGTTGACAAAACTCACTCCATCCATTTTCCGTACAAATGCTACTACCTAGGTTGAACTACCAGAATAATTGTTGGTAGTTCAACTCTTAGTATTGGACTCCTCGAGTGTGCTCGGAGATTTGTAGATGCTTTAGTCAGTCTGAGGCTAGATTTCCACAGTCAGTGCACTGGTTTTAGGTGAATATCACACCCGTTAACTGTAGTAAGGTTACGGATTGTTGTGGCTGTAGAAGCCCACATTCTCAACTCTGATATGCTAAAATCTAGTCTCAAACTGACCGAGTGTTGTAGCGTTCCTAAACTGACTACCTAGATATTCGAGAAACTGAAAGTTGACAAACTCACTCCCTCCATTTTTCGTACAACGCTACTACCTAGGTTGAACTACCAGAATAATTTTTGGTAGTTCAACTTTTAGTATTGGACTCCTTGAGTGTGCTCGGAGATTTGTAGACGCTTTAGAAATATTGTCATTTTGAGGCTCGATTTCCACAGTCAGTGCACTGGTTTTAGGTGAATATCACACCCGTTAACTGTAGTAAGGTTACGGATTGGTGTGGCTGTAGAAGCCCACATTCTCAACTCTGATATGCTAAAATCTAGTCTCAAACTGACCGAGTGTTGTAGCGTTCCTAAACTGACTACCTAGATATTGGACTCCTCGAGTGTGCTCGGAGATTTGTAGATGCTTTAGAAATTTGGTCAGTCTGAGGCTAAATTTCCACAGTCAGTGCACTGGTTTTAGGTGAATATCACACCCGTTAACTGTAGTAAGGTTACAGATTGGTGTGGCTGTAGAAGCCCACATTCTAAACTCTGATATGCTAAAATCTAGTCTCAAACTGACCGAGTGTTGTAGCATTACTAAACTGCCTACCTAGATATTGGACTCCTCGAGTGTGCTCGGAGATTTTTAGACGCTTTAGAAATTTTGTCAGTCTGAGGCTAGATTTCCACAGTCAGTGCACTGGTTTTAGGTGAATATCACACCCGTTAACTGTAGTAAGGTTACGGATTGGTGTGGCTGTAGAAGCCCACATTCTCAACTCTGATATGCTAAAATCTAGTCTCAAACTGACCGAGTGTTGTAGCGTTCCTAAACTGACTACCTAGATATTCGAGAAACTGAAAGTTGACAAAACTCACTCCCTCCATTTTTCGTACCAACGCTACTACCTAGGTTGAACTACCAGAATACTTTTTGGTAGTTCAACTTTTAGTATTGGACTCCTCGAGTGTGCTCGGAGATTTGTAGACGCTTTAGAAATTTGGTCAGTCTGAGGCTAGATTTCAACAGTCAGTGCACTGGTTTTAGGTGAATATCACACCGTTGTAAGGTTACGGATTGGTGTGGCTGTAGAAGCCCACATTCTCAACTCTGATATGCTAAAATCTAGTCTCAAACTGACCGAGTGTTGTAGCGTTCCTAAACTGACTACCTAGATATTCGAGAAACTGAAAGTTGACAAAACTCACTCCCTCCATTTTTCGTACCAACGCTACTACCTAGGTTGAACTACCAGATAATTTTTGGGTAGTTCAACTTTTAGTATTGGACTCCTCGAGTGTGCTCGGAGATTTGTAGACGCTTTAGAAATTTGGTCAGTCTGAGGCTAGATTTCAACAGTCAGTGCACTGGTTTTAGGTGAATATCACACCGTTGTAAGGATACGGATTGGTGTGGCTGTAGAAGCCCACATTCTCAACTCTGATATGCTAAAATCTAGTCTCAAACTGACCGAGTGTTGTAGTGTTCCTAAACTGACTACCTAGATATTCGAGAAACAGAAAGTTGACAAAACTCACTCCATCCATTTTCCGTACAAACGCTACTACCTAGGTTGAACTACCAGAATAATTGTTGGTAGTTCAACTCTTAGTATTGGACTCCTCGAGTGTGCTCGGAGATTTGTAGATGCTTTAGTCTGTCTGAGGTTAGATTTCCACAGTCAGTGCACTGGTTTTAGGTGAATATCACACCCGTTAACTGTAGTAAGGTTACGGATTGTTGTGGCTGTAGAAGCCCACATTCTCAACTCTGATATGCTAAAATCTAGTCTCAAACTGACCGAGTGTTGTAGCGTTCCTAAACTGACTACCTAGATATTGGACTCCTCGAGTGTGCTCGGAGATTTGTAGATGCTTTAGAAATTTGGTCAGTCTGAGGCTAAATTTCCACAGTCAGTGCACTGGTTTTAGGTGAATATCACACCCGTTAACTGTAGTAAGGTTACAGATTGGTGTGGCTGTAGAAGCCCACATTCTCAACTCTGATATGCTAAAATCTAGTCTCAAACTGACCGAGTGTTGTAGCATTACTAAACTGCCTACCTAGATATTGGACTCCTCGAGTGTGCTCGGAGATTTGTAGACGCTTTAGAAATTTTGTCAGTCTGAGGCTAGATTTCCACAGTCAGTGCACTGGTTTTAGGTGAATATCACACCCGTTAACTGTAGTAAGGTTACGGATTGGTGTGGCTGTAGAAGCCCACATTCTCAACTCTGATATGCTAAAATCTAGTCTCAAACTGACCGAGTGTTGTAGCGTTCCTAAACTGACTACCTAGATATTGGACTCCTCCAGTGTGCCCGGAAATTTGTAGACGCTTTAGAAATTTGGTCAGTCAGAGGCTAGATTTCCACAGTCAGTGCACTGGTTTTAGGTGAATATCACACCTGTTAACTGTAGTAAGGTTACGGATTGGTGTGGCTGTAGAAGCCCACATTCTCAACTCTGATATGCTAAAATCTAGTCTCAAACTGACCGAGTGTTGTAGCGTTCCTAAACTGACTACCTAGATATTCGAGAAACTGAAAGTTGACAAAACTCACTCCCTCCATTTTCCGTACCAACGCTACTACCTAGGTTGAACTACCAGAATAATTTTTGGTAGTTCAACTTTTAGTATTGGACTCCTCGAGTGTGCTCGGAGATTTGTAGATGCTTTAGTCAGTTTCAGGCTAGATTTCCACAGTCAGTGCACTGGTTTTAGGTGAATATAACACCCGTTAACTGTAGTAAGGTTACGGACTGGTGTGGCTGTAGAAGGCCACATTCTCAACTCTGATATGCTAAAATCTATTCTCAAACTGACCGAGTGTTGTAGCGTTCCTAAACTGACTATCTAGATATTCGAGAAACTGAAAGTTGACAAAACTCACTCCCTCCATTTTTCGTACAACGCTACTACCTAGGTTGAACTACCACAATAATTTTTGGTAGTTCAACTTTTAGTATTGGACTCCTCGAGTGTGCTCGGAGATTTGTAGACGCTTTAGAAATTTTGTCAGTCTGAGGCTAGATTTCCACAGTCAGTGCACTGGTTTTAGGTGAATATCATCCCGTTAACTGTAGTAAGGTTACGGATTGGTGTGGCTGTAGAAGCCCACATGCTAAAATCTAGTCTCAAACTGACCGAGTGTTGTAGCGTTCCTAAACTGACTACCTAGATATTGGACTCCTCGAGTGTGCTCGGAGATTTGTAGACGCTTTAGAAATTTGGTCAGTCTGAGGCTAGATTTCCACTGTCAGTGCACTGGTTTTAGGTGAATAGCACACCCGTTAGCTGTAGTAAGGTTACGGATTGGTGTGGCTGTAGAAGCCCACATTCTCAACTCTGATATGCTAAAATCTAGTCTCAAACTGACCGAGTGTTGTAGCGTTCCTAAACTGACTACCTAGATATTGGACTCCTCGAGTGTGCTCGGAGATTTGTAGATGCTTTAGATTGCAGTCTGAGGCTAGATTTCCACAGTCAGTGCACTGGTTTTAGGTGAATATCACACCCGTTAACTGTAGTAAGGTTAAGGATTGGTGTGGCTGTAGAAGCCCACATTCTAAACTCTGATATGCTAAAATCTAGTCTCAAACTGACCGAGTGTTGTAGCGTTCCTAAACTGACTACCTAGATATTGGACTCCTCGAGGGTGCTCGGAGATTTGTAGATGCTTTAGAAATTTGGTCAGTCTGAGGCTAAATTTCCACAGTCAGTGCACTGGTTTTAGGTGAATATCACACCCGTTAACTGTAGTAAGGTTACGGATTGGTGTGGCTGTAGAAGCCCACATTCTCAACTCTGATATGCTAAAATCTAGTCTCAAACTGACCGAGTGTTGTAGCATTACTAAACTGCCTACCTAGATATTGGACTCCTCGAGTGTGCTCGGAGATTTGTAGACGCTTTAGAAATTGTGTCAGTCTGAGGCTAGATTTCCACAGTCAGTGAACTGGTTTTAGGTGAATATCACACCCGTTAACTGTAGTAAGGTTACGGATTGGTGTGGCTGTAGAAGCCCACATTCTCAACTCTGATATGCTAAAATCTAGTCTCAAACTGACCGAGTGTTGTAGCGTTCCTAAACTGACTACCTAGATATTGGACTCCTCGAGTGTGCTCGGAGATTTGTAGACGCTTTAGAAATTTGGTCAGTCTGAGGCTAGATTTCAACAGTCAGTGCACTGGTTTTAGGTGAATATCACACCCGTTAACTGTAGTAAGGTTACGGATTGGTGTGGCTGTAGAAGCCCACATTCTCAACTCTGATATGCTAAAATCTAGTCTCAAACTGACCGAGTGTTGTAGCGTTCCTAAACTGACTACCTAGATATTCGAGAAACTGAAAGTTGACAAAACTCACTCCCTCCATTTTTCGTACAACGCTACTACCAGAATACTTTTTGGTAGTTCAACTTATAGTATTGGACTCCTCGAGTGTGCTCGGAGATTTGTAGACGCTTTAGAAATTTGGTCAGTCTGAGGCTAGATTTCAACAGTCAGTGCACTGGTTTTAGGTGAATATCACACCGTTGTAAGGTTACGGATTGGTGTGGCTGTAGAAGCCCACATTCTCAACTCTGATATGCTAAAATCTAGTCTCAAACTGACCGAGTGTTGTAGCGTTCCTAAACTGACTACCTAGATATTGGACTCCTCGAGTGTGCTCGGAGATTTGTAGACGCTTTAGAAATTTGGTCAGTCTGAGGCTAGATTTCCACAGTCAGTGCACTGGTTTTAGGTGAATATCACACCCGTTAACTGTAGTAAGGTTACGGATTGGTGTGGCTGTAGAAGCCCACATTCTCAACTCTGATATGCTAAAATCTAGTCTCAAACTGACCGAGTGTTGTAGCGTTCCTAAACTGACTACCTAGATATTCGAGAAACTGAAAGTTGACAAAAATCACTCCCTTCATTTTCACGCTACTACCTAGGTTGAACTACCAGAATAATTTTTGGTAGTTCAACTTTTAGTATTGGACTCCTCGAGTGTGCCCGGAGATTTGTAGATGCTTTAGAAATTTGGTCAGTCACAGGCTAGATTTCCACAGTCAGTGCACTGGTTTTAGGTGAATATCACACCTGTTAACTGTAGTAAGGTTACGGATTGGTGTGGCTGTAGAAGCCCACATTCTCAACTCTGATATGCTAAAATCTAGTCTCAAACTGACCGAGTGTTGTAGCGTTCCTAAACTGACTACCTAGATATTCGAGAAACTGAAAGTTGACAAAACTCACTCCCTCCATTTTTCGTACCAACGCTACTACCTAGGTTGAACTACCAGAATATTTTTGGTAGTTCAACTTTTAGTATTGGACTCCTCGAGTGTGCTCGGAGATTTGTAGACGCTTTAGAAATTTGGTCAGTCTGAGGCTAGATTTCAACAGTCAGTGCACTGGTTTTAGGTGAATATCACACCGTTGTAAGGTTACGGATTGGTGTGGCTGTAGAAGCCCACATTCTCAACTCTGATATGCTAAAATCTAGTCTCAAACTGACCGAGTGTTGTAGCGTTCCTAAACTGACTACCTAGATATTCGAGAAACTGAAAGTTGACAAAACTCACTCCCTCCATTTTTCGTACCAACGCTACTACCTAGGTTGAACTACCAGATACTTTTTGGTAGTTCAACTTTTAGTATTGGACTCCTCGAGTGTGCTCGGAGATTTGTAGACGCTTTAGAAATTTGGTCAGTCTGAGGCTAGATTTCAACAGTCAGTGCACTGGTTTTAGGTGAATATCACACCGTTGTAAGGATACGGATTGGTGTGGCTGTAGAAGCCCACATTCTCAACTCTGATATGCTAAAATCTAGTCTCAAACTGACCGAGTGTTGTAGTGTTCCTAAACTGACTACCTAGATATTCGAGAAACAGAAAGTTGACAAAACTCACTCCATCCATTTTCCGTACAAACGCTACTACCTAGGTTGAACTACCAGAATAATATTTGGTAGTTCAACTCTTAGTATTGGACTCCTCGAGTGTGCTCGGAGATTTGTAGATGCTTTAGTCTGTCTGAGGTTAGATTTCCACAGTCAGTGCACTGGTTTTAGGTGAATATCACACCCGTTAACTGTAGTAAGGTTACGGATTGTTGTGGCTGTAGAAGCCCACATTCTCAACTCTGATATGCTAAAATCTAGTCTCAAACTGACCGAGTGTTGTAGCGTTCCTAAACTGACTACCTAGATATTGGACTCCTCGAGTGTGCTCGGAGATTTGTAGATGCTTTAGAAATTTGGTCAGTCTGAGGCTAGATTTCCACAGTCAGTGCACTGGTTTTAGGTGAATATCACACCCGTTAACTGTAGTAAGGTTACAGATTGGTGTGGCTGTAGAAGCCCACATTCTCAACTCTGATATGCTAAAATCTAGTCTCAAACTGACCGAGTGTTGTAGCATTACTAAACTGCCTACCTAGATATTGGACTCCTCGAGTGTGCTCGGAGATTTGTAGACGCTTTAGAAATTTGGTCAGTCTGAGGCTAGATTTCCACAGTCAGTGCATTGGTTTTAGGTGAATATCACACCCGTTAACTGTAGTAAGGTTACGGATTGGTGTGGCTGTAGAAGCCCACATTCTCAACTCTGATATGCTAAAATCTAGTCTCAAACTGACCGAGTGTTGTAGCGTTCCTAAACTGACTACCTAGATATTGGACTCCTCCAGTGTGCCCGGAAATTTGTAGACGCTTTAGAAATTTGGTCAGTCAGAGGCTAGATTTCCACAGTCAGTGCACTGGTTTTAGGTGAATATCACACCTGTTAACTGTAGTAAGGTTACGGATTGGTGTGGCTGTAGAAGCCCACATTCTCAACTCTGATATGCTAAAATCTAGTCTCAAACTGACCGAGTGTTGTAGCGTTCCTAAACTGACTACCTAGATATTCGAGAAACTGAAAGTTGACAAAAATCACTCCCTTCATTTTCCGTACCAACGCTACTACCTAGGTTGAACTACCAGAATAATTTTTGGTAGTTCAACTTTTAGTATTGGACTCCTCGAGTGTGCTCGGAGATTTGTAGATGCTTTAGTCAGTTTCAGGCTAGATTTCCACAGTCAGTGCACTGGTTTTAGGTGAATATAACACCCGTTAACTGTAGTAAGGTTACGGACTGGTGTGGCTGTAGAAGGCCACATTCTCAACTCTGATATGCTAAAATCTATTCTCAAACTGACCGAGTGTTGTAGCGTTCCTAAACTGACTATCTAGATATTCGAGAAACTGAAAGTTGACAAAACTCACTCCCTCCATTTTTCGTACAACGCTACTACCTAGGTTGAACTACCACAATAATTTTTGGTAGTTCAACTTTTAGTATTGGACTCCTCGAGTGTGCTCGGAGATTTGTAGACGCTTTAGAAATTTTGTCAGTCTGAGGCTAGATTTCCACAGTCAGTGCACTGGTTTTAGGTGAATATCATCCCGTTAACTGTAGTAAGGTTACGGATTGGTGTGGCTGTAGAAGCCCACATGCTAAAATCTAGTCTCAAACTGACCGAGTGTTGTAGCGTTCCTAAACTGACTACCTAGATATTGGACTCCTCGAGTGTGCTCGGAGATTTGTAGACGCTTTAGAAATTTGGTCAGTCTGAGGCTAGATTTCCACTGTCAGTGCACTGGTTTTAGGTGAATAGCACACCCGTTAGCTGTAGTAAGGTTACGGATTGGTGTGGCTGTAGAAGCCCACATTCTCAACTCTGATATGCTAAAATCTAGTCTCAAACTGACCGAGTGTTGTAGCGTTCCTAAACTGACTACCTAGATATTGGACTCCTCGAGTGTGCTCGGAGATTTGTAGATGCTTTAGATTGCAGTCTGAGGCTAGATTTCCACAGTCAGTGCACTGGTTTTAGGTGAATATCACACCCGTTAACTGTAGTAAGGTTAAGGATTGGTGTGGCTGTAGAAGCCCACATTCTAAACTCTGATATGCTAAAATCTAGTCTCAAACTGACCGAGTGTTGTAGCGTTCCTAAACTGACTACCTAGATATTGGACTCCTCGAGGGTGCTCGGAGATTTGTAGATGCTTTAGAAATTTGGTCAGTCTGAGGCTAAATTTCCACAGTCAGTGCACTGGTTTTAGGTGAATATCACACCCGTTAACTGTAGTAAGGTTACGGATTGGTGTGGCTGTAGAAGCCCACATTCTCAACTCTGATATGCTAAAATCTAGTCTCAAACTGACCGAGTGTTGTAGCATTACTAAACTGCCTACCTAGATATTGGACTCCTCGAGTGTGCTCGGAGATTTGTAGACGCTTTAGAAATTGTGTCAGTCTGAGGCTAGATTTCCACAGTCAGTGAACTGGTTTTAGGTGAATATCACACCCGTTAACTGTAGTAAGGTTACGGATTGGTGTGGCTGTAGAAGCCCACATTCTCAACTCTGATATGCTAAAATCTAGTCTCAAACTGACCGAGTGTTGTAGCGTTCCTAAACTGACTACCTAGATATTGGACTCCTCGAGTTTGCTCGGAGATTTGTAGACGCTTTAGAAATTTGGTCAGTCTGAGGCTAGATTTTCACAGTCAGGGCACTGGTTTTAGGTGAATATCACACCCGTTAACTGTAGTAAGGTTACGGATTGGTGTGGCTGTAGAAGCCCACATTCTCAACTCTGATATGCTAAAATCTAGTCTCAAACTGACCGAGTGTTGTAGCGTTCCTAAACTGACTACCTAGATATTCGAGAAACTGAAAGTTGACAAAACTCACTCCCTCCATTTTTCGTACCAACGCTACTACCTAGGTTGAACTACCAGATACTTTTTGGTAGTTCAACTTTTAGTATTGGACTCCTCGAGTGTGCTCGGAGATTTGTAGACGCTTTAGAAATTTGGTCAGTCTGAGGCTAGATTTCAACAGTCAGTGCACTGGTTTCAGGTGAATATCACACCGTTGTAAGGTTACGGATTGGTGTGGCTGTAGAAGCCCACATTCTCAACTCTGATATGCTAAAATCTCAAACTGACCGAGTGTTGTAGCGTTCCTAAACTGACTACGTAGATATTCGAGAAACAGAAAGTTGACAAAACTCACTCCATCCATTTTCCGTACAAACGCTACTACCTAGGTTGAACTACCAGTATAATTGTTGGTAGTTCAACTCTTAGTATTGGACTCCTCGAGTGTGCTCGGAGATTTGTAGATGCTTTAGTCAGTCTGAGGCTAGATTTCCACAGTCAGTGCACTGGTTTTAGGTGAATATCACACCCGTTAACTGTAGTAAGGTTACGGATTGGTGTGGCTGTAGAAGCCCACATTCTCAACTCTGATATGCTAAAATCTAGTCTCAAACTGACCGAGTGTTGTAGCGTTCCTAAACTGACTACCTATATATTGGACTCCTCGAGTGTGCTCGGAGATTTGTAGACGCTTTAGAAATTTTGTCAGTCTGAGGCTAGATTTCCACAGTCAGTGTGTGAATATCACACCCGTTAACTGTAGTAAGGTTACGGATTGGTGTGGCTGTAGAAGCCCACATTCTCAACTCTGATATGCTAAAATCTAGTCTCAAACTGACCGAGTGTTGTAGCGTTCCTAAACTGACTACCTAGATATTGGACTCCTCGAGTTTGCTCGGAGATTTGTAGACGCTTTAGAAATTTGGTCAGTCTGAGGCTAGATTTTCACAGTCAGGGCACTGGTTTTAGGTGAATATCACACCCGTTAACTTTAGTAAGGTTACGGATTGGTGTGGCTGTAGAAGCCCACATTCTCAACTCTGATATGCTAAAATCTAGTCTCAAACTGACCGAGTGTTGTAGCGTTCCTAAACTGACTACCTAGATATTCGAGAAACTGAAAGTTGACAAAACTCACTCCCTCCATTTTCCGTACCAACGCTACTACCTAGGTTGAACTACCAGAATAATTTTTGGTAGTTCAACTTTTAGTATTGGACTCATCGAGTGTGCTCGGAGATTTGTAGATGCTTTAGTCAGTCTGAGGCTAGATTTCCACAGTCAGTGCACTGGTTTTAGGTGAATATCACACCCGTTAACTGTAGTAAGGTTACGGATTGGTGTGGCTGTAGAAGCCCACATTCTCAACTCTGATATGCTAAAATCTAGTCTCAAACTGACCGAGTGTTGTAGCGTTCCTAAACTGACTACCTAGATATTGGACTCCTCGAGTGTGCCCGGAAATTTGTAGACGCTTTAGAAATTTGGTCAGTCAGAGGCTAGATTTCCACAGTCAGTGCACTGGTTTTAGGTGAATATCACACCTGTTAACTGTAGTAAGGTTACGGATTGGTGTGGCTGTAGAAGCCCACATTCTCAACTCTGATATGCTAAAATCTAGTCTCAAACTGACCGAGTGTTGTAGCGTTCCTAAACTGACTACCATGTAGACACACAACAGGGTGTAAATTCCCCTAAAAACTAGGCTAGCTAAGATTGACTTGACCAAAATAATATTTTCTCGAAAAATATTTTCTGAGATTTTACACAAAGTGAACTGGCCTTGTATAGTAGACACATAAAACGGGATTTAAAGCCCCTAAAACTAGGCTAGCTAAGACATAAGATGTAGACACACAACGGGGCTTAAATCCCCCTAAAAACTAGGCTAGCTAAGATTGACTTGACCAAAATAATATTTTCTCGAAAAATATTTTCTGAGATTTTACACAAAGTGAACTGGCCTTGTATAGTAGACACATAAAACGGGATTTAAAGCCCCTAAAACTAGGCTAGCTAAGACATAAGATGTAGACACACAACGGGGCTTAAATCCCCCTAAAAACTAGGCTAGCTAAGATTGACTTGACCAAAATAATATTTTCTCGAAAAATATTTTCTGAGATTTTACACAAAGTGAACTGGCCTTGTATAGTAGACACATAAAACGGGATTTAAAGCCCCTAAAACTAGGCTAGCTAAGACATAAGATGTAGACACACAACGGGGCTTAAATCCCCCTAAAAACTAGGCTAGCTAAGATTGACTTGACCAAAATAATATTTTCTCGAAAAATATTTTCTGAGATTTCACACAAAGTGAACTGGCCTTGTATAGTAGACACATAAAGGGGATTTAAAGCCCCTAAAACTAGGCTAGCTAAGACATAAGATGTAGACACACAACGGGGCTTAAATCCCCCTAAAAACTAGGCTAGCTAAGATTGACTTGACCAAAATAATATTTTCTCGAAAAATAGTTTCTGAGATTTCACACAAAGTTAACTGGCCTTGTATATTAGACACATAAAACGGGATTTAAAGCCCCTAAAACTAGACTAGCCAAGACATAAGATGTAGACACACAACGGGGCTTAAATCCCCCTAAAAACTAGGCTAGCTAAGATTGACTTGACCAAAATAATATTTTCTCGAAAAATATTTTCTGAGATTTCACACAAAGTGAACTGGCCTTGTATGGTAGACACATAAAACGGGATTTAAAGCCCCTAAAACTAGGCTAGCCAAGACATAAGATGTAGACACACAACGGGGCTTAAATCCCCCTAAAAACTAGGCTAGCTAAGATTGACTTGACCAAAATAATATTTTCTCGAAAAATATTTTCTGAGATTTCACACAAAGTGAACTGGCCTTGTATGGTAGACACATAAAACGGGATTTAAAGCCCCTAAAACTAGGCTAGCCAAGACATAAGATGTAGACACACAACGGGGCTTAAATCCCCCTAAAAACTAGGCTAGCTAAGATTGACTTGACCAAAATAATATTTTCTCGAAAAATATTTTCTGAGATTTCACACAAAGTGAACTGGCCTTGTATGGTAGACACATAAAACGGGATTTAAAGCCCCTAAAACTAGGCTAGCCAAGACATAAGATGTAGACACACAACGGGGCTTAAATCCCCCTAAAAACTAGGCTAGCTAAGATTGACTTGACCAAAATAATATTTTCTCGAAAAATATTTTCTGAGATTTCACACAAAGTGAACTGGCCTTGTATGGTAGACACATAAAACGGGATTTAAAGCCCCTAAAACTAGGCTAGCCAAGACATAAGATGTAGACACACAACGGGGCTTAAATCCCCCTAAAAACTAGGCTAGCTAAGATTGACTTGACCAAAATAATATTTTCTCGAAAAATATTTTCTGAGATTTCACACAAAGTGAACTGGCCTTGTATGGTAGACACATAAAACGGGATTTAAAGCCCCTAAAACTAGGCTAGCCAAGACATAAGATGTAGACACACAACGGGGCTTAAATCCCCCTAAAAACTAGGCTAGCTAAGATTGACTTGACCAAAATAATATTTTCTCGAAAAATATTTTCTGAGATTTCACACAAAGTGAACTGGCCTTGTATGGTAGACACATAAAACGGGATTTAAAGCCCCTAAAACTAGGCTAGCCAAGACATAAGATGTAGACACACAACGGGGCTTAAATCCCCCTAAAAACTAGGCTAGCTAAGATTGACTTGACCAAAATAATATTTTCTCGAAAACATTTTTCTGAGATTTCACACAAAGTAAACTGGCCTTGTATGGTAGACACATAAAACGGGATTTAAAGCCCCTAAAACTAGGCTAGCCAAGACATAAGATGTAGACACACAACGGGGCTTAAATCCCCCTAAAAACTAGGCTAGCTAAGATTGACTTGACCAAAATAATATTTTCTCGAAAAATATTTTCTGAGATTTCACACAAAGTGAACTGGCCTTGTATGGTAGACACATAAAACGGGATTTAAAGCCCCTAAAACTAGGCTAGCCAAGACATAAGATGTAGACACACAACGGGGCTTAAATCCCCCTAAAAACTAGGCTAGCTAAGATTGACTTGACCAAAATAATATTTTCTCGAAAAATATTTTCTGAGATTTCACACAAAGTGAACTGGCCTTGTATGGTAGACACATAAAACGGGATTTAAAGCCCCTAAAACTAGGCTAGCCAAGACATAAGATGTAGACACACAACGGGGCTTAAATCCCCCTAAAAACTAGGCTAGCTAAGATTGACTTGACCAAAATAATATTTTCTCGAAAAATATTTTCTGAGATTTCACACAAAGTGAACTGGCCTTGTATGGTAGACACATAAAACGGGATTTAAAGCCCCTAAAACTAGGCTAGCCAAGACATAAGATGTAGACACACAACGGGGCTTAAATCCCCCTAAAAACTAGGCTAGCTAAGATTGACTTGACCAAAATAATATTTTCTCGAAAAATATTTTCTGAGATTTCACACAAAGTGAACTGGCCTTGTATGGTAGACACATAAAACGGGATTTAAAGCCCCTAAAACTAGGCTAGCCAAGACATAAGATGTAGACACACAACGGGGCTTAAATCCCCCTAAAAACTAGGCTAGCTAAGATTGACTTGACCAAAATAATATTTTCTCGAAAAATATTTTCTGAGATTTCACACAAAGTGAACTGGCCTTGTATGGTAGACACATAAAACGGGATTTAAAGCCCCTAAAACTAGGCTAGCCAAGACATAAGATGTAGACACACAACGGGGCTTAAATCCCCCTAAAAACTAGGCTAGCTAAGATTGACTTGACCAAAATAATATTTTCTCGAAAAATATTTTCTGAGATTTCACACAAAGTGAACTGGCCTTGTATGGTAGACACATAAAACGGGATTTAAAGCCCCTAAAACTAGGCTAGCCAAGACATAAGATGTAGACACACAACGGGGCTTAAATCCCCCTAAAAACTAGGCTAGCTAAGATTGACTTGACCAAAATAATATTTTCTCGAAAAATATTTCTGAGATTTCACACAAAGTGAACTGGCCTTGTATGGTAGACACATAAAACGGGATTTAAAGCCCCTAAAACTAGGCTAGCCAAGACATAAGATGTAGACACACAACGGGGCTTAAATCCCCCTAAAAACTAGGCTAGCTAAGATTGACTTGACCAAAATAATATTTTCTCGAAAAATATTTTCTGAGATTTCACACAAAGTGAACTGGCCTTGTATGGTAGACACATAAAACGGGATTTAAAGCCCCTAAAACTAGGCTAGCCAAGACATAAGATGTAGACACACAACGGGGCTTAAATCCCCCTAAAAACTAGGCTAGCTAAGATTGACTTGACCAAAATAATATTTTCTCGAAAAATATTTTCTGAGATTTCACACAAAGTGAACTGGCCTTGTATGGTAGACACATAAAACGGGATTTAAAGCCCCTAAAACTAGGCTAGCCAAGACATAAGATGTAGACACACAACGGGGCTTAAATCCCCCTAAAAACTAGGCTAGCTAAGATTGACTTGACCAAAATAATATTTTCTCGAAAAATATTTTCTGAGATTTCACACAAAGTGAACTGGCCTTGTATGGTAGACACATAAAACGGGATTTAAAGCCCCTAAAACTAGGCTAGCCAAGACATAAGATGTAGACACACAACGGGGCTTAAATCCCCCTAAAAACTAGGCTAGCTAAGATTGACTTGACCAAAATAATATTTTCTCGAAAAATATTTTCTGAGATTTCACACAAAGTGAACTGGCCTTGTATGGTAGACACATAAAACGGGATTTAAAGCCCCTAAAACTAGGCTAGCCAAGACATAAGATGTAGACACACAACGGGGCTTAAATCCCCCTAAAAACTAGGCTAGCTAAGATTGACTTGACCAAAATAATATTTTCTCGAAAAATATTTTCTGAGATTTCACACAAAGTGAACTGGCCTTGTATGGTAGACACATAAAACGGGATTTAAAGCCCCTAAAACTAGGCTAGCCAAGACATAAGATGTAGACACACAACGGGGCTTAAATCCCCCTAAAAACTAGGCTAGCTAAGATTGACTTGACCAAAATAATATTTTCTCGAAAAATATTTTCTGAGATTTCACACAAAGTGAACTGGCCTTGTATGGTAGACACATAAAACGGGATTTAAAGCCCCTAAAACTAGGCTAGCCAAGACATAAGATGTAGACACACAACGGGGCTTAAATCCCCCTAAAAACTAGGCTAGCTAAGATTGACTTGACCAAAATAATATTTTCTCGAAAAATATTTTCTGAGATTTCACACAAAGTGAACTGGCCTTGTATGGTAGACACATAAAACGGGATTTAAAGCCCCTAAAACTAGGCTAGCCAAGACATAAGATGTAGACACACAACGGGGCTTAAATCCCCCTAAAAACTAGGCTAGCTAAGATTGACTTGACCAAAATAATATTTTCTCGAAAAATATTTTCTGAGATTTCACACAAAGTGAACTGGCCTTGTATGGTAGACACATAAAACGGGATTTAGAGCCCCTAAAACTAGGCTAGCCAAGACATAAGATGTAGACACACAACGGGGCTTAATTCCCCTAAAAACTAGGCTAGCTGAGATTGACTTGACCAAAATAATATTTTCTCGAAAAATATTTTCTGAGATTTCACACAAAGTGAACTGGCCTTGTATGGTAGACACATAAAACGGGATTTAAAGCCCCTAAAACTAGGCTAGCCAAGACATAAGATGTAGACACACAACGGGGCTTAAATCCCCCTAAAAACTAGGCTAGCTAAGATTGACTTGACCAAAATAATATTTTCTCGAAAAATATTTTCTGAGATTTCACACAAAGTGAACTGGCCTTGTATGGTAGACACATAAAACGGGATTTAAAGCCCCTAAAACTAGGCTAGCCAAGACATAAGATGTAGACACACAACGGGGCTTAAATCCCCCTAAAAACTAGGCTAGCTAAGATTGACTTGACCAAAATAATATTTTCTCGAAAAATATTTTCTGAGATTTCACACAAAGTGAACTGGCCTTGTATGGTAGACACATAAAACGGGATTTAAAGCCCCTAAAACTAGGCTAGCCAAGACATAAGATGTAGACACACAACGGGGCTTAAATCCCCCTAAAAACTAGGCTAGCTAAGATTGACTTGACCAAAATAATATTTTCTCGAAAAATATTTTCTGAGATTTCACACAAAGTGAACTGGCCTTGTATGGTAGACACATAAAACGGGATTTAAAGCCCCTAAAACTAGGCTAGCCAAGACATAAGATGTAGACACACAACGGGGCTTAAATCCCCCTAAAAACTAGGCTAGCTAAGATTGACTTGACCAAAATAATATTTTCTCGAAAAATATTTTCTGAGATTTCACACAAAGTGAACTGGCCTTGTATGGTAGACACATAAACAGGGATTTAAAGCCCCTAAAACTAGGCTAGCCAAGACATAAGATGTAGACACACAACGGGGCTTAAATCCCCCTAAAAACTAGGCTAGCTAAGATTGACTTGACCAAAATAATATTTTCTCGAAAAATATTTTCTGAGATTTCACACAAAGTGAACTGGCCTTGTATGGTAGACACATAAAACGGGATTTAAAGCCCCTAAAACTAGGCTAGCCAAGACATAAGATGTAGACACACAACGGGGCTTAAATCCCCCTAAAAACTAGGCTAGCTAAGATTGACTTGACCAAAATAATATTTTCTCGAAAAATATTTTCTGAGATTTCACACAAAGTGAACTGGCCTTGTATGGTAGACATAAAACGGGATTTAAAGCCCCTAAAACTAGGCTAGCCAAGACATAAGATGTAGACACACAACGGGGCTTAAATCCCCCTAAAAACTAGGCTAGCTAAGATTGACTTGACCAAAATAATATTTTCTCGAAAAATATGTTCTGAGATTTCACACAAAGTGAACTGGCCTTGTATGGTAGACACATACAACGGGATTTAAAGCCCCTAAAACTAGGCTAGCCAAGACATAAAATGTAGACAAACAACGGGGCTTAAATCCCCCTAAAAACTAGGCTAGCTAAGATTGACTTGACCAAAATAATATTTTCTCGAAAAATATTTTCTGAGATTTCACACAAAGTGAACTGGCCTTGTATGGTAGACACATAAAACGGGATTTAAAGCCCCTAAAACTAGGCTAGCCAAGACATAAGATGTAGACACACAACGGGGCTTAAATCCCCCTAAAAACTAGGCTAGCTAAGATTGACTTGACCAAAATAATATTTTCTCGAAAAATATTTTCTGAGATTTCACACAAAGTGAACTGGCCTTGTATGGTAGACACATAAAACGGGATTTAAAGCCCCTAAAACTAGGCTAGCCAAGACATAAGATGTAGACACACAACGGGGCTTAAATCCCCCTAAAAACTAGGCTAGCTAAGATTGACTTGACCAAAATAATATTTTCTCGAAAAATATTTTCAGAGATTTCACACAAAGTGAACTGGCCTTGTATGGTAGACACATTAAACGGGATTTAAAGCCCCTAAAACTAGGCTAGCCAAGACATAAGATGTAGACACACAACGGGGCTTAAATCCCCCTAAAAACTAGGCTAGCTAAGATTGACTTGACCAAAATAATATTTTCTCGAAAAATATTTTCTGAGGTTTCACACAAAGTGAACTGGCCTTATATGGTAGACACATAAAACGGGATTTAAAGCCCCTAAAACTAGGCTAGCCAAGACATAAGATGTAGACACACAACGGGGCTTAAATCCCCCTAAAAACTAGGCTAGCTAAGATTGACTTGACCAAAATAATATTTTCTCGAAAAATATTTTCTGAGATTTCACACAAAGTGAACTGGCCTTGTATGGTAGACACATAAAACGGGATTTAAAGCCCCTAAAACTAGGCTAGCCAAGACATAAAATGTAGACACACAACGGGGCTTAAATCCTCTTAAAACTAGGCTAGCTAAGATTGACTTGACCAAAATAATATTTTCTCGAAAAATATTTTCTGAGATTTCACACAAAGTGAACTGGCCTTGTATGGTAGACACATAAAACGGGATTTAAAGCCCCTAAAACTAGGCTAGCCAAGACATAAGATGTAGACACACAACGGGGCTTAAATCCCCCTAAAAACTAGGCTAGCTAAGATTGACTTGACCAAAATAATATTTTCTCGAAAAATATTTTCTGAGATTTCACACAAAGTGAACTGGCCTTGTATGGTAGACACATAAAACGGGATTTAAAGCCCCTAAAACTAGGCTAGCCAAGACATAAGATGTAGACACACAACGGGGCTTAAATCCCCCTAAAAACTAGGCTAGCTAAGATTGACTTGACCAAAATAATATTTTCTCGAAAAATATTTTCTGAGATTTCACACAAAGTGAACTGGCCTTGTATGGTAGACACATAAAACGGGATTTAAAGCCCCTAAAACTAGGCTAGCCAAGACATAAGATGTAGACACACAACGGGGCTTAAATCCCCCTAAAAACTAGGCTAGCTAAGATTGACTTGACCAAAATAATATTTTCTCGAAAAATATTTCTGAGATTTCACACAAAGTGAACTGGCCTTGTATGGTAGACACATAAAACGGGATTTAAAGCCCCTAAAACTAGGCTAGCCAAGACATAAGATGTAGACACACAACGGGGCTTAAATCCCCCTAAAAACTAGGCTAGCTAAGATTGACTTGACCAAAATAATATTTTCTCGAAAAATATTTTCTGAGATTTCACACAAAGTGAACTGGCCTTGTATGGTAGACACATAAAACGGGATTTAAAGCCCCTAAAACTAGGCTAGCCAAGACATAAGATGTAGACACACAACGGGGCTTAAATCCCCCTAAAAACTAGGCTAGCTAAGATTGACTTGACCAAAATAATATTTTCTGAGATTTCACACAAAGTGAACTGGCCTTGTATGGTAGACACATAAAACGGGATTTAAAGCCCCTAAAACTAGGCTAGCCAAGACATAAGATGTAGACACACAACGGGGCTTAAATCCCCCTAAAAACTAGGCTAGCTAAGATTGACTTGACCAAAATAATATTTTCTCGAAAAATATTTTCTGAGATTTCACACAAAGTGAACTGGCCTTGTATGGTAGACACATAAAACGGGATTTAAAGCCCCTAAAACTAGGCTAGCCAAGACATAAGATGTAGACACACAACGGGGCTTAAATCCCCCTAAAAACTAGGCTAGCTAAG
The DNA here is from genome assembly GCA_032716605.1 of Paralithodes platypus. Lineage (NCBI taxonomy): Eukaryota > Metazoa > Arthropoda > Malacostraca > Decapoda > Lithodidae > Paralithodes > Paralithodes platypus. The sequence goes on along the minus strand of CM064509.1, from coordinate 2,560,827 downwards.
ATTGACTTGACCAAAATAATATTTTCTCGAAAAATATTTTCTGAGATTTCACACAAAGTGAACTGGCCTTGTATGGTAGACACATAAAACGGGATTTAAAGCCCCTAAAACTAGGCTAGCCAAGACATAAGATGTAGACACACAACGGGGCTTAAATCCCCCTAAAAACTAGGCTAGCTAAGATTGACTTGACCAAAATAATATTTTCTCGAAAAATATTTCTGAGATTTCACACAAAGTGAACTGGCCTTGTATGGTAGACACATAAAACGGGATTTAAAGCCCCTAAAACTAGGCTAGCCAAGACATAAGATGTAGACACACAACGGGGCTTAAATCCCCCTAAAAACTAGGCTAGCTAAGATTGACTTGACCAAAATAATATTTTTTGAGATTTCACACAAAGTGAACTGGCCTTGTATGGTAGACACATAAAACGGGATTTAAAGCCCCTAAAACTAGGCTAGCCAAGACATAAGATGTAGACACACAACGGGGCTTAAATCCCCCTAAAAACTAGGCTAGCTAAGATTGACTTGACCAAAATAATATTTTCTCGAAAAATATTTCTGAGATTTCACACAAAGTGAACTGGCCTTGTATGGTAGACACATAAAACGGGATTTAAAGCCCCTAAAACTAGGCTAGCCAAGACATAAGATGTAGACACACAACGGGGCTTAAATCCCCCTAAAAACTAGGCTAGCTAAGATTGACTTGACCAAAATAATATTTTCTCGAAAAATATTTTCTGAGATTTCACACAAAGTGAACTGGCCTTGTATGGTAGACACATAAAACGGGATTTAAAGCCCCTAAAACTAGGCTAGCCAAGACATAAGATGTAGACACACAACGGGGCTTAAATCCCCCTAAAAACTAGGCTAGCTAAGATTGACTTGACCAAAATAATATTTTCTCGAAAAATATTTTCTGAGATTTCACACAAAGTGAACTGGCCTTGTATGGTAGACACATAAAACGGGATTTAAAGCCCCTAAAACTAGGCTAGCCAAGACATAAGATGTAGACACACAACGGGGCTTAAATCCCCCTAAAAACTAGGCTAGCTAAGATTGACTTGACCAAAATAATATTTTCTCGAAAAATATTTTCTGAGATTTCACACAAAGTGAACTGGCCTTGTATGGTAGACATAAAACGGGATTTAAAGCCCCTAAAACTAGGCTAGCCAAGACATAAGATGTAGACACACAACGGGGCTTAAATCCCCCTAAAAACTAGGCTAGCTAAGATTGACTTGACCAAAATAATATTTTCTCGAAAAATATTTTCTGAGATTTCACACAAAGTGAACTGGCCTTGTATGGTAGACACATAAAACGGGATTTAAAGCCCCTAAAACTAGGCTAGCCAAGACATAAGATGTAGACACACAACGGGGCTTAAATCCCCCTAAAAACTAGGCTAGCTAAGATTGACTTGACCAAAATAATATTTTCTCGAAAAATATTTTCTGAGATTTCACACAAAGTGAACTGGCCTTGTATGGTAGACACATAAAACGGGATTTAAAGCCCCTAAAACTAGGCTAGCCAAGACATAAGATGTAGACACACAACGGGGCTTAAATCCCCCTAAAAACTAGGCTAGCTAAGATTGACTTGACCAAAATAATATTTTCTCGAAAAATATTTTCTGAGATTTCACACAAAGTGAACTGGCCTTGTATGGTAGACACATAAAACGGGATTTAAAGCCCCTAAAACTAGGCTAGCCAAGACATAAGATGTAGACACACAACGGGGCTTAAATCCCCCTAAAAACTAGGCTAGCTAAGATTGACTTGACCAAAATAATATTTTCTCGAAAAATATTTTCTGAGATTTCACACAAAGTGAACTGGCCTTGTATGGTAGACACATAAAACGGGATTTAAAGCCCCTAAAACTAGGCTAGCCAAGACATAAGATGTAGACACACAACGGGGCTTAAATCCCCCTAAAAACTAGGCTAGCTAAGATTGACTTGACCAAAATAATATTTTCTCGAAAAATATTTTCTGAGATTTCACACAAAGTGAACTGGCCTTGTATGGTAGACACATAAAACGGGATTTAAAGCCCCTAAAACTAGGCTAGCCAAGACATAAGATGTAGACACACAACGGGGCTTAAATCCCCCTAAAAACTAGGCTAGCTAAGATTGACTTGACCAAAATAATATTTTCTGAGATTTCACACAAAGTGAACTGGCCTTGTATGGTAGACACATAAAACGGGATTTAAAGCCCCTAAAACTAGGCTAGCCAAGACATAAGATGTAGACACACAACGGGGCTTAAATCCCCCTAAAAACTAGGCTAGCTAAGATTGACTTGACCAAAATAATATTTTCTCGAAAAATATTTTCTGAGATTTCACACAAAGTGAACTGGCCTTGTATGGTAGACACATAAAACGGGATTTAAAGCCCCTAAAACTAGGCTAGCCAAGACATAAGATGTAGACACACAACGGGGCTTAAATCCCCCTAAAAACTAGGCTAGCTAAGATTGACTTGACCAAAATAATATTTTCTCGAAAAATATTTCTGAGATTTCACACAAAGTGAACTGGCCTTGTATGGTAGACACATAAAACGGGATTTAAAGCCCCTAAAACTAGGCTAGCCAAGACATAAGATGTAGACACACAACGGGGCTTAAATCCCCCTAAAAACTAGGCTAGCTAAGATTGACTTGACCAAAATAATATTTTCTCGAAAAATATTTCTGAGATTTCACACAAAGTGAACTGGCCTTGTATGGTAGACACATAAAACGGGATTTAAAGCCCCTAAAACTAGGCTAGCCAAGACATAAGATGTAGACACACAACGGGGCTTAAATCCCCCTAAAAACTAGGCTAGCTAAGATTGACTTGACCAAAATAATATTTTCTCGAAAAATATTTTCTGAGATTTCACACAAAGTGAACTGGCCTTGTATGGTAGACACATAAAACGGGATTTAAAGCCCCTAAAACTAGGCTAGCCAAGACATAAGATGTAGACACACAACGGGGCTTAAATCCCCCTAAAAACTAGGCTAGCTAAGATTGACTTGACCAAAATAATATTTTCTCGAAAAATATTTTCTGAGATTTCACACAAAGTGAACTGGCCTTGTATGGTAGACACATAAAACGGGATTTAAAGCCCCTAAAACTAGGCTAGCCAAGACATAAGATGTAGACACACAACGGGGCTTAAATCCCCCTAAAAACTAGGCTAGCTAAGATTGACTTGACCAAAATAATATTTTCTCGAAAAATATTTTCTGAGATTTCACACAAAGTGAACTGGCCTTGTATGGTAGACACATAAAACGGGATTTAAAGCCCCTAAAACTAGGCTAGCCAAGACATAAGATGTAGACACACAACGGGGCTTAAATCCCCCTAAAAACTAGGCTAGCTAAGATTGACTTGACCAAAATAATATTTTCTCGAAAAATATTTTCTGAGATTTCACACAAAGTGAACTGGCCTTGTATGGTAGACACATAAAACGGGATTTAAAGCCCCTAAAACTAGGCTAGCCAAGACATAAGATGTAGACACACAACGGGGCTTAAATCCCCCTAAAAACTAGGCTAGCTAAGATTGACTTGACCAAAATAATATTTTCTCGAAAAATATTTTCTGAGATTTCACACAAAGTGAACTGGCCTTGTATGGTAGACACATAAAACGGGATTTAAAGCCCCTAAAACTAGGCTAGCCAAGACATAAGATGTAGACACACAACGGGGCTTAAATCCCCCTAAAAACTAGGCTAGCTAAGATTGACTTGACCAAAATAATATTTTCTCGAAAAATATTTTCTGAGATTTCACACAAAGTGAACTGGCCTTGTATGGTAGACACATAAAACGGGATTTAAAGCCCCTAAAACTAGGCTAGCCAAGACATAAGATGTAGACACACAACGGGGCTTAAATCCCCCTAAAAACTAGGCTAGCTAAGATTGACTTGACCAAAATAATATTTTCTCGAAAAATATTTTCTGAGATTTCACACAAAGTGAACTGGCCTTGTATGGTAGACACATAAAACGGGATTTAAAGCCCCTAAAACTAGGCTAGCCAAGACATAAGATGTAGACACACAACGGGGCTTAAATCCCCCTAAAAACTAGGCTAGCTAAGATTGACTTGACCAAAATAATATTTTCTCGAAAAATATTTTCTGAGATTTCACACAAAGTGAACTGGCCTTGTATGGTAGACACATAAAACGGGATTTAAAGCCCCTAAAACTAGGCTAGCCAAGACATAAGATGTAGACACACAACGGGGCTTAAATCCCCCTAAAAACTAGGCTAGCTAAGATTGACTTGACCAAAATAATATTTTCTCGAAAAATATTTTCTGAGATTTCACACAAAGTGAACTGGCCTTGTATGGTAGACACATAAAACGGGATTTAAAGCCCCTAAAACTAGGCTAGCCAAGACATAAGATGTAGACACACAACGGGGCTTAAATCCCCCTAAAAACTAGGCTAGCTAAGATTGACTTGACCAAAATAATATTTTCTCGAAAAATATTTTCTGAGATTTCACACAAAGTGAACTGGCCTTGTATGGTAGACACATAAAACGGGATTTAAAGCCCCTAAAACTAGGCTAGCCAAGACATAAGATGTAGACACACAACGGGGCTTAAATCCCCCTAAAAACTAGGCTAGCTAAGATTGACTTGACCAAAATAATATTTTCTCGAAAAATATTTTCTGAGATTTCACACAAAGTGAACTGGCCTTGTATGGTAGACACATAAAATTCGATTTAGAGCCCCTAAAACTAGGCTAGCCAAGACATAAAATGTAGACACAACGGGGCTTAAATCCCCCTAAAAACTAGGCTAGCTAAGATTGACTTGACCAAAATAATATTTTCTCGAAAAATATTTTCTGAGATTTCACACAAAGTGAACTGGCCTTGTATGGTAGACACATAAAACGGGATTTAAAGCCCCTAAAACTAGGCTAGCCAAGACATAAGATGTAGACACACAACGGGGCTTAAATCCCCCTAAAAACTAGGCTAGCTAAGATTGACTTGACCAAAATAATATTTTCTCGAAAAATATTTTCTGAGATTTCACACAAAGTGAACTGGCCTTGTATGGTAGACACATAAAACGGGATTTAAAGCCCCTAAAACTAGGCTAGCCAAGACATAAGATGTAGACACACAACGGGGCTTAAATCCCCCTAAAAACTAGGCTAGCTAAGATTGACTTGACCAAAATAATATTTTCTCGAAAAATATTTTCTGAGATTTCACACAAAGTGAACTGGCCTTGTATGGTAGACACATAAAACGGGATTTAAAGCCCCTAAAACTAGGCTAGCCAAGACATAAGATGTAGACACACAACGGGGCTTAAATCCCCCTAAAAACTAGGCTAGCTAAGATTGACTTGACCAAAATAATATTTTCTCGAAAAATATTTTCTGAGATTTCACACAAAGTGAACTGGCCTTGTATGGTAGACACATAAAACGGGATTTAAAGCCCCTAAAACTAGGCTAGCCAAGACATAAGATGTAGACACACAACGGGGCTTAAATCCCCCTAAAAACTAGGCTAGCTAAGATTGACTTGACCAAAATAATATTTTCTCGAAAAATATTTTCTGAGATTTCACACAAAGTGAACTGGCCTTGTATGGTAGACACATAAAACGGGATTTAAAGCCCCTAAAACTAGGCTAGCCAAGACATAAGATGTAGACACACAACGGGGCTTAAATCCCCCTAAAAACTAGGCTAGCTAAGATTGACTTGACCAAAATAATATTTTCTCGAAAAATATTTTCTGAGATTTCACACAAAGTGAACTGGCCTTGTATGGTAGACATAAAACGGGATTTAAAGCCCCTAAAACTAGGCTAGCCAAGACATAAGATGTAGACACACAACGGGGCTTAAATCCCCCTAAAAACTAGGCTAGCTAAGATTGACTTGACCAAAATAATATTTTCTCGAAAAATATTTTCTGAGATTTCACACAAAGTGAACTGGCCTTGTATGGTAGACACATAAAACGGGATTTAAAGCCCCTAAAACTAGGCTAGCCAAGACATAAGATGTAGACACACAACGGGGCTTAAATCCCCCTAAAAACTAGGCTAGCTAAGATTGACTTGACCAAAATAATATTTTCTCGAAAAATATTTTCTGAGATTTCACACAAAGTGAACTGGCCTTGTATGGTAGACACATAAAACGGGATTTAAAGCCCCTAAAACTAGGCTAGCCAAGACATAAGATGTAGACACACAACGGGGCTTAAATCCCCCTAAAAACTAGGCTAGCTAAGATTGACTTGACCAAAATAATATTTTCTCGAAAAATATTTTCTGAGATTTCACACAAAGTGAACTGGCCTTGTATGGTAGACACATAAAACGGGATTTAAAGCCCCTAAAACTAGGCTAGCCAAGACATAAGATGTAGACACACAACGGGGCTTAAATCCCCCTAAAAACTAGGCTAGCTAAGATTGACTTGACCAAAATAATATTTTCTCGAAAAATATTTTCTGAGATTTCACACAAAGTGAACTGGCCTTGTATGGTAGACACATAAAACGGGATTTAAAGCCCCTAAAACTAGGCTAGCCAAGACATAAGATGTAGACACACAACGGGGCTTAAATCCCCCTAAAAACTAGGCTAGCTAAGATTGACTTGACCAAAATAATATTTTCTCGAAAAATATTTCTGAGATTTCACACAAAGTGAACTGGCCTTGTATGGTAGACACATAAAACGGGATTTAAAGCCCCTAAAACTAGGCTAGCCAAGACATAAGATGTAGACACACAACGGGGCTTAAATCCCCCTAAAAACTAGGCTAGCTAAGATTGACTTGACCAAAATAATATTTTCTCGAAAAATATTTTCTGAGATTTCACACAAAGTGAACTGGCCTTGTATGGTAGACACATAAAACGGGATTTAAAGCCCCTAAAACTAGGCTAGCCAAGACATAAGATGTAGACACACAACGGGGCTTAAATCCCCCTAAAAACTAGGCTAGCTAAGATTGACTTGACCAAAATAATATTTTCTCGAAAAATATTTTCTGAGATTTCACACAAAGTGAACTGGCCTTGTATGGTAGACACATAAAACGGGATTTAAAGCCCCTAAAACTAGGCTAGCCAAGACATAAGATGTAGACACACAACGGGGCTTAAATCCCCCTAAAAACTAGGCTAGCTAAGATTGACTTGACCAAAATAATATTTTCTCGAAAAATATTTTCTGAGATTTCACACAAAGTGAACTGGCCTTGTATGGTAGACACATAAAACGGGATTTAAAGCCCCTAAAACTAGGCTAGCCAAGACATAAGATGTAGACACACAACGGGGCTTAAATCCCCCTAAAAACTAGGCTAGCTAAGATTGACTTGACCAAAATAATATTTTCTCGAAAAATATTTTCTGAGATTTCACACAAAGTGAACTGGCCTTGTATGGTAGACACATAAAACGGGATTTAAAGCCCCTAAAACTAGGCTAGCCAAGACATAAGATGTAGACACACAACGGGGCTTAAATCCCCCTAAAAACTAGGCTAGCTAAGATTGACTTGACCAAAATAATATTTTCTCGAAAAATATTTTCTGAGATTTCACACAAAGTGAACTGGCCTTGTATGGTAGACACATAAAACGGGATTTAAAGCCCCTAAAACTAGGCTAGCCAAGACATAAGATGTAGACACACAACGGGGCTTAAATCCCCCTAAAAACTAGGCTAGCTAAGATTGACTTGACCAAAATAATATTTTCTCGAAAAATATTTTCTGAGATTTCACACAAAGTGAACTGGCCTTGTATGGTAGACACATAAAACGGGATTTAAAGCCCCTAAAACTAGGCTAGCCAAGACATAAGATGTAGACACACAACGGGGCTTAAATCCCCCTAAAAACTAGGCTAGCTAAGATTGACTTGACCAAAATAATATTTTCTGAGATTTCACACAAAGTGAACTGGCCTTGTATGGTAGACACATAAAACGGGATTTAAAGCCCCTAAAACTAGGCTAGCCAAGACATAAGATGTAGACACACAACGGGGCTTAAATCCCCCTAAAAACTAGGCTAGCTAAGATTGACTTGACCAAAATAATATTTTCTCGAAAAATATTTCTGAGATTTCACACAAAGTGAACTGGCCTTGTATGGTAGACACATAAAACGGGATTTAAAGCCCCTAAAACTAGGCTAGCCAAGACATAAGATGTAGACACACAACGGGGCTTAAATCCCCCTAAAAACTAGGCTAGCTAAGATTGACTTGACCAAAATAATATTTTCTCGAAAAATATTTTCTGAGATTTCACACAAAGTGAACTGGCCTTGTATGGTAGACACATAAAACGGGATTTAAAGCCCCTAAAACTAGGCTAGCCAAGACATAAGATGTAGACACACAACGGGGCTTAAATCCCCCTAAAAACTAGGCTAGCTAAGATTGACTTGACCAAAATAATATTTTCTCGAAAAATATTTTCTGAGATTTCACACAAAGTGAACTGGCCTTGTATGGTAGACACATAAAACGGGATTTAAAGCCCCTAAAACTAGGCTAGCCAAGACATAAGATGTAGACACACAACGGGGCTTAAATCCCCCTAAAAACTAGGCTAGCTAAGATTGACTTGACCAAAATAATATTTTCTCGAAAAATATTTTCTGAGATTTCACACAAAGTGAACTGGCCTTGTATGGTAGACACATAAAACGGGATTTAAAGCCCCTAAAACTAGGCTAGCCAAGACATAAGATGTAGACACACAACGGGGCTTAAATCCCCCTAAAAACTAGGCTAGCTAAGATTGACTTGACCAAAATAATATTTTCTCGAAAAATATTTTCAGAGATTTCACACAAAGTGAACTGGCCTTGTATGGTAGACACATTAAACGGGATTTAAAGCCCCTAAAACTAGGCTAGCCAAGACATAAGATGTAGACACACAACGGGGCTTAAATCCCCCTAAAAACTAGGCTAGCTAAGATTGACTTGACCAAAATAATATTTTCTCGAAAAATATTTTCTGAGGTTTCACACAAAGTGAACTGGCCTTATATGGTAGACACATAAAACGGGATTTAAAGCCCCTAAAACTAGGCTAGCCAAGACATAAGATGTAGACACACAACGGGGCTTAAATCCCCCTAAAAACTAGGCTAGCTAAGATTGACTTGACCAAAATAATATTTTCTCGAAAAATATTTTCTGAGATTTCACACAAAGTGAACTGGCCTTGTATGGTAGACACATAAAAAGGGATTTAAAGCCCCTAAAACTAGGCTAGCCAAGACATAAAATGTAGACACAACGGGGCTTAAATCCCCCTAAAAACTAGGCTAGCTAAGATTGACTTGACCAAAATAATATTTTCTCGAAAAATATTTTCTGAGATTTCACACAAAGTGAACTGGCCTTGTATGGTAGACACATAAACAGGGATTTAAAGCCCCTAAAACTAGGCTAGCCAAGACATAAGATGTAGACACACAACGGGGCTTAAATCCCCCTAAAAACTAGGCTAGCTAAGATTGACTTGACCAAAATAATATTTTCTCGAAAAATATTTTCTGAGATTTCACACAAAGTGAACTGGCCTTGTATGGTAGACACATAAAACGGGATTTAAAGCCCCTAAAACTAGGCTAGCCAAGACATAAGATGTAGACACACAACGGGGCTTAAATCCCCCTAAAAACTAGGCTAGCTAAGATTGACTTGACCAAAATAATATTTTCTCGAAAAATATTTTCTGAGATTTCACACAAAGTGAACTGGCCTTGTATGGTAGACACATAAAACGGGATTTAAAGCCCCTAAAACTAGGCTAGCCAAGACATAAGATGTAGACACACAACGGGGCTTAAATCCCCCTAAAAACTAGGCTAGCTAAGATTGACTTGACCAAAATAATATTTTCTCGAAAAATATTTTCTGAGATTTCACACAAAGTGAACTGGCCTTGTATGGTAGACACATAAAACGGGATTTAAAGCCCCTAAAACTAGGCTAGCCAAGACATAAGATGTAGACACACAACGGGGCTTAAATCCCCCTAAAAACTAGGCTAGCTAAGATTGACTTGACCAAAATAATATTTTCTCGAAAAATATTTTCTGAGATTTCACACAAAGTGAACTGGCCTTGTATGGTAGACACATAAAACGGGATTTAAAGCCCCTAAAACTAGGCTAGCCAAGACATAAGATGTAGACACACAACGGGGCTTAAATCCCCCTAAAAACTAGGCTAGCTAAGATTGACTTGACCAAAATAATATTTTCTCGAAAAATAATTTTCTGAGATTTCACACAAAGTGAACTGGCCTTGTATGGTAGACACATAAAACGGGATTTAAAGCCCCTAAAACTAGGCTAACCAAGACATAAGATGTAGACACACAACGGGGCTTAAATCCCCCTAAAAACTAGGCTAGCTGAGATTGACTTGACCAAAATAATATTTTCTCGATTTTTTTTTCTGAGATTTCAAACAAAGTGAAGTGGCCTTGTATGGTAGACACATAAAACGGGATTTAGAGCCCCTAAAACTAGGCTAGCCAAGACATAAGATGTAGACACACAACGGGGCTTAATTCCCCTAAAAACTAGGCTAGCTGAGATTGACTTGACCAAAATAATATTTTCTCGAAAAATAATTTTCTGAGATTTCACACAAAGTGAACTGGCCTTGTATGGTAGACACATAAAACGGGATTTAGAGCCCCTAAAACTAGGCTAGCCAAGACATAAGATGTAGACACACAACGGGGCTTAAATCCCCCTAAAAACTAGGCTAGCTAAGATTGACTTGACCAAAAAAATATTTTCTCGAAAAATATTTTCTGAGATTTCACACAAAGTGAACTGGCCTTGTATGGTAGACACATAAAACGGGATTTAAAGCCCCTAAAACTAGGCTAGCCAAGACATAAGATGTAGACACACAACGGGGCTTAAATCCCCCTAAAAACTAGGCTAGCTAAGATTGACTTGACCAAAATAATATTTTCTCGAAAAATATTTTCTGAGATTTCACACAAAGTGAACTGGCCTTGTATGGTAGACACATAAAACGGGATTTAAAGCCCCTAAAACTAGGCTAGCCAAGACATAAGATGTAGACACACAACGGGGCTTAAATCCCCCTAAAAACTAGGCTAGCTAAGATTGACTTGACCAAAATAATATTTTCTCGAAAAATATTTTCTGAGATTTCACACAAAGTGAACTGGCCTTGTATGGTAGACACATAAAACGGGATTTAAAGCCCCTAAAACTAGGCTAGCCAAGACATAAGATGTAGACACACAACGGGGCTTAAATCCCCCTAAAAACTAGGCTAGCTAAGATTGACTTGACCAAAATAATATTTTCTGAGATTTCACACAAAGTGAACTGGCCTTGTATGGTAGACACATAAAACGGGATTTAAAGCCCCTAAAACTAGGCTAGCCAAGACATAAGATGTAGACACACAACGGGGCTTAAATCCCCCTAAAAACTAGGCTAGCTAAGATTGACTTGACCAAAATAATATTTTCTCGAAAAATATTTCTGAGATTTCACACAAAGTGAACTGGCCTTGTATGGTAGACACATAAAACGGGATTTAAAGCCCCTAAAACTAGGCTAGCCAAGACATAAGATGTAGACACACAACGGGGCTTAAATCCCCCTAAAAACTAGGCTAGCTAAGATTGACTTGACCAAAATAATATTTTCTCGAAAAATATTTTCTGAGATTTCACACAAAGTGAACTGGCCTTGTATGGTAGACACATAAAACGGGATTTAAAGCCCCTAAAACTAGGCTAGCCAAGACATAAGATGTAGACACACAACGGGGCTTAAATCCCCCTAAAAACTAGGCTAGCTAAGATTGACTTGACCAAAATAATATTTTCTCGAAAAATATTTTCTGAGATTTCACACAAAGTGAACTGGCCTTGTATGGTAGACACATAAAACGGGATTTAAAGCCCCTAAAACTAGGCTAGCCAAGACATAAGATGTAGACACACAACGGGGCTTAAATCCCCCTAAAAACTAGGCTAGCTAAGATTGACTTGACCAAAATAATATTTTCTCGAAAAATATTTTCTGAGATTTCACACAAAGTGAACTGGCCTTGTATGGTAGACACATAAAACGGGATTTAAAGCCCCTAAAACTAGGCTAGCCAAGACATAAGATGTAGACACACAACGGGGCTTAAATCCCCCTAAAAACTAGGCTAGCTAAGATTGACTTGACCAAAATAATATTTTCTCGAAAAATATTTTCTGAGATTTCACACAAAGTGAACTGGCCTTGTATGGTAGACACATAAAACGGGATTTAAAGCCCCTAAAACTAGGCTAGCCAAGACATAAGATGTAGACACACAACGGGGCTTAAATCCCCCTAAAAACTAGGCTAGCTAAGATTGACTTGACCAAAATAATATTTTCTCGAAAAATATTTTCTGAGATTTCACACAAAGTGAACTGGCCTTGTATGGTAGACACATAAAACGGGATTTAAAGCCCCTAAAACTAGGCTAGCCAAGACATAAGATGTAGACACACAACGGGGCTTAAATCCCCCTAAAAACTAGGCTAGCTAAGATTGACTTGACCAAAATAATATTTTCTCGAAAAATATTTTCTGAGATTTCACACAAAGTGAACTGGCCTTGTATGGTAGACACATAAAACGGGATTTAAAGCCCCTAAAACTAGGCTAGCCAAGACATAAGATGTAGACACACAACGGGGCTTAAATCCCCCTAAAAACTAGGCTAGCTAAGATTGACTTGACCAAAATAATATTTTCTCGAAAAATATTTTCTGAGATTTCACACAAAGTGAACTGGCCTTGTATGGTAGACACATAAAACGGGATTTAAAGCCCCTAAAACTAGGCTAGCCAAGACATAAGATGTAGACACACAACGGGGCTTAAATCCCCCTAAAAACTAGGCTAGCTAAGATTGACTTGACCAAAATAATATTTTCTCGAAAAATATTTTCTGAGATTTCACACAAAGTGAACTGGCCTTGTATGGTAGACACATAAAACGGGATTTAAAGCCCCTAAAACTAGGCTAGCCAAGACATAAGATGTAGACACACAACGGGGCTTAAATCCCCCTAAAAACTAGGCTAGCTAAGATTGACTTGACCAAAATAATATTTTCTCGAAAAATATTTTCTGAGATTTCACACAAAGTGAACTGGCCTTGTATGGTAGACACATAAAACGGGATTTAAAGCCCCTAAAACTAGGCTAGCCAAGACATAAGATGTAGACACACAACGGGGCTTAAATCCCCCTAAAAACTAGGCTAGCTAAGATTGACTTGACCAAAATAATATTTTCTCGAAAAATATTTTGAGAGATAAAGTGAACTGGCCTTGTATGGTAGACACATAAAACGGGATTTAAAGCCCCTAAAACTAGGCTAGCCAAGACATAAGATGTAGACACACAACGGGGCTTAAATCCCCCTAAAAACTAGGCTAGCTAAGATTGACTTGACCAAAATAATATTTTCTCGAAAAATATTTTCTGAGATTTCACACAAAGTGAACTGGCCTTGTATGGTAGACACATAAAACGGGATTTAAAGCCCCTAAAACTAGGCTAGCCAAGACATAAGATGTAGACACACAACGGGGCTTAAATCCCCCTAAAAACTAGGCTAGCTAAGATTGACTTGACCAAAATAATATTTTCTCGAAAAATATTTTCTGAGATTTCACACAAAGTGAACTGGCCTTGTATGGTAGACACATAAAACGGGATTTAAAGCCCCTAAAACTAGGCTAGCCAAGACATAAGATGTAGACACACAACGGGGCTTAAATCCCCCTAAAAACTAGGCTAGCTAAGATTGACTTGACCAAAATAATATTTTCTCGAAAAATATTTTCTGAGATTTCACACAAAGTGAACTGGCCTTGTATGGTAGACACATAAAACGGGATTTAAAGCCCCTAAAACTAGGCTAGCCAAGACATAAGATGTAGACACACAACGGGGCTTAAATCCCCCTAAAAACTAGGCTAGCTAAGATTGACTTGACCAAAATAATATTTTCTCGAAAAATATTTTCTGAGATATTGCACAAAGTGAACTGGCCTTGTATGGTAGACACATAAAACGGGATTTAAAGCCCCTAAAACTAGGCTAGCCAAGACATAAGATGTAGACACACAACGGGGCTTAAATCCCCCTAAAAACTAGGCTAGCTAATATTGACTTGACCAAAATAATATTTTCCCTAAAAAATATTTTTTGAGATTTCACACAAAGTGAACTGGCCTTGTATGGTAGACACATAAAACGGGATTTAAAGCCCCTAAAACTAGGCTAGCCAAGACATAAGATGTAGACACACAACGGGGCTTAAATCCCCCTAAAAACTAGGCTAGCTAAGATTGACTTGACCAAAATAATATTTTCTCGAAAAATATTTTCTGAGATTTCACACAAAGTGAACTGGCCTTGTATGGTAGACACATAAAACGGGATTTAAAGCCCCTAAAACTAGGCTAGCCAAGACATAAGATGTAGACACACAACGGGGCTTAAATCCCCCTAAAAACTAGGCTAGCTAAGATTGACTTGACCAAAATAATATTTTCTCGAAAAATATTTTCTGAGATTTCACACAAAGTGAACTGGCCTTGTATGGTAGACACATAAAACGGGATTTAAAGCCCCTAAAACTAGGCTAGCCAAGACATAAGATGTAGACACACAACGGGGCTTAAATCCCCCTAAAAACTAGGCTAGCTAAGATTGACTTGACCAAAATAATATTTTCTCGAAAAATATTTTCTGAGATTTCACACAAAGTGAACTGGCCTTGTATGGTAGACACATAAAACGGGATTTAAAGCCCCTAAAACTAGGCTAGCCAAGACATAAGATGTAGACACACAACGGGGCTTAAATCCCCCTAAAAACTAGGCTAGCTAAGATTGACTTGACCAAAATAATATTTTCTCGAAAAATATTTTCTGAGATTTCACACAAAGTGAACTGGCCTTGTATGGTAGACACATAAAACGGGATTTAAAGCCCCTAAAACTAGGCTAGCCAAGACATAAGATGTAGACACACAACGGGGCTTAAATCCCCCTAAAAACTAGGCTAGCTAAGATTGACTTGACCAAAATAATATTTTCTCGAAAAATATTTTCTGAGATTTCACACAAAGTGAACTGGCCTTGTATGGTAGACACATAAAACGGGATTTAAAGCCCCTAAAACTAGGCTAGCCAAGACATAAGATGTAGACACACAACGGGGCTTAAATCCCCCTAAAAACTAGGCTAGCTAAGATTGACTTGACCAAAATAATATTTTCTCGAAAAATATTTTCTGAGATTTCACACAAAGTGAACTGGCCTTGTATGGTAGACACATAAAACGGGATTTAAAGCCCCTAAAACTAGGCTAGCCAAGACATAAGATGTAGACACACAACGGGGCTTAAATCCCCCTAAAAACTAGGCTAGCTAAGATTGACTTGACCAAAATAATATTTTCTCGAAAAATATTTTCTGAGATTTCACACAAAGTGAACTGGCCTTGTATGGTAGACACATAAAACGGGATTTAAAGCCCCTAAAACTAGGCTAGCCAAGACATAAGATGTAGACACACAACGGGGCTTAAATCCCCCTAAAAACTAGGCTAGCTAAGATTGACTTGACCAAAATAATATTTTCTCGAAAAATATTTTCTGAGATTTCACACAAAGTGAACTGGCCTTGTATGGTAGACACATAAAACGGGATTTAAAGCCCCTAAAACTAGGCTAGCCAAGACATAAGATGTAGACACACAACGGGGCTTAAATCCCCCTAAAAACTAGGCTAGCTAAGATTGACTTGACCAAAATAATATTTTCTCGAAAAATATTTTCTGAGATTTCACACAAAGTGAACTGGCCTTGTATGGTAGACACATAAAACGGGATTTAAAGCCCCTAAAACTAGGCTAGCCAAGACATAAGATGTAGACACACAACGGGGCTTAAATCCCCCTAAAAACTAGGCTAGCTAAGATTGACTTGACCAAAATAATATTTTCTCGAAAAATATTTTCTGAGATTTCACACAAAGTGAACTGGCCTTGTATGGTAGACACATAAAACGGGATTTAAAGCCCCTAAAACTAGGCTAGCCAAGACATAAGATGTAGACACACAACGGGGCTTAAATCCCCCTAAAAACTAGGCTAGCTAAGATTGACTTGACCAAAATAATATTTTCTCGAAAAATATTTTCTGAGATTTCACACAAAGTGAACTGGCCTTGTATGGTAGACACATAAAACGGGATTTAAAGCCCCTAAAACTAGGCTAGCCAAGACATAAGATGTAGACACACAACGGGGCTTAAATCCCCCTAAAAACTAGGCTAGCTAAGATTGACTTGACCAAAATAATATTTTCTCGAAAAATATTTTCTGAGATTTCACACAAAGTGAACTGGCCTTGTATGGTAGACACATAAAACGGGATTTAAAGCCCCTAAAACTAGGCTAGCCAAGACATAAGATGTAGACACACAACGGGGCTTAAATCCCCCTAAAAACTAGGCTAGCTAAGATTGACTTGACCAAAATAATATTTTCTCGAAAAATATTTTCTGAGATTTCACACAAAGTGAACTGGCCTTGTATGGTAGACACATAAAACGGGATTTAAAGCCCCTAAAACTAGGCTAGCCAAGACATAAGATGTAGACACACAACGGGGCTTAAATCCCCCTAAAAACTAGGCTAGCTAAGATTGACTTGACCAAAATAATATTTTCTCGAAAAATATTTTCTGAGATTTCACACAAAGTGAACTGGCCTTGTATGGTAGACACATAAAACGGGATTTAAAGCCCCTAAAACTAGGCTAGCCAAGACATAAGATGTAGACACACAACGGGGCTTAAATCCCCCTAAAAACTAGGCTAGCTAAGATTGACTTGACCAAAATAATATTTTCTCGAAAAATATTTTCTGAGATTTCACACAAAGTGAACTGGCCTTGTATGGTAGACACATAAAACGGGATTTAAAGCCCCTAAAACTAGGCTAGCCAAGACATAAGATGTAGGCACACACAACGGGGCTTAAATCCTCCTAAAAACTAGGCTAGCTAAGATTGACTTGACCAAAATAATATTTTCTCGAAAAATATTTTCTGAGATTTCACACAAAGTGAACTGGCCTTGTATGGTAGACACATAAAACGGGATTTAGAGCCCCTAAAACTAGGCTAGCCAAGACATAAGATGTAGACACACAACGGGGCTTAATTCCCCTAAAAACTAGGCTAGCTGAGATTGACTTGACCAAAATAATATTTTCTCGAAAAATATTTTCTGAGATTTCACACAAAGTGAACTGGCCTTGTATGGTAGACACATAAAACGGGATTTAAAGCCCCTAAAACTAGGCTAGCCAAGACATAAGATGTAGACACACAACGGGGCTTAAATCCCCCTAAAAACTAGGCTAGCTAAGATTGACTTGACCAAAATAATATTTTCTCGAAAAATATTTTCTGAGATTTCACACAAAGTGAACTGGCCTTGTATGGTAGACACATAAACAGGGATTTAAAGCCCCTAAAACTAGGCTAGCCAAGACATAAGATGTAGACACACAACGTGGTTTAAATCCCCCTAAAAACTAGGCTAGCTAAGATTGACTTGACCAAAATAATATTTTCTCGAAAAATATTTTCTGAGATTTCACACAAAGTGAACTGGCCTTGTATGGTAGACACATAAAACGGGATTTAAAGCCCCTAAAACTAGGCTAGCCAAGACATAAGATGTAGACACACAACGGGGCTTAAATCCCCCTAAAAACTAGGCTAGCTAAGATTGACTTGACCAAAATAATATTTTCTCGAAAAATATTTTCTGAGATTTCACACAAAGTGAACTGGCCTTGTATGGTAGACACATAAAACGGGATTTAAAGCCCCTAAAACTAGGCTAACCAAGACATAAGATGTAGACACACAACGGGGCTTAAATCCCCCTAAAAACTAGGCTAGCTAAGATTGACTTGACCAAAATAATATTTTCTCGAAAAATATTTTCTGAGATTTCACACAAAGTGAACTGGCCTTGTATGGTAGACACATAAAACGGGATTTAGAGCCCCTAAAACTAGGCTAGCCAAGACATAAGATGTAGACACACAACGGGGCTTAATTCCCCTAAAAACTAGGCTAGCTGAGATTGACTTGACCAAAATAATATTTTCTCGAAAAATAATTATCTGAGATTTCACCCAAAGTGAAATGGCCATGTATGGTAGACACATAAAACGGGATTTAGAGCCCCTAAAACTAGGCTAGCCAAGACATAAGATGTAGACACACAACGGGGCTTAAATCCCCCTAAAAACTAGGCTAGGTAAGATTGACTTGACCAAAATAATATTTTCTCGAAAAATATTTTCTGAGGTTTCACACAAAGTGAACTGGCCTTATATGGTAGACACATAAAACGGGATTTAAAGCCCCTAAAACTAGGCTAGCCAAGACATAAGATGTAGACACACAACGGGGCTTAAATCCCCCTAAAAACTAGGCTAGCTAAGATTGACTTGACCAAAATAATATTTTCTCGAAAAATATTTTCTGAGATTTCACACAAAGTGAACTGGCCTTGTATGGTAGACACATAAAACGGGATTTAAAGCCCCTAAAACTAGGCTAGCCAAGACATAAGATGTAGACACACAACGGGGCTTAAATCCCCCTAAAAACTAGGCTAGCTAAGATTGACTTGACCAAAATAATATTTTCTCGAAAAATATTTTCTGAGATTTCACACAAAGTGAACTGGCCTTGTATGGTAGACACATAAAACGGGATTTAAAGCCCCTAAAACTAGGCTAGCCAAGACATAAGATGTAGACACACAACGGGGCTTAAATCCCCCTAAAAACTAGGCTAGCTAAGATTGACTTGACCAAAATAATATTTTCTCGAAAAATATTTTCTGAGATTTCACACAAAGTGAACTGGCCTTGTATGGTAGACACATAAAACGGGATTTAAAGCCCCTAAAACTAGGCTAGCCAAGACATAAGATGTAGACACACAACGGGGCTTAAATCCCCCTAAAAACTAGGCTAGCTAAGATTGACTTGACCAAAATAATATTTTCTCGAAAAATATTTTCTGAGATTTCACACAAAGTGAACTGGCCTTGTATGGTAGACACATAAAACGGGATTTAAAGCCCCTAAAACTAGGCTAGCCAAGACATAAGATGTAGACACACAACGGGGCTTAAATCCCCCTAAAAACTAGGCTAGCTAAGATTGAATTGACCAAATAATATTTTCTCGAAAAATATTTTCTGAGATTTCACACAAAGTGAACTGGCCTTGTATGGTAGACACATAAAACGGGATTTAAAGCCCCTAAAACTAGGCTAGCCAAGACATAAGATGTAGACACACAACGGGGCTTAAATCCCCCTAAAAACTAGGCTAGCTAAGATTGACTTGACCAAAATAATATTTTCTCGAAAAATATTTTCTGAGATTTCACACAAAGTGAACTGGCCTTGTATGGTAGACACATAAAACGGGATTTAAAGCCCCTAAAACTAGGCTAGCCAAGACATAAGATGTAGACACACAACGGGGCTTAAATCCCCCTAAAAACTAGGCTAGCTAAGATTGACTTGACCAAAATAATATTTTCTCGAAAAATATTTTCAGAGATTTCACACAAAGTGAACTGGCCTTGTATGGTAGACACATTAAACGGGATTTAAAGCCCCTAAAACTAGGCTAGCCAAGACATAAGATGTAGACACACAACGGGGCTTAAATCCCCCTAAAAACTAGGCTAGCTAAGATTGACTTGACCAAAATAATATTTTCTCGAAAAATATTTTCTGAGGTTTCACACAAAGTGAACTGGCCTTATATGGTAGACACATAAAACGGGATTTAAAGCCCCTAAAACTAGGCTAGCCAAGACATAAGATGTAGACACACAACGGGGCTTAAATCCCCCTAAAAACTAGGCTAGCTAAGATTGACTTGACCAAAATAATATTTTCTGAGATTTCACACAAAGTGAACTGGCCTTGTATGGTAGACACATAAAACGGGATTTAAAGCCCCTAAAACTAGGCTAGCCAAGACATAAGATGTAGACACACAACGGGGCTTAAATCCCCCTAAAAACTAGGCTAGCTAAGATTGACTTGACCAAAATAATATTTTCTCGAAAAATATTTTCTGAGATTTCACACAAAGTGAACTGGCCTTGTATGGTAGACACATAAAACGGGATTTAAAGCCCCTAAAACTAGGCTAGCCAAGACATAAGATGTAGACACACAACGGGGCTTAAATCCCCCTAAAAACTAGGCTAGCTAAGATTGACTTGACCAAAATAATATTTTCTCGAAAAATATTTTCTGAGATTTCACACAAAGTGAACTGGCCTTGTAAGGAGACATAAAACGGGATTTAGAGCCCCTAAAACTAGGCTAGCCAAGACATAAGATGTAGACACACAACGGGGCTTAATTCCCC
The DNA here is from genome assembly GCA_032716605.1 of Paralithodes platypus. NCBI lineage: Eukaryota > Metazoa > Arthropoda > Malacostraca > Decapoda > Lithodidae > Paralithodes > Paralithodes platypus. The sequence continues at coordinate 2,540,199 of CM064509.1, read as the reverse complement.
TAAAAACTAGGCTAGCTGAGATTGACTTGACCAAAATAATATTTTCTCGAAAAATAATTATCTGAGATTTCACCCAAAGTGAAATGGCCATGTATGGTAGACACATAAAACGGGATTTAGAGCCCCTAAAACTAGGCTAGCCAAGACATAAGATGTAGACACACAACGGGGCTTAAATCCCCCTAAAAACTAGGCTAGGTAAGATTGACTTGACCAAAATAATATTTTCTCGAAAAATATTTTCTGAGGTTTCACACAAAGTGAACTGGCCTTATATGGTAGACACATAAAACGGGATTTAAAGCCCCTAAAACTAGGCTAGCCAAGACATAAGATGTAGACACACAACGGGGCTTAAATCCCCCTAAAAACTAGGCTAGCTAAGATTGACTTGACCAAAATAATATTTTCTCGAAAAATATTTTCTGAGATTTCACACAAAGTGAACTGGCCTTGTATGGTAGACACATAAACAGGGATTTAAAGCCCCTAAAACTAGGCTAGCCAAGACATAAGATGTAGACACACAACGGGGCTTAAATCCCCCTAAAAACTAGGCTAGCTAAGATTGACTTGACCAAAATAATATTTTCTCGAAAAATATTTTCTGAGATTTCACACAAAGTGAACTGGCCTTGTATGGTAGACACATAAAACGGGATTTAAAGCCCCTAAAACTAGGCTAGCCAAGACATAAGATGTAGACACACAACGGGGCTTAAATCCCCCTAAAAACTAGGCTAGCTAAGATTGACTTGACCAAAATAATATTTTCTCGAAAAATATTTTCTGAGATTTCACACAAAGTGAACTGGCCTTGTATGGTAGACACATAAAACGGGATTTAAAGCCCCTAAAACTAGGCTAGCCAAGACATAAGATGTAGACACACAACGGGGCTTAAATCCCCCTAAAAACTAGGCTAGCTAAGATTGACTTGACCAAAATAATATTTTCTCGAAAAATATTTTCTGAGATTTCACACAAAGTGAACTGGCCTTGTATGGTAGACACATAAAACGGGATTTAAAGCCCCTAAAACTAGGCTAGCCAAGACATAAGATGTAGACACACAACGGGGCTTAAATCCCCCTAAAAACTAGGCTAGCTAAGATTGACTTGACCAAAATAATATTTTCTCGAAAAATATTTTCTGAGATTTCACACAAAGTGAACTGGCCTTGTATGGTAGACACATAAAACGGGATTTAAAGCCCCTAAAACTAGGCTAGCCAAGACATAAGATGTAGACACACAACGGGGCTTAAATCCCCCTAAAAACTAGGCTAGCTAAGATTGACTTGACCAAAAAAATATTTTCTCGAAAAATATTTTCTGAGATTTCACACAAAGTGAACTGGCCTTGTATGGTAGACACATAAAACGGGATTTAAAGCCCCTAAAACTAGGCTAGCCAAGACATAAGATGTAGACACACAACGGGGCTTAAATCCCCCTAAAAACTAGGCTAGCTAAGATTGACTTGACCAAAATAATATTTTCTCGAAAAATATTTTCTGAGATTTCACACAAAGTGAACTGGCCTTGTATGGTAGACACATAAAACGGGATTTAAAGCCCCTAAAACTAGGCTAGCCAAGACATAAGATGTAGACACACAACGGGGCTTAAATCCCCCTAAAAACTAGGCTAGCTAAGATTGACTTGACCAAAATAATATTTTCTCGAAAAATATTTTCTGAGATTTCAATCAAAGTGAACTGGCCTTGTATGGTAGACACATAAAACGGGATTTAATGCCCCTAAAACTAGGCTAGCCAAGACATAAGATGTAGACACACAACGGGGCTTAAATCCCCCTAAAAACTAGGCTAGCTAAGATTGACTTGACCAAAATAATATTTTCTCGAAAAATATTTTCTGAGATTTCACACAAAGTGAACTGGCCTTGTATGGTAGACACATAAAACGGTATTTAAAGCCCCTAAAACTAGGCTAGCCAAGACATAAGATGTAGACACACAACGGGGCTTAAATCCCCCTAAAAACTAGGCTAGCTAAGATTGACTTGACCAAAATAATATTTTCTCGAAAAATATTTTCTGAGATTTCACACAAAGTGAACTGGCCTTGTATGGTAGACACATAAAACGGGATTTAAAGCCCCTAAAACTAGGCTAGCCAAGACATAAGATGTAGACACACAACGGGGCTTAAATCCCCCTAAAAACTAGGCTAGCTAAGATTGACTTGACCAAAATAATATTTTCTCGAAAAATATTTTCTGAGATTTCACACAAAGTGAACTGGCCTTGTATGGTAGACACATAAAACGGGATTTAAAGCCCCTAAAACTAGGCTAGCCAAGACATAAGATGTAGACACACAACGGGGCTTAAATCCCCCTAAAAACTAGGCTAGCTAAGATTGACTTGACCAAAATAATATTTTCTCGAAAAATATTTTCTGAGATTTCACACAAAGTGAACTGGCCTTGTATGGTAGACACATAAAACGGGATTTAAAGCCCCTAAAACTAGGCTAGCCAAGACATAAGATGTAGACACACAACGGGGCTTAAATCCCCCTAAAAACTAGGCTAGCTAAGATTGACTTGACCAAAATAATATTTTCTCGAAAAATATTTTCTGAGATTTCACACAAAGTGAACTGGCCTTGTATGGTAGACACATAAAACGGGATTTAAAGCCCCTAAAACTAGGCTAGCCAAGACATAAGATGTAGACACACAACGGGGCTTAAATCCCCCTAAAAACTAGGCTAGCTAAGATTGACTTGACCAAAATAATATTTTCTCGAAAAATATTTTCTGAGATTTCACACAAAGTGAACTGGCCTTGTATGGTAGACACATAAAACGGGATTTAAAGCCCCTAAAACTAGGCTAGCCAAGACATAAGATGTAGACACACAACGGGGCTTAAATCCCCCTAAAAACTAGGCTAGCTAAGATTGACTTGACCAAAATAATATTTTCTCGAAAAATATTTTCTGAGATTTCACACAAAGTGAACTGGCCTTGTATGGTAGACACATAAAACGGGATTTAAAGCCCCTAAAACTAGGCTAGCCAAGACATAAGATGTAGACACACAACGGGGCTTAAATCCCCCTAAAAACTAGGCTAGCTAAGATTGACTTGACCAAAATAATATTTTCTCGAAAAATATTTTCTGAGATTTCACACAAAGTGAACTGGCCTTGTATGGTAGACACATAAAACGGGATTTAAAGCCCCTAAAACTAGGCTAGCCAAGACATAAGATGTAGACACACAACGGGGCTTAAATCCCCCTAAAAACTAGGCTAGCTAAGATTGACTTGACCAAAATAATATTTTCTCGAAAAATATTTTCTGAGATTTCACACAAAGTGAACTGGCCTTGTATGGTAGACACATAAAACGGGATTTAAAGCCCCTAAAACTAGGCTAGCCAAGACATAAGATGTAGACACACAACGGGGCTTAAATCCCCCTAAAAACTAGGCTAGCTAAGATTGACTTGACCAAAATAATATTTTCTCGAAAAATATTTTCTGAGATTTCACACAAAGTGAACTGGCCTTGTATGGTAGACACATAAAACGGGATTTAAAGCCCCTAAAACTAGGCTAGCCAAGACATAAGATGTAGACACACAACGGGGCTTAAATCCCCCTAAAAACTAGGCTAGCTAAGATTGACTTGACCAAAATAATATTTTCTCGAAAAATATTTTCTGAGATTTCACACAAAGTGAACTGGCCTTGTATGGTAGACACATAAAACGGGATTTAAAGCCCCTAAAACTAGGCTAGCCAAGACATAAGATGTAGACACACAACGGGGCTTAAATCCCCCTAAAAACTAGGCTAGCTAAGATTGACTTGACCAAAATAATATTTTCTGAGATTTCACACAAAGTGAACTGGCCTTGTATGGTAGACACATAAAACGGGATTTAAAGCCCCTAAAACTAGGCTAGCCAAGACATAAGATGTAGACACACAACGGGGCTTAAATCCCCCTAAAAACTAGGCTAGCTAAGATTGACTTGACCAAAATAATATTTTCTCGAAAAATATTTTCTGAGATTTCACACAAAGTGAACTGGCCTTGTATGGTAGACACATAAAACGGGATTTAAAGCCCCTAAAACTAGGCTAGCCAAGACATAAGATGTAGACACACAACGGGGCTTAAATCCCCCTAAAAACTAGGCTAGCTAAGATTGACTTGACCAAAATAATATTTTCTCGAAAAATATTTTCTGAGATTTCACACAAAGTGAACTGGCCTTGTATGGTAGACACATAAAACGGGATTTAAAGCCCCTAAAACTAGGCTAGCCAAGACATAAGATGTAGACACACAACGGGGCTTAAATCCCCCTAAAAACTAGGCTAGCTAAGATTGACTTGACCAAAATAATATTTTCTCGAAAAATATTTTCTGAGATTTCACACAAAGTGAACTGGCCTTGTATGGTAGACACATAAAACGGGATTTAAAGCCCCTAAAACTAGGCTAGCCAAGACATAAGATGTAGACACACAACGGGGCTTAAATCCCCCTAAAAACTAGGCTAGCTAAGATTGACTTGACCAAAATAATATTTTCTCGAAAAATATTTTCTGAGATTTCACACAAAGTGAACTGGCCTTGTATGGTAGACACATAAAACGGGATTTAAAGCCCCTAAAACTAGGCTAGCCAAGACATAAGATGTAGACACACAACGGGGCTTAAATCCCCCTAAAAACTAGGCTAGCTAAGATTGACTTGACCAAAATAATATTTTCTCGAAAAATATTTTCTGAGATTTCACACAAAGTGAACTGGCCTTGTATGGTAGACACATAAAACGGGATTTAAAGCCCCTAAAACTAGGCTAGCCAAGACATAAGATGTAGACACACAACGGGGCTTAAATCCCCCTAAAAACTAGGCTAGCTAAGATTGACTTGACCAAAATAATATTTTCTCGAAAAATATTTTCTGAGATTTCACACAAAGTGAACTGGCCTTGTATGGTAGACACATAAAACGGGATTTAAAGCCCCTAAAACTAGGCTAGCCAAGACATAAGATGTAGACACACAACGGGGCTTAAATCCCCCTAAAAACTAGGCTAGCTAAGATTGACTTGACCAAAATAATATTTTCTCGAAAAATATTTTCTGAGATTTCACACAAAGTGAACTGGCCTTGTATGGTAGACACATAAAACGGGATTTAAAGCCCCTAAAACTAGGCTAGCCAAGACATAAGATGTAGACACACAACGGGGCTTAAATCCCCCTAAAAACTAGGCTAGCTAAGATTGACTTGACCAAAATAATATTTTCTCGAAAAATATTTTCTGAGATTTCACACAAAGTGAACTGGCCTTGTATGGTAGACACATAAAACGGGATTTAAAGCCCCTAAAACTAGGCTAGCCAAGACATAAGATGTAGACACACAACGGGGCTTAAATCCCCCTAAAAACTAGGCTAGCTAAGATTGACTTGACCAAAATAATATTTTCTCGAAAAATATTTTCTGAGATTTCACACAAAGTGAACTGGCCTTGTATGGTAGACACATAAAACGGGATTTAAAGCCCCTAAAACTAGGCTAGCCAAGACATAAGATGTAGACACACAACGGGGCTTAAATCCCCCTAAAAACTAGGCTAGCTAAGATTGACTTGACCAAAATAATATTTTCTCGAAAAATATTTTCTGAGATTTCACACAAAGTGAACTGGCCTTGTATGGTAGACACATAAAACGGGATTTAAAGCCCCTAAAACTAGGCTAGCCAAGACATAAGATGTAGACACACAACGGGGCTTAAATCCCCCTAAAAACTAGGCTAGCTAAGATTGACTTGACCAAAATAATATTTTCTCGAAAAATATTTCTGAGATTTCACACAAAGTGAACTGGCCTTGTATGGTAGACACATAAAACGGGATTTAAAGCCCCTAAAACTAGGCTAGCCAAGACATAAGATGTAGACACACAACGGGGCTTAAATCCCCCTAAAAACTAGGCTAGCTAAGATTGACTTGACCAAAATAATATTTTCTCGAAAAATATTTTCTGAGATTTCACACAAAGTGAACTGGCCTTGTATGGTAGACACATAAAACGGGATTTAAAGCCCCTAAAACTAGGCTAGCCAAGACATAAGATGTAGACACACAACGGGGCTTAAATCCCCCTAAAAACTAGGCTAGCTAAGATTGACTTGACCAAAATAATATTTTCTCGAAAAATATTTTCAGAGATTTCACACAAAGTGAACTGGCCTTGTATGGTAGACACATTAAACGGGATTTAAAGCCCCTAAAACTAGGCTAGCCAAGACATAAGATGTAGACACACAACGGGGCTTAAATCCCCCTAAAAACTAGGCTAGCTAAGATTGACTTGACCAAAATAATATTTTCTCGAAAAATATTTTCTGAGGTTTCACACAAAGTGAACTGGCCTTATATGGTAGACACATAAAACGGGATTTAAAGCCCCTAAAACTAGGCTAGCCAAGACATAAGATGTAGACACACAACGGGGCTTAAATCCCCCTAAAAACTAGGCTAGCTAAGATTGACTTGACCAAAATAATATTTTCTCGAAAAATATTTTCTGAGATTTCACACAAAGTGAACTGGCCTTGTATGGTAGACACATAAAACGGGATTTAAAGCCCCTAAAACTAGGCTAGCCAAGACATAAGATGTAGACACACAACGGGGCTTAAATCCCCCTAAAAACTAGGCTAGCTAAGATTGACTTGACCAAAATAATATTTTCTCGAAAAATATTTTCTGAGATTTCACACAAAGTGAACTGGCCTTGTATGGTAGACACATAAAACGGGATTTAAAGCCCCTAAAACTAGGCTAGCCAAGACATAAGATGTAGACACACAACGGGGCTTAAATCCCCCTAAAAACTAGGCTAGCTAAGATTGACTTGACCAAAATAATATTTTCTGAGATTTCACACAAAGTGAACTGGCCTTGTATGGTAGACACATTAAACGGGATTTAAAGCCCCTAAAACTAGGCTAGCCAAGACATAAGATGTAGACACACAACGGGGCTTAAATCCCCCTAAAAACTAGGCTAGCTAAGATTGACTTGACCAAAATAATATTTTCTCGAAAAATATTTTCTGAGGTTTCACACAAAGTGAACTGGCCTTATATGGTAGACACATAAAACGGGATTTAAAGCCCCTAAAACTAGGCTAGCCAAGACATAAGATGTAGACACACAACGGGGCTTAAATCCCCCTAAAAACTAGGCTAGCTAAGATTGACTTGACCAAAATAATATTTTCTCGAAAAATATTTTCTGAGATTTCACACAAAGTGAACTGGCCTTGTATGGTAGACACATAAAACGGGATTTAAAGCCCCTAAAACTAGGCTAGCCAAGACATAAGATGTAGACACACAACGGGGCTTAAATCCCCCTAAAAACTAGGCTAGCTAAGATTGACTTGACCAAAATAATATTTTCTCGAAAAATATTTTCTGAGATTTCACACAAAGTGAACTGGCCTTGTATGGTAGACACATAAAACGGGATTTAAAGCCCCTAAAACTAGGCTAGCCAAGACATAAGATGTAGACACACAACGGGGCTTAAATCCCCCTAAAAACTAGGCTAGCTAAGATTGACTTGACCAAAATAATATTTTCTCGAAAAATATTTTCTGAGATTTCACACAAAGTGAACTGGCCTTGTATGGTAGACACATACAACGGGATTTAAAGCCCCTAAAACTAGGCTAGCCAAGACATAAAATGTAGACACACAACGGGGCTTAAATCCTCTTAAAACTAGGCTAGCTAAGATTGACTTGACCAAAATAATATTTTCTCGTAAAAATATTTTCTGAGATTTCACACAAAGTGAACTGGCCTTGTATGGTAGACACATAAAACGGGATTTAAAGCCCCTAAAACTAGGCTAGCCAAGACATAAGATGTAGACACACAACGGGGCTTAAATCCCCCTAAAAACTAGGCTAGCTAAGATTGACTTGACCAAAATAATATTTTCTCGAAAAATATTTTCTGAGATTTCACACAAAGTGAACTGGCCTTGTATGGTAGACACATAAAACGGGATTTAAAGCCCCTAAAACTAGGCTAGCTAAGACATAAGATGTAGACACACAACGGGGCTTAAATCCCCTAAAAAACTAGGCTAGGTAAGATTGACTTGACCGAAATAATATTTTCTCGAAAAATATTTTCTGAGATTTCACACAAAGTGAACTGGCCTTGTATGGTAGACACATAAAACGGGATTTAAAGCCCCTAAAACTAGGCTAGCTAAGACATAAGATGTAGACACACAACGGGGCTTAAATCCGCCTAAAAACTAGGCTAGCTAATATTGACTTGACCAAAATAATATTTTCTCGAAAAATATTTTCTGAGATTTCACACAAAGTGAACTGGCCTTGTATGGTAGACACATAAAACGGGATTTAAAGCCCCTAAAACTAGGCTAGCCAAGACATAAGATGTAGACACACAACGGGGCTTAAATCCCCCTAAAAACTAGGCTAGCTAAGATTGACTTGACCAAAATAATATTTTCTCGAAAAATATTTTCTGAGATTTCACACAAAGTGAACTGGCCTTGTATGGTAGACACATAAAACGGGATTTAAAGCCCCTAAAACTAGGCTAGCTAAGACATAAGATGTAGACACACAACGGGGCTTAAATCCCCCTAAAAACTAGGCTAGCTAAGATTGACTTGACCAAAATAATATTTTCTCGAAAAATATTTTCTGAGATTTCACACAAAGTGAACTGGCCTTGTATGGTAGACACATAAAACGGGATTTAAAGCCCCTAAAACTAGGCTAGCCAAGACATAAGATGTAGACACACAACGGGGCTTAAATCCCCCTAAAAACTAGGCTAGCTAAGATTGACTTGACCAAAATAATATTTTCTGAGATTTTACACAAAGTGAACTGGCCTTGTATGGTAGACACATAAAACGGGATTTAAAGCCCCTAAAACTAGGCTAGCTAAGACATAAGATGTAGACACACAACGGGGCTTAAATCCCCCTAAAAACTAGGCTAGCTAAGATTGACTTGACCAAAATAATATTTTCTCGAAAAATATTTTCTGAGATTTCACACAAAGTGAACTGGCCTTGTATGGTAGACACAATAAACGGGATTTAAAGCCCCTAAAACTAGGCTAGCTAAGACATAAGATGTAGACACACAACGGGGCTTAAATCCCCCTAAAAACTAGGCTAGCTAAGATTGACTTGACCAAAATAATATTTTCTCGAAAAATATTTTCTGAGATTTCACACAAAGTGAACTGGCCTTGTATGGTAGACACATAAAACGGGATTTAAAGCCCCTAAAACTAGGCTAGCTAAGACATAAGATGTAGACACACAACGGGGCTTAAATCCCCCTAAAAACTAGGCTAGCTAAGATTGACTTGACCAAAATAATATTTTCTCGAAAAATATTTTCTGAGATTTCACACAAAGTGAACTGGCCTTGTATAGTAGACATAAAACGGGATTTAAAGCCCCTAAAACTAGGCTAGCTAAGACATAAGATGTAGACACACAACGGGGCTTAAATCCCCCTAAAAACTAGGCTAGCTAAGATTGACTTGACCAAAATAATATTTTCTCGAAAAATATTTTCTGAGATTTCACACAAAGTGAACTGGCCTTGTATAGTAGACACATAAAACGGGATTTAAAGCCCCTAAAACTAGGCTAGCTAAGACATAAGATGTAGACACACAACGGGGCTTAAATCCCCCTAAAAACTAGGCTAGCTAAGATTGACTTGACCAAAATAATATTTTCTCGAAAAATATTTTCTGAGATCTTACACAAAGTGAACTGGCCTTGTATAGTAGACACATAAAACGGGATTTAAAGCCCCTAAAACTAGGCTAGCTAAGACATAAGATGTAGACACACAACGGGGCTTAAATCCCCCTAAAAACTAGGCTAGCTAAGATTGACTTGACCAAAATAATATTTTCTCGAAAAATATTTCTGAGATTTCACACAAAGTGAACTGGCCTTGTATGGTAGACACATAAAACGGGATTTAAAGCCCCTAAAACTAGGCTAGCTAAGACATAAGATGTAGACACACAACGGGGCTTAAATCCCCCTAAAAACTAGGCTAGCTAAGATTGACTTGACCAAAATAATATTTTCTCGAAAAATATTTTCTGAGATTTCACACAAAGTTAACTGGCCTTGTATAGTAGACACATAAAACGGGATTTAAAGCCCCTAAAACTAGGCTAGCTAAGACATAAGATGTAGACACACAACGGGGCTTAAATCCCCTAAAAACTAGGCTAGCTAAGATTGACTTGACCAAAATAATATTTTCTCGAAAAATATTTTCTGAGATTTCACACAAAGTGAACTGGCCTTGTATAGTAGACACATAAAACGGGATTTAAAGCCCCTAAAACTAGGCTAGCTAAGACATAAGATGTAGACACACAACGGGGCTTAAATCCCCCTAAAAACTAGGCTAGCTAAGATTGACTTGACCAAAATAATATTTTCTCGAAAAATATTTTCTGAGATTTTACACAAAGTGAACTGGCCTTGTATAGTAGACACATAAAACGGGATTTAAAGCCCCTAAAACTAGGCTAGCTAAGACATAAGATGTAGACACACAACGGGGCTTAAATCCCCCTAAAAACTAGGCTAGCTAAGATTGACTTGACCAAAATAATATTTTCTCGAAAAATATTTTGTGAGATTTCACATAAAGTGAACTGGCCTTGTATAGTAGACACATAACACGGGATTAAGAGCCCCTAAAACTAGGCTAGCTAAGACATAAGATGTAGACACACAACGGGGTTTAAATCCCCCTAAAACTAGGCTAGCTAAGATTGACTTGACCAAAATAATATTTTCTCCAAAAATATTTTCTGAGATTTTACATAAAGTGAACTGGCCTTGTATAGTAGACACATAAAACGGGATTTAAAGCCCCTAAACTAGGCTAGCTAAGACATAAGATGTAGACACACAACGGGGCTTAAATCCCCCTAAAAACTAGGCTAGCTAAGATTGACTTGACCAAAATAATATTTTCTCGAAAAATATTTCTGAGATTTTACACAAAGTGAACTGGCCTTGTATAGTAGACACATAAAACGGGATTTAAAGCCCCTAAAACTAGGCTAGCTAAGACATAAGATGTAGACACACAACGGGGCTTAAATCCCCCTAAAAACTAGGCTAGCTAAGATTGACTTGACCAAAATAATATTTTCTCGAAAAATATTTTCTGAGATTTTACACAAAGTGAACTGGCCTTGTATAGTAGACACATAAAACGGGATTTAAAGCCCCTAAAACTAGGCTAGCTAAGACATAAGATGTAGACACACAACGGGGCTTAAATCCCCCTAAAAACTAGGCTAGCTAAGATTGACTTGACCAAAATAATATTTTCTCGAAAAATATTTTCTGAGATTTCACACAAAGTGAACTGGCCTTGTATAGTAGACACATAAAACGGGATTTAAAGCCCCTAAAACTAGGCTAGCCAAGACATAAGATGTAGACACACAACGGGGCTTAAATCCCCCTAAAAACTAGGCTAGCTAAGATTGACTTGACCAAAATAATATTTTCTCGAAAAATATTTTCTGAGATTTTACACAAAGTGAACTGGCCTTGTATAGTAGACACATAAAACGGGATTTAAAGCCCCTAAAACTAGGCTAGCTAAGACATAAGATGTAGACAAACAAGTAGACACACAACGGGCTTAAATCCCCCTAAAAACTAGGCTAGCTAAGATTGACTTGACCAAAATAATATTTTCTCGAAAAATATTTTCTGAGATTTCACACAAAGTGAACTGGCCTTGTATAGTAGACACACGAAACGGGATTTAAAGCCCCTAAAACTAGGCTAGCTAAGACATAAGATGTAGACACACAACGGGGCTTAAATCCCCCTAAAAACTAGGCTAGCTAAGATTGACTTGACCAAAATAATATTTTCTCGAAAAATATTTCTGAGATTTCACACAAAGTGAACTGGCCTTGTATAGTAGACACATAAAACGGGATTTAAAGCCCCTAAAACTAGGCTAGCTAAGACATAAGATGTAGACACACAACGGGGCTTAAATCCCCCTAAAAACTAGGCTAGCTAAGATTGACTTGACCAAAATAATATTTTCTCGAAAAATATTTTCTGAGATTTTACACAAAGTGAACTGGCCTTGTATAGAAGACACATACAACGGGATTTAAAGCCCCTAAAACTAGGCTAGCTAAGACATAAGATGTAGACACACAACGGGGCTTAAATCCCCCTAAAAACTAGGCTACCTAAGATTGACTTGACCAAAATAATATTTTCTCGAAACATATTTTCTGAGATTTTACATATAGTGAACTGGCCTTGTATAGTAGACACATAACACAGGATTTAAAACCCCTAAAACTAGGCTAGCCAAGACATAAGATGTAGACACACAACGGGGCTTAAATCCCCCTAAAAACTAGGCTAGCTAAGATTGACTTGACCAAAATAATATTTTCTGAGATTTTACACAAAGTGAACTGGCCTTGTATAGTAGACACATAAAACGGGATTTAAAGCCCCTAAAACTAGGCTAGCTAAGACATAAGATGTAGACACACAACGGGGCTTAAATCCCCCTAAAAACTAGGCTAGCTAAGATTGACTTGACCAAAATAATATTTTCTCGAAAAATATTTTCTGAGATTTTACACAAAGTGAACTGGCCTTGTATAGTAGACACATAAAACGGGATTTAAAGCCCCTAAAACTAGGCTAGCTAAGACATAAGATGTAGACACACAACGGGGCTTAAATCCCCCTAAAAACTAGGCTAGCTAAGATTGACTTGACCAAAATAATATTTTCTCGAAAAATATTTTCTGAGATTTCACACAAAGTGAACTGGCCTTGTATAGTAGACATATAACGGGATTTAAAGCCCCTAAAACTAGGCTAGCTAAGACATAAGATGTAGACACACAACGGGGCTTAAATCCCCCTAAAAACTAGGCTAGCTAAGATTGACTTGACCAAAATAATATTTTCTCGAAAAATATTTTCTGAGATTTCACACAAAGTGAACTGGCCTTGTATAGTAGACACATAAAACGGGATTTAAAGCCCCTAAAACTAGGCTAGCTAAGACATAAGATGTAGACACACAACGGGGCTTAAATCCCCCTAAAAACTAGGCTAGCTAAGATTGACTTGACCAAAATAATATTTTCTCGAAAAATATTTTCTGAGATTTTACACAAAGTGAACTGGCCTTGTATAGTAGACACATACAACGGGATTTAAAGCCCCTAAAACTAGGCTAGCTAAGACATAAGATGTAGACACACAACGGGGCTTAAATCCCCTAAAAACTAGGCTAGCTAAGATTGACTTGACCAAAATAATATTTTCTCGAAAAATATTTTCTGAGATTTCACACAAAGTGAACTGGCCTTGTATGGTAGACACATAAAACGGGATTTAAAGCCCCTAAAACTAGGCTAGCTAAGACATAAGATGTAGACACACAACGGGGCTTAAATCCCCCTAAAAACTAGGCTAGCTAAGATTGACTTGACCAAAATAATATTTTCTCGAAAAATATTTTCTGAGATTTCACACAAAGTGAACTGGCCTTGTATGGTAGACACATAAAACGGGATTTAAAGCCCCTAAAACTAGGCTAGCTAAGACATAAGATGTAGACACACAACGGGGCTTAAATCCCCCTAAAAACTAGGCTAGCTAAGATTGACTTGACCAAAATAATATTTTCTCGAAAAATATTTCTGAGATTTCACACAAAGTGAACTGGCCTTGTATAGTAGACACATAAAACGGGATTTAAAGCCCCTAAAACTAGGCTAGCTAAGACATAAGATGTAGACACACAACGGGGCTTAAATCCCCCTAAAAACTAGGCTAGCTAAGATTGACTTGACCAAAATAATATTTTCTCGAAAAATATTTCTGAGATTTTACACAAAGTGAACTGGCCTTGTATAGTAGACACATAAAACGGGATTTAAAGCCCCTAAAACTAGGCTAGCTAAGACATAAGATGTAGACACACAACGGGGCTTAAATCCCCCTAAAAACTAGGCTAGCTAAGATTGACTTGACCAAAATAATATTTTCTCGAAAAATATTTTCTGAGATTTCACACAAAGTGAACTGGCCTTGTATGGTAGACATAAAACGGGATTTAAAGCCCTAAAACTAGGCTAGCTAAGACATAAGATGTAGACACACAACGGGGCTTAAATCCCCCTAAAAACTAGGCTAGCTAAGATTGACTTGACCAAAATAATATTTTCTCGAAAAATATTTCTGAGATTTCACACAAAGTGAACTGGCCTTGTATAGTAGACACATAAAACGGGATTTAAAGCCCCTAAAACTAGGCTAGCTAAGACATAAGATGTAGACACACAACGGGGCTTAAATCCCCCTAAAAACTAGGCTAGCTAATATTGACTTGACCAAAATAATATTTTCTCTAAAAAAAAATTCTGAGATTTCACACAAAGTGAACTGGCCTTGTATGGTAGACACATAAAACGGGATTTAAAGCCCCTAAAACTAGGCTAGCCAAGACATAAGATGTAGACACACAAGTAGACACACAACGGGGCTTAAATCCCCCTAAAAACTAGGCTAGCTAAGATTGACTTGACCAAAATAATATTTTCTCGAAAAATATTTTCTGAGATTTCACACAAAGTGAACTGGCCTTGTATGGTAGACACATAAAACGGGATTTAAAGCCCCTAAAACTAGGCTAGCCAAGACATAAGATGTAGACACACAACGGGGCTTAAATCCCCCTAAAAACTAGGCTAGCTAAGATTGACTTGACCAAAATAATATTTTCTCGAAAAATATTTTCTGAGATTTTGCACAAAGTGAACTGGCCTTGTATGGTAGACACATAAAACGGGATTTAAAGCCCCTAAAACTAGGCTAGCCAAGACATATGATGTAGACACACAAGTAGACACACAACGGGCCTTAAATCCCCCTAAAAACTAGGCTAGCTAAGATTGACTTGACCAAAATAATATTTTCTCGAAAAATATTTCTGAGATTTCACACAAAGTGAACTGGCCTTGTATGGTAGACACATAAAACGGGATTTAAAGCCCCTAAAACTAGGCTAGCCAAGACATAAGATGTAGACACACAACGGGGCTTAAATCCCCCTAAAAACTAGGCTAGCTAAGATTGACTTGACCAAAATAATATTTTCTCGAAAAATATTTTCTGAGATTTCACACAAAGTGAACTGGCCTTGTATGGTAGACACATAAAACGGGATTTAAAGCCCCTAAAACTAGGCTAGCTAAGACATAAGATGTAGACACACAACGGGGCTTAAATCCCCTAAAAAACTAGGCTAGGTAAGATTGACTTGACCGAAATAATATTTTCTCGAAAAATATTTTCTGAGATTTCACACAAAGTGAACTGGCCTTGTATGGTAGACACATTAAACGGGATTTAAAGCCCCTAAAACTAGGCTAGCCAAGACATAAGATGTAGACACACAACGGGGCTTAAATCCCCCTAAAAACTAGGCTAGCTAAGATTGACTTGACCAAAATAATTTTTTCTCAAAAAATATTTTCTGAGGTTTCACACAAAGTGAACTGGCCTTATATGGTAGACACATAAAACGGGATTTAAAGCCCCTAAAACTAGGCTAGCCAAGACATAAGATGTAGACACAGACACACAACGGGGCTTAAATCCCCCTAAAAACTAGGCTAGCTAAGATTGACTTGACCAAAATAATATTTTCTCGAAAAATATTTTCTGAGATTTCACACAAAGTGAACTGGCCTTGTATGGTAGATCCATAACACGGGATTTAAAGCCCCTAAAACTAGGCTAGCCAAGACATAAGATGTAGACACACAACGGGGCTTAAATCCCCCTAAAAACTAGGCTAGCTAAGATTGACTTGACCAAAATAATATTTTCTCGAAAAATATTTTCTGAGATTTCACACAAAGTGAACTGGCCTTGTATGGTAGACACATAAAACGGGATTTAAAGCCCCTAAAACTAGGCTAGCTAAGACATAAGATGTAGACACACAACGGGGCTTAAATCCCCCTAAAAACTAGGCTAGCTAAGATTGACTTGACCAAAATAATATTTTCTCGAAAAATATTTTCTGAGATTTCACACAAAGTGAACTGGCCTTGTATGGTAGACATAAAACGGGATTTAAAGCCCCTAAAACTAGGCTAGCTAAGACATAAGATGTAGACACACAACGGGGCTTAAATCCCCCTAAAAACTAGGCTAGCTAAGATTGACTTGACCAAAATAATATTTTCTCGAAAAATATTTTCTGAGATTTCACACAAAGTGAACTGGCCTTGTATGGTAGACACATAAAACGGGATTTAAAGCCCCTAAAACTAGGCTAGCTAAGACATAAGATGTAGACACACAACGGGGCTTAAATCCCCCTAAAAACTAGGCTAGCTAAGATTGACTTGACCAAAATAATATTTTCTCGAAAAATATTTTCTGAGATTTCACACAAAGTGAACTGGCCTTGTATGGTAGACACATAAAACGGGATTTAAAGCCCCTAAAACTAGGCTAGCTAAGACATAAGATGTAGACACACAACGGGGCTTAAATCCCCCTAAAAACTAGGCTAGCTAAGATTGACTTGACCAAAATAATATTTTCTCGAAAAATATTTTCTGAGATTTTACACAAAGTGAACTGGCCTTGTATAGTAGACACATAAAACGGGATTTAAAGCCCCTAAAACTAGGCTAGCTAAGACATAAGATGTAGACACACAACGGGGCTTAAATCCCCCTAAAAACTAGGCTAGCTAAGATTGAGTTGACCAAAATAAATATTTTCTCGAAAAATATTTTCTGAGATTTTACACAAAGTGAACTGGCCTTGTATGGTAGACACATAAAACGGGATTTAAAGCCCCTAAAACTAGGCTAGCCAAGACATAAGATGTAGACACACAACGGGGCTTAAATCCCCCTAAAAACTAGGCTAGCTAAGATTGACTTGACCAAAATAATATTTTCTCGAAAAAAAAAATCATAGATTTCACACAAAGTGAACTGGCCTTGTATGGTAGACACATAAAAAGGGATTTAAAGCCCCTAAAACTAGGCTAGCCAAGACATAAGATGTAGACACACAACGGGGCTTAAATCCCCCTAAAAACTAGGCTAGCTAAGATTGACTTGACCAAAATAATATTTTCTCGAAAAATATTTTCTGAGATTTCACACAAAGTGAACTGGCCTTGTATGGTAGACACATAAAACGGGATTTAAAGCCCCTAAAACTAGGCTAGCTAAGACATAAGATGTAGACACACAACGGGGCTTAAATCCCCCTAAAAACTAGGCTAGCTAAGATTGACTTGACCAAAAAAAAAAAATCTTGAAAAATATTTTCTGAGATTTCACACAAAGTGAACTGGCCTTGTATGGTAGACACATAAAACGGGATTTAAAGCCCCTAAAACTAGGCTAGCTAAGACATAAGATGTAGACACACAACGGGGCTTAAATCCCCCTAAAAACTAGGCTAGCTAAGATTGACTTGACCAAAATAATATTTTCTCAAAAAATATTTTCTGAGATTTCACACAAAGTGAACTGGCCTTGTATGGTAGACACATAAAACGGGATTTAAAGCCCCTAAAACTAGGCTAGCCAAGACATAAGATGTAGACACACAACGGGGCTTAAATCCCCCTAAAAACTAGGCTAGCTAAGATTGACTTGACCAAAATAATATTTTCTCGAAAAATATTTTCTGAGATTTCACACAAAGTGAACTGGCCTTGTATGGTAGACACATAAAACGGGATTTAAAGCCCCTAAAACTAGGCTAGCCAAGACATAAGATGTAGACACACAACGGGGCTTAAATCCCCCTAAAAACTAGGCTAGCTAAGATTGACTTGACCAAAATAATATTTTCTCGAAAAATATTTTCTGAGATTTCACACAAAGTGAACTGGCCTTGTATGGTAGACACATAAAACGGGATTTAAAGCCCCTAAAACTAGGCTAGCTAAGACATAAGATGTAGACACACAACGGGGCTTAAATCCCCCTAAAAACTAGGCTAGCTAAGATTGACTTGACCAAAATAATATTTTCTCGAAAAATATTTCTGAGATGTCACACAAAGTGAACTGGCCTTGTATGGTAGACACATACAACGGGATTTAGAGCCCCTAAAACTAGGCTAGCTAAGACATAAGATGTAGACACACAACGGGGCTTAAATCCCCCTAAAAACTAGGCTAGCTAAGATTGACTTGACCAAAATAATATTTTCTCGAAAAATATTTTCTGAGATTTTACACAAAGTGAACTGGCCTTGTATAGTAGACATATACAACGGAATTGAAAGCCCCCTAAAACTAGGCTAGCTAAGACATAAGATGTAGACACACAACGGGGCTTAAATCCCCCTAAAAGCTAGGCTAGCTAAGATTGACTTGACCAAAATAATATTTTCTCGAAAAATATTTTCTGAGATTTTACACAAAGTGAACTGGCCTTGTATAGTAGACACATAAAACGGGATTTAAAGCCCCTAAAACTAGGCTAGCTAAAACATAAGATGTAGACACACAACGGGGCTTAAATCCCCCTAAAAACTAGGCTAGCTAAGATTGACTTGACCAAAATAATATTTTCTCGAAAAATATTTTCTGAGATTTCACACAAAGTGAACTGGCCTTGTATGGTAGACATATAAAACGGGATTTAAAGCCCCTAAAACTAGGCTAGCCAAGACATAAGATGTAGACACACAACGGGGCTTAAATCCCCCTAAAAACTAGGCTAGCTAAGATTGACTTGACCAAAATAATATTTTCTCGAAAAATATTTTCTGAGATTTCACACAAAGTGAACTGGCCTTGTATGGTAGACATATAAAACGGGATTTAAAGCCCCTAAAACTAGGCTAGCTAAGACATAAGATGTAGACACACAACGGGGCTTAAATCCCCCTAAAAACTAGGCTAGCTAAGATTGACTTGACCAAAATAATATTTTCTCGAAAAATATTGTCTGAGATTTCGCACAAAGTGAACTGGCCTTGTATGGTAGACACATCAAATGGGATTTAAAGCCCCTAAAACTAGGCTAGCCAAGACATAAGATGTAGACACACAACGGGGCTTAAATCCCCCTAAAAACTAGGCTAGCTAAGATTGACTTGACCAAAATAATATTTTCTCGAAAAATATTTCTGAGATGTCACACAAAGTGAACTGGCCTTGTATGGTAGACACATAAAACGAGATTTAGAGCCCCTAAAACTAGGCTAGCTAAGACATAAGATGTAGACACACAACGGGGCTTAAATCCCCCTAAAAACTAGGCTAGCTAAGATTGACTTGACCGAAATAATATTTTCTCGAAAAATATTTTCTGAGATTTCACACAAAGTGAACTGGCCTTGTATGGTAGACATATAAAACGGGATTTAAAGCCCCTAAAACTAGGCTAGCCAAGACATAAGATGTAGACACACAACGGGGCTTAAATCCCCCTAAAAACTAGGCTAGCTAAGATTGACTTGACCAAAATAATATTTTCTCGAAAAATATTTCTGAGATTTCACACAAAGTGAACTGGCCTTGTATGGTAGACACATAAAACGGGATTTAGAGCCCCTAAAACTAGGCTAGCTAAGACATAAGATGTAGACACACAACGGGGCTTAAATCCCCCTAAAAACTAGGCTAGCTAAGATTGACTTGACCAAAATAATATTTTCTCGAAAAATATTTTCTGAGATTTCACACAAAGTGAACTGGCCTTGTATGGTAGACATATAAAACGGGATTTAAAGCCCCTAAAACTAGGCTAGCTAAGACATAAGATGTAGACACACAACGGGGCTTAAATCCCCCTAAAAACTAGGCTAGCTAAGATTGACTTGACCAAAATAATATTTTCTGAGATTTCACACAAAGTGAACTGGCCTTGTATGGTAGACACATAAAACGGGATTTAAAGCCCCTAAAACTAGGCTAGCCAAGACATAAGATGTAGACACACAACGGGGCTTAAATCTCCCTAAAAACTAGGCTAGCTAAGATTGACTTGACCAAAATAATATTTTCTCGAAAAATATTTTCTGAGATTTCACACAAAGTGAACTGGCCTTGTATGGTAGACACATAAAACGGGATTTAAAGCCCCTAAATTTTGGTCAAGTCAATCTTAGCTAGCCTAGTTTTTAGGGGGATTTAAGCCCCGTTGTGTGCCTACATCTTATGTCTTAGCTAGCCTAGTTCAAAAATATTTTTCTGAGAGTTTACGTAAAGAGAGCTTGCGTTTGAATCAAGGTGGAAAATGAAACAAATTTTCTGGTTATATACAGTTTATTGTAAAAAAATCATACCACCACAGTGCACACATGTGATGGAGGTGTGAGTGAGTAGTACGGCTCTAAATAAAAAAAGGGCCGTATACTGTATAATAACCCCGAAGTGGCCGGGGAGGATCGGTGCCCGTTAAAGGGTTGTCAATCAACCTCCTCGATGGTGGCACCGTCGAGGGTAGTTTCACCGGCACCGGGCATACCACCAGGGGGTACACCACCGGCCGCCGCGTACATAGGGTTGCAGACACATTACAAAGAGGAGTCAAGGTGGAAAAGAAACGCGTTTTCTGGTTAAAAAAGTGTATTGTAAACAAATTATACCACACCGTGCACACACGTGACGGAGGTGTGAGTGAGTAGTACGGCTCTAAATAAAAAAAGGGTCGTATATAACCCCGAAGCGGCCAAACAATACTTATTGATCCTTACCACATTCGGATCGATGAGTTGTTTGCCCGCTAAAGGGTTAAAAAATAAAGAGACAAAAACCTTTCCTACTATCCCTATCTATCGTAGCATTATCTTGTTTGTCCGGAAGTGATGGCGGGTAAGCCATGAGCCACACACACACACACACACACACATACATCATCATCATCATCATATCTGTGCCTCACTGCCTTAGTTAGTGGTGTGTCTCCGTCGCACCTAGTAACGCGCCGCCGCCACCGCCGCCCCACAACCTCAATACCCTCTCTCTCAGATTTGTTTGTTGTAACTCAGGTTCGAATCCGGGAAGATCGATCACCCACTTTCATTAATTTCATTGGGAGGTGTTTGGATAAATATATATATTAGATTATTATATCTTTTACTATTTGCAGTATATGTGTAAAAACTGTGCATACTGTATAATGATTACTCCCCCTCATGTTGTATAACCAGAAAAGTTGACAGAATTAATATAAACACCATATGAGGAGCACTTTATTGACAATGTTTTACAGATAGTGACCTAAAGAAGTTATCTGCGAAACGTTGTCAATATAGTGCTCCTCTTTATATGGTGATTATATTCATTCTATAACCATGGTGTTATTTAGAGGAAACATCATGACCTGTGTTTGTGTTCTGGAGGTGGGATTCCTAAGCAGTCCTTGGTCCTGCTACCTACCCTGGTTCTGGTGGTTCCGTATGCTGGCCAGCCGTGTCCCGTCCTCTTATCAAGGGACAGTCTCGAAGCCCCACTACCGCTACCAATCACCGTGCAGTTTGAGCCTCTGAGATTTTACCCAAAATGGACGACCTATTGGGAGCTGTTGACGGTGGAGGGCGAGCCAGCTGCCTGTTTGGTCATGGGGACATCTGTCATCAAAAACACCATCCATTCAGCTGGTGTCGGCTGTCTCAATGTCACCAGCTGGGAACACGCGGCTGTCTGGCCTCCATTTGTACGAGAGGAGTGGTACAATTTCTTCACTTTCTTTCTGACAGCTTCTAACAACAGCTTCACTGTCCAGCTTAATCAAAAAGAGTCTGGCGAACTAACCCAAGAAACCATTTTGAGAGTAACTATGGTAGACCGGGTGAACATGACCTCTGGGGGACCAAAGATTAAGTTCCCCAACCTTGAGGTCATGGATGGGTGCCTAGCTCTGACAGAGTGTGACAGTGGGTGGAGCTACCTCAGCCTGGCACCCTCTGATCTCATCCGACTCTCCCCGGAAGTCGTTCAGGAAATTGTAGTCACAGTGTCTCTCTCCACCTGTTTCCCCAACTATAATTATGCCATATACAGCACGCATGGAACCCGAGAGGCACTTCACTTCAACGTAACTTACTCCCGAGGTGATCGCTACCACACTCTCACGGCCGATCTTAACTCCAACACCATTCTCTCCGTCACGAGGGCACACCACGGACGGGACTGCTCTGGGGATTGGTACTTGTTGGGTTTCAATAGTGCGAGGGTTATTCCTAATTGTGTTTCTAGTAAAGCTGGTATTACAGGCAATTCGTTTTCCGCTATTCTGCTCTCATCCCCAATTAACATACTAAGTTCAATTGTTATAGTTAGTGTTATTCGATTATTGTAATTCCTGATTGTTTACATGTTCTAGAAAATTACCCATTTTAGCTCTGCAACAAATCTTAACCCTTTAGCGGGTAAATGACCTTATGGGGATATTTGCGGTATACCAGGTGCCGGTGAAACTACCCCCGACGGTGCCACCATCGAGGAGGTTGATTGACAACCCTTTAGCGGGCACCGATCCTCCCCAGGGTCAATATTGTTTGGCCGCTTCGGGGTTATTATACAGTATACGGCCCTTTTTTATTTAGAGCCGTACTACTCACTCACACCTCCATCACATGTGTGCACTGTGTGGTATGATTTTTTTACAATAAACTGTATTTAACCAGAAAATTTGTTTCATTTCCACCTTGACTCAAACGCAAGCTCTCTTTACGTAAACTCTCAGAAAAATATTTTTGGAGAAACCAGGCTATACCGCTTTATGTCTACTCTGAAACGCTAAGGACCAGCTAAGATTGACTTGACCAAAATAATATTTTCTCCAAAAATATTTTCTACATCTTATGTCTTAACTAGCCTATTTAGTAGTAGCCTCGGAGTATCCACGTAGAGCTTATACTATGACGATGTAATCTGCTTCGCTCTAGAGCGGATATTATCGTATACACATAGTGCGAATTAAATCGATAACATCTAGAGTAGCACCTTACTCTCTCTACTAGGTACGTTGTACATACTTTTGAGGTCTTTTTAATAGAAAATTGAAAAGTGAAACGAGAAAGAAAAGAAAAAGTTGTCGACTAGGCCATTCCATCTGGCTCTTCACGTCGCTGTAAGGGGCGTACCTTCTAACCCGTTCCGGATTAAAGGGCATCTCTTTCGCGCTACCCCTCGGGTGCACACGTGCTTTTGGTGCTCCGTATTTTGGTGCCTTCCACTCCTATCTTCGTCACCTTTTGGTGAGTTTTGGGCCTTTTTTTTGGCGCCTGGAATTATAGGTAGATGATCCGTGTTGTAGGCACAATGTAAAATGGGCACTCAGGTGTTTAATTCGAGTGGTAGCGTTGAAAGTGGAGGTCTCTCATGTTTTCAGCCCTCTGCGCATGCGTGTCATTGGACACCGCTAATGTTTGTAAGGCCTTTGCCTTCTTTTGCTTTTAGCCTTGCGGTGACTTTAGTTCAGGTTTTGATAGGTTCTATTCATTTAGGGCTTCTTGTCACTACCTTAGTTCTGACTTACGCAAGTTTTTTTCAGTGGCTAGGCTAACTTCGGTTTTTCGGGTGATGTTATGGTGGGGGGCGCCGACCTGGGATGTCACTTGCCCCATGATTGGTCTTTTAATGTCGCACTCACACCTCTTTCGGTGTGCGGTTGCCAGTGGCGTCCTTCTTTTTCTTTATTCCTATCACCTAGTGCCGATTAGGCTAACTTTTTGTGGGTAGCCTAGCCTACAGGGGGCGTTTTGTCGTTCGATTCTGTTGCAACCCCTGGGGATGTCCCTTGACCACCCTTATTATATTTTGTGGGGTTTGCACCAGTTATCTGACTACCTCTGGCTTTCCAGAACCCCAAATTTGTATTCTGCTATTTACCTTGATTTTGCCACCTTAGGGCCTTGTGATTAGGCTATGTCTTCATCTGCTCCTCCCTGTTAGTGGGTCACGTCCCACGCCAGGTCGGTCTTTGGTTGGCGTTCCTTTTCTGAGTCCCTGGGGGGCCTATGTTTAGCAACGAACACATTATTTATATGTCCTTAAGTGTCGTCGGTGAGTGACGCTTCGGTCCTCTCTCACTTGGACCTAGCTCGCCGCTACGCCCTGGAGCGTCGGTACTCCCGCTCCAGGGCGAGCGTCTGGCGCTTCTCACCTGTCTTCTTTCACTTACCCTGGCCCTCAGACTATTAATAGAGGTCGCCGCTCCGCCCTGGAGCGTCGGTATTCCCGCTCCCGGGCATGCGTCTGTCGCTTCGGCGCTGTCTTCTTCTTTGGTGCCGCTCTGGACCGAATGTGAGGCCGCTATATCGTCCTCCCGCTCAAGCGTGACCACCCCGCCCTGGAGCGCTGGTTTTTCACGCTCCAGGTCGGTTTGTTTGGTTTTTCGGCTCCCTCTCTTCATGGTGTCTTCCCCCGCCCTGGAGCGTGGGTTCTTCCCCCGCTCTGGATCGGTCCTACTTGTCTCTGAGGGGCTTTAGTAAGTTTCTGGTGGCTGTGGCCCGCTCTGGAGCGTCTTGGGACCGCTCCAGGGCGTGTTTGCCCCGCCCTATGGCGGCGTGTGTTTCACGCTTTTTTGGCTGTCCTGTTGTCCCGCCCCCGACCGGAGGGTACCTTGATGGTCCACTCCTCTCTGGGTTTGAGTTGGGGGGTGCATTGCTCCTTGTCCATGCCTGTTGATGCATCGGTTCTGGTGGTTAATGCTTTGAGGGCGTGTGTCCGCTATTTCGTCCTCCCGCTCAAGCGTGACTGCCCCGCCCTGAAGCGCTGGTTTTTCACGCTCCAGGTCGGTTCGTTTGATTTTTCGGCTCCCTCTCTTCTTGGTGTCTTCACCCGACCTAGGGCGCGGGTTTTTCTCCCGCTCTGGGTCGGTCCTCCTTGTCTCTGAGGTGCTTTGGTAAGGTTCTGGTGGCTGTGGCCCACTCTGGAGCTTTTTTGGACCGCTCCAGGGCGTGTTTACACCGCCCTACGGCGGCGTGTACGCTTTTTTGGCTGTTCCTGTTGTCCCGCCTCCGACCGGAGGGTACCTTGATGGTCCGCTCGTCTCTGGGTTTGGGTTGACGAGTGCGTTGCTACTTGTCCATGCCTGTTGCTGCTTCGGTTCTGGTGTTTCATACTCTTCTCCCCTGTTTCCCAGGCTGTGATCCGCTCTACTTTGGATGCTCTCCTGTGCCTCCCTCGCCTCCGCCTAAGGCCTACAGGTGCTGTCGCCTTATTTGTTCACCTGGTTGGGGTTTCCATTGGGGGGGGGGGTACTCGTTTCGTGAAGTGCTGTAACACTATCGGAGTTTTCCTAGGCTAGGCTACCTTAATGTATGAATGGGGGGCACAGTCCTCTTCTTTCGCTTTCATTTAGCCTCCTCATAGGGTTCCCTTCCCTATTGGGATCTCTTCCTCGCCCATACAGGCCTCGTGATGAGCCCTGGTTACCTCCGTTAGTGGGTTGCTCTTCTGTCTGTTGGCGGGGGGCGTTCGTGGCCTAGCCTTCGTCGATGGAGGGCTGTTGCTCACTCTTCACACTGTTTCCACTTCGGTCCGGCATGTCATGCACGGCTCCTGCGAAATCTCCGAAATGTGAAACCATCTTCTTGGTATTTTTTGGGTTGGCAACAGTGTCAGCGTTCCTTCTCCGGTTCGTCTGCCGTCTACCCCTGGATCCCTGCACATGCGGTCTTCGGTGATCCTCTGATTGTTTGGCCGCTCTCTGCCGTCCGCAATACTGGTCGGGCTAACATTCCTGCAAAACCGCGGTTTTGCGGTGGGCTCTACGTTCCGACGTCACGCTTCTTTTTTCCCTGCCACTCTTTAGGCTAGGCCGACTTTTCGCTTAGCCTAACTTTTTTGGGGGGGGGGCGTTTTGGATGTCAGGCACTGTTGCCTCCTAGGCTTGCTCTTGCTTGCCTGTCTACGTTTTTTCTAACCCATCTTGGGGGCACCTGTTTTACTCTGATTCCGGCTCCTGGGCCTCCGTCTTACCCTACGTTGGACTCGCCACTCCCTTGAGTTCCTGAGACGCTGTCTTCACCTATATTGGACTCTTACCCTACATTGTGCTCACCAGTACCTTGAGAGGTTTTTTCCTTCCACCCTCACCGGTGCCGCGGGTCTCTAGGCCGGGCTGCACTCAGCTCGCTCCGCCCTGGTGCGTGGTTGACTCCCGCTCCTGGTCGGTCCTCTGCCTAGACACCTTCTCTTACTGGACCGCTCTCTTCCGAGCCTCTGGCATCTGGGTTAGGGCCTCCCGGGGCCCGTTTCCGCCCTAGGGTGGGTTCTATCCTACTCTAGGTCGGGCCTATGCTTTGCCTCTCTTCTCTTTTCCCTCGGACGCTCCCACGTCAGCTGTGCTGCTAGACACTTCGGTTGGGACGCTTGGATGTAGATAGCTGAAGGTTTTCCTGGCCTTTCCCCTTTCCTACGGTCGACTGCCTCCTGGCGCGACAACCCCTGTGGTGGCGGCCGCGGCTCTGGCTGCGCCAGCCCCCTCTCCGGCTCCTTCGCCATTTTTCGTCGTACTGCCTGGGAGCGGGCTGGGGATGGTTAGCCAGCCCGTTCGTGTTCCCCCACTGTCTAAGTTTCAGATTCCCAACCGTGTCCTCTCTTCTTTGTATGGAGAGCCTGCGTCTTGGCTGACTGTGGTGGCTACTCACCCGGACAGTGCCGCCACTCATGCACGGGGGGGGGGGGGTGAACGGCCGGTTGCTGAGAATTGGGATATACGGTTTCGTGCTCTGGGTCTCTTCCGGGCACTGTCTCCGGACGGCCTCGTCCCAGAGGTGGATCTCCGGCCTCATCCCAGTAGGTCGGATTTGTAGTTTTTTCCATACCGTCCTAGGGTATCTCCCTCTGAGTCTCCACGTTTCTGGTCAGACTACATTCGCCTCGACATCTTCGCTGATGCTCCCGCTCTGTCAGCCCTTGCCGGTCTTCCTCTGGTGAAGAGTGCCCGTGATGCTGCAGGCAACGTCATGCTCGAGCTCACCATTCTTGAGGACTGGCCTTGGGATCGGTGGCTGACGGACGGGGTTGGTTTAGCGTCAGGTCTGCTGGGGCTTTGTTTCTCTCCCACCGCCTGACTACACTTTTGTGTCTGAGCTCGTCCTGTCATCGTCCGGGGTCTCTCTCACGTATTGGTCGTGGCTGCATGCCCCTAACATTGTGTTAGACCGGTTGCCCGAGTCTTTCTTCGTGCCATCGGAGAAGGGTGCCCTCGATCAGGATCACCGGGTCCGGCAACGCGCCGCTCGCTTGCTCTCCACCCTCCTCCTGCTGTTCCACATGGCGGGGATTTACCTCCGGCTTCTTGACGCCGAGCCTACTGGTGACCTCCAGAAGGGTTGGGAGACCTTGCGGCGCGTGCAGCTGCTGCTCGCCCTGACCTCAGTGGGTGACCTTCCGGGTGCCGTCCATGAGGCTGCTCCGAGTCGGCAGTCCCTGAGGGTGGCCTTCTGTAAGCCGGCGCCCGCGGAGATCTCGACGACGCTGCTCCTCTCTGAGCTCGTAACTGTGGCTCTCTTCTCGGATGGTGTGTGGCATGACACTTACCTCTTTGCGACTGCGGGTCTCTTCGAACCCCGTGTTTCTGGGGCGTCGCGGCCTCCCGCAGCCGCTTCCTCCCAGGGTCATGGGAGGAAGGCCGGTCTGCCGAGGGGACGCCGGCCTTGGCGAGGTGCCATCGATGGGCGACGCCATGGGGGTAGGGGACGGGTAATGCACCCTTATGCCTACCACTCGTCTCTTCGCCCATCTCGTCCGGTTGCCATTGCGGTATCCTCGCGGCGTACCGACCAGAGGCAGGTGCATCGCCGCCCTGTGCAGGATCCTCCGCGTAGGTTTTAGGGACGCGGTCGCTACGGGGGAGGGGGTGCCCGTGGTGGTCAGTCTCGCCGCGGCCAGACTGCCGACTATGCTGGCTCAGCACGCCGCTAGTTCCTCCTGGGTTTTTCCCCCCTTCTCTCCCGACCGCCTCCCCGCTCGAGTGTTAAGGCTCGCACCAGGGGCCCCTCCCGACTTCTTTTACCCCCACTATCGGCAATGGCCTCGCCGATCGTGGGCGCGTCGGGTTGTGGTGCGGGTTCTGTCCTGGAGGGGGCGGTCTCGGCCCCCTCTCAGACGTCCTCCTGACATCGGCACGTCTCTCCAGACGTGGCCACGGTTCTCATGTCTCTGCTCGAGCATGGGATTGTTCGGGTAGTCTCGCCGCTCCTGCCGGTCCCTCTCACATGAGTTTCTGGTCCCGCAGAAGGACTGCGATGCGATGAGACCGGTGGTCGACCTGTCATGCAACAATTTGCATATCGTGAACGACCGCTTTCGGATGCTCACCATCAGTCAGGTGCGGTTGGCACTCCGTCCCGGCTGCTGGGTGATATCCCTGGATCTCAAGGACGCATATTGGCATGTGCCGATTCCACCTCGGTTCCAGTGTTATCTGGAGCTCCAGCTGCACGAAAGGGTGTTCACGTTCGACAGGCTGCCCTTCGGTCTCCATATCGCACCACGAGTCTTTACGAAACTTGTCCAGCAGGCTCTGACTCCCCTGCTCCATCTGGGCATTCAGCTCCTGTTTTACTTGGACGATTAGCTCATCTCCGCAGACTCTCCCACTCAATGTGCACAACACACTCTCCTTGTCATCCACCACATCACAAGTTTAGGTTTGCAGATAAACATTCCCACGTCGTGCCTCACCCCGCCTCGAGACGTGACGTGGGTAGGCAAGGACTGGGACATGGCGACCGTCGGACAGAGTCGGATGACCGCCTCGCAGCTTCGAAGGAAACTTTTCGCTGCGTTGCACTCGGTCTCCATTACTGGGTAACTCTGGGACTCGTTGATCGGGTCACTCCATTGGGCGTGTCTTCCCATTCCCCTAGGGAGGTTCGGGATCAACACGCCTGATTCAACTGGGTGACAAGGCATTCCCACTGTTGCCTCCACGTCGGCTTTGTCCGATTCCGCGCTCGTTCCATTTGCTTTTGACACACTGGGTTGTTCGGGGAAAGTTCGCGAGAGCTGTGCCTTGGACTTCGCTCCCGCCGACCATCTGGATTGACACCGATGCGTCGAGCGAGGTGGGATGGGGCTCCCAGTCCAACATGGGTCACCAACACCGAGGCAAGTGGTCAGGTCTCACTCCCTTACACTTACACGTCTTGAAACTGTTGGTCCCGTTGTTGTTCCTGCGGGGTCATGGGCTAGCCCTTCCCGGCAGGTTGTTGGCCTTCCGGATGGACTACATGACTGCAGTTCATTGCATACTGAAACAGGGCTCCTCCAGATCCGCGGTGCTTCAGGGTCTGGCGGAGGAACTGTTTTTCAGGCAGATCGTTACAACGTTACACTGAATGCCACCTACCTGCCGGGGTCGGCCAACCTGTGGGCGGATGCTCTGTCTCGGGGACGGAGCACCCAGGTAGAATGGTCTTTCAAACAAACCGTATTTGACGGCCTGGCAACCTCCTGGGGTGTTCTGCAGGTTGACTTGTTCGCTTCTCAAATGACGACCAAGTTGCCTGTGTTCCGGACCCGCTGGATTCGCCCTCCAGCCGGGGGACCGGACGCTTTCAGCGAGGACTGGACCAGGTGGCAGTCACTGTACGTGTTTCCGCCACCCGACGCACTTTTGGTGTGCAAGGTCCTCCACAGGCTGCGAGAGTACCAGGGCAAAGTTTGGTTGATCGCGCCCCTCTGGCCGGCCCAAGCCTGGTACGCTCAGCTGAAATGATGGTGCCCGGATCCCGTGCCTCTGTCGGTCTCCAGCTTCCACTTGGGGTCGATTGGAGACCTAGGGACCTCGTTGGCATTCGCATCGTGGATGTTTGTGAGGCTCCCCTGGTTGGGTCGATCATTCACTGCCAAATTCACTCTACATTGGACACCATCTACATGGAAGATATATGAATCTCCCTGGCGCTGCTTTACTTGTTGGTTACACACCTCTTCACAGGCAACTCCGTCAGTGGCGCTTGTGTTTCACTCCCTCACTTGTTTCTTTGAGGAGCGTCACTCCATGTACAACACAATTAGGACCCACCTCTCTGCCGTTCGCGTGCCTTTTGAGACCCTCACGGGGTTGGTCGTTCCTCAGAATGAACTGGAGTTCTTCATGCAAGCCTGCTTTCGGCTCGGACCACCCCCGCGTCAGATTCCCCCTCAGTGGTCTCTGGCGGCGGCTCTCAAATTGCTCTCGTCTGCGGCCTACACTCTTCTCCCCGCACCTGACAGATTCCTTGACAGGCCACTGTTTCTTCTAGCTTTCGCTACGGGTGAGAGGGTATCGGAGTTGGCTGCCATGTCTCGGGGCCCAGAACTGCTTGCGGTTTGCTCCCATCCTCGGGTCGGTAACTTTGGCTCAGTCTGTTCATTTTCTTGCTAAGAACGAACGAGAGGCACACGTGTTTAAGCCTTTCCCGGTCCCCGCTCTTAAGCGTGGCCGTCGTCATCACACGTTGTGCCCTGTTCTTTCGCTTCATTAATTTGTTCATTCCACTGTGCCGGCGTCGGGGTTGGCGCTCTGGGTGGCGCCTAAGCCCGGTAGGAGGTTGACCTAACGTGCTGTGGGCCTACGCCTGTGTCGGGTCATTAAGGATCGCAATCCTCTGGTTCGGGGTTCGGCGCATGTCATTCGGTCTTATGCGGCCACGCTCCGGTTCCTTCACAATCACTCCCTCAGGGATATTGCTGACACAGGGCTGTGGTCTTCCCCCAACACGTTTGTCTCCTCCTCTCTGTCCATGTCCACAGACAGGCCGGGGCGTCCTTGTGTTGCGTTGGACCAAAGGGTTCCTTAGGGGTATTCCTCTATGCTTGTCCTTCCCCCTACTGTCTTTCTCCTATCCTGTCCACTCCACTTTTGGGGGGAGGGGAGAGGGACTTTGGGTTGCACATATATGTATGTAATGTCACCTAGGGTTAAGGATCTTGTTTTTAATTTCCTTCATTCCTACATTATATGTTTGAAAGGTAGATGTTACTGTATGTTTCATTACTTTCTTCCCGTCATCACATTCTGTTCGTTATGCATCACCCGCTTGTGTCATGCTAATGCATTGTCCTTGGGGTGTTTGTCCTACTGTTTTCTAGTAGTCCACAGAATTCGGTGTTCAGTCCCTTATCTACTGGGTGTCACTTATCACCTCCGGCACTTTTTTCATTGTGCTCGGTGCTGTTAGCGATGTTTAAACTTGGTCTTATCCGGTGTAGTACTTCCTACTTTACTCCATATAACGGGGGGGGGGGGGCATCCTGTCTTCCATATCCACCATTATGATATGTAACATTCGTACGATTAGGTTAAGATCTAAAAGAACATGACATGACTGTACGTGGCCTCTCTTAATATGCACCTACCCGTACACTCTTTATATAAACTCTCTTGTTTCAGTCTGTCTTTTCTTTCTCATGATCCTTAACTAATTGCTGATGTTTGAGTTTTCTCGGCTTGAATGTCCGCCTCCAATTTTGGTACTCTAAGCTCTATGTTGGAACGTAGAGGCTACTAGTAAATTGGGAGGTTTAACGACCCTCCCAATACCAAATGAGGTAAACCTCCTATTTGGTTGTAGCCTCGGAGTATCCAACGTCATAGTCTCCGTCCCACAGACCGTACCCCTGCCCATCCAATCTTGCCTCTTTTGTAGCTTGATATCGAGATGCCCTTTAATCCAGAACGGGTTAGAAGGTATGCCCCTGACAGCGGCGTGAAGAGCCAGATGGAATGGCCTAGTCGACAACTTTTTCTTTTCTTTCTCGTTTCTCTTTTCAATTTTCTATTAAAAATACCTCAAAAGTATGTACAACGTACCTAGTAGAGAGAGTAAGGTGCTACTCTAGATGTTATCGATTTAATTCGCGCTATGTGTATACGATAATTGCCGCTCTAGAGCGAAGCAGATTACATCGTCATAGTATAAGCTCTACGTTGGATACTCCGAGGCTTCAACCAAATAGGAGGTTTACCTCATTTGGTATTGGGAGGGTCGTTAAACCTCCCAATTTTTAGGGATCTAGTTTTAGGGACTCTAAACCCCCGTTTTATGTGTCTACTATACAAGGGGGATTTAAGCCCCATTGTGTGTCTAAATCTTATGTCTTAGCTGGCTCTAAATCCCATTTGATGTCTCTACTATACAAGGCCAGTTCACTTTGATATACAAATGCAATTTCTACCTTGGAAACAATCTAAAGTTGCCCTACCTATAAATAAATCATTAAAAGATGAGCACTCTATGGCTCATAACTTGTATCTTGTGTTAAATAATGGGGACGTTCTATTATATGACATCAATACGCAATCGTATATTACATTAATATTAGCTGAATCTTTGACTACGTATAATTTTTCCATATCTCCCATTTTACCATTGGGGTTTCCTTCGTTGTGTTTGTCTGTAAATTATGAAACGTATATCCTCCAAAGGTTATGTTTCACCTGGGAGAGTGTTCTCGTGTCTCAGAATATACTCGCTTTTGTCTTAGCTGCTCCAAATTTCAATAAAAATGAATGTGGTACGGCATTTTTCCTAAATGAAGGCTGGACAAATATTTTAATTTCTTCCCTACTCTCAAAGAATCCTCACATAACATTACCCTTTCAAATGTTATCTCTATCTATAAATAGTGGTAAAATTATTTTCAATAAAACAAAGAATATATCATTCAATTTTAATACTATAGATGACAAAAATGTAGATTTAAATATTATACGTATAAATGTATCTCATGCAGCCTACAGTGTTGTCGACAATACTTATATTGTACATATTGAAATAATGTTAACAACCAATGCATTCTATGAAAACTTCTATTCCGTATTGTGCATTTCAATTTTGTAATTATTTGAAAACAATTGAATCCAATGGAAAGGAAAATACCTCAGTTATTTCACCACTTATGGAGAGTCCTTTCAACTTTGGACCTATGTATAAGACATTGCCCACACAAAAATCGACCAAGGATATTCTAACACTAAAAGAAAATGTTTCCAACGGAAATGTTGTTTCTCTCATGGGTACCACATATATAGATCACGATGGAGATGAACAAAATATAAAATTGGAGATATTTTCAGAAATATCCATGATAAATGGTCATATGTTTCGAGTATTCAATGTGAATATTTTTCAAAGCAAATATTGGCTAGACAAAAGATGTATATGTTATTTAGTTAATAAATCGCAAGTGCGTGTGAAGTATACTGTAATAGTATTGGACTCGTTAATGTTGGGTTTGGGAAAGATGCCAATTATTGCATCGTCCATGGAAGATATCACGGATACCAATTTTAATTCCGAATATATTATATATGGTCTACCCAAATTATCATCAAGCCATATAATTTGGTCCGATAGACCAAATCTACTGATTCAACAATTGAGCAAGGAAAGTGTTAACATTTTATCTAGCGCTCATATTCAAAATCTCGCTCTTATAAAAATTGTAAACTGTAAACAACTCTCTCTCAAAATAGTACACCTCAACCCAATAGGCTCTAAATAAAAAAAGGGTCGTATATAACCCCGAAGCGGTCAAACAATCGTGGTTGACCCTTAACACATTCGGATTGGTGAGTTGTTTGCCCTAGCACATAGGGCATTCCTTCCTCTATGGGTTAATTTTTTACCAGATCGTAATGATATGGCCCAATAAATACAATAATTGAAACAAGAAAAGTGTTTATTCCAAAGTGTTTTCAGCCTCTCCATTTTTTCCCTTCTGAATTGCCTGTAACTCTCCAACTCCATAATGTCTAGAGGGACTCTATCAGAACGTGGCTGAGTCTCCACAGGCCTCATGGTCTGGTGGTCTGTTTGGGGGTGTTCACTATCAGGTCAAAAAAGTGGATGACCTATATTTATATATGTACCCTATCATAAAAAAACTTTCCGAATTGAGCTTGTTGATATGGTGGACCGGCTTTATTACATAAAACCGCCTCATCATAAATTATAAGGTATAAGTCCATGGTGTATCGGTTGGTGGGTGTAGGAAAATTGTAATCACTCCACTGAGTTGGCCCACCTGATTTCACTATGTCCCGACGCATCGACACCAATGGTCAATATTGTTTGGCCACTTCGGGGTTATATACGATCCTTCTTGAGCCATACTACTCACACCTCCGTCACGTGTGTGCATGGTGTGGTATATTTTTTTTACAATAAACTTTATTTAGTCAGAAAATTAGTTTTATTTCTAAACCTTCTCTGGCCACCTTTCAGGTAAATGAGCTTAAATATAATAATATTAATAAATACTGTTCAACTTATAGTCAAGATGTTCTCAAAAATATGTCGCGAGCATTATTTTATGGACATATATATTTTAGAAAAAACACAAACTTGTACAATACAGATTTAACTAGGGATAAAATAATACACACCTACAATACCAATTTTAAAAGTATAAGTGAAGATGTGTATATAAAGAGTAAAACCATTAATTATCTTATGACTAAAGCGTGTGATGTGGGTATTATAGTTGGAGACAGTAACGGTGCCGCCCGGTGAGTTGTTTGCCCACTAAAGGGATAATAATATGGTCCAATAAATACAATAATTGAAACAAGAAAAGTGTTTATTCCAAAGTTTGTTCAGCCTCCATTACAATGAGCCCATCACCACACCCCAGTTGTGTTTCCATCATTACGGGCCTGCTGCCACGGACGCCTCGCACCAAGTTTTGTTTCTCGTAGTTCCTTTTCCACCATATCCAGTTGTGACTGCAGCAATTCAATTTCTCTCCTTCTGAATTGCCTGTCATTCTCCATTTCATCCCTTCTGAATTGCCTCTCACTCTCCATTTCTTCCTTTTTTAATTGCCTGTCATTCTCCATTTCATCCTTTCTCAATTGCCTCTCACTCTCTATTTCTCCCCTTCTGAATTGCCTGTAACTCTCCATCCCTTTCTCTACAAATTGCCTGTAACTCTCCATCCCTTTCTCTACAAATTGCCTGTAACTCTCCATCCCTTTCTTTACAAATTGCCTGTAACTCTCCATCCCTTTCTCTACAAATTGCCTGTAACTCTCCATCCCTTTCTCTACAAATTGTTGAAGTTCCTTTCCTTCATATCCGAACTCCTTTCCATACGAGATAAGTTTCGAATAGTCATCCATTGCCACACACAGCTCACACGTAAACTCCTGGGTTTCAGTACCATCCGCCAGACTGTACGTATGTGCTGCCGGTGCTGCAAGTACTGTATGTATAGTGAACACACCCACCTCAGCCTTTTTATATAAACATAGGGGATGTGGTCTATGTGGATGGGAGGTGGTCTGAGAAGCCAATCACAGGCCCAGACCATGAGGCCTGTGGAGATTTCTCCAGAACTCAGCCGACATTATGGAGTTCAGGTCAAAGAAAGTGGATGACTATATATTTATATATATACCCTATACTGTACCGCCGAGGATTCGTAAAAACACTTTCCGAATTGAGCTTGATATGGTGGACCGGCTTTATTACATAAAAACCGCCTCATGGTCCGTAAAGGAGATTTGGCCGCTAAAGGGTTAAATTGGTATGGATTATCTTCACGGCCTCTTTGTATACAGGTATCGGTTTAAACATTCGATTTTCAGAAGTGTGTTGTCTTAGGACATGTACGACATACACCAAGAGACGTTTGGGATAAAATAGACATATCACCTTCTTTGGATATGGTAGAAGATATGATATTGCTACACGAAGTGTACCTAATGTCATATCTCCTGCCGATGTCTGATTACGCATTTTATTTAATTTCTGAAATAAGTTGTACAATATTTTTTGTCTTAAATTTGTATCATTGAAAAACCACATTTTACATACCCTCACATTATCAATTTCCCCGGTGGATAAAAAAAAAATGGGCGAAAGGAAAATTAAATTTCTGTTTACGTTTACAGCGACCCAAGAACTCAACTATCAGTAGCCTACAAATTTCATACATATCATACCTCCCCCCCCCCCCCCCCCCGTCATGTCCGTGAAGTTGGAGGACAAAAATGGGCTTGACTAGCGTCGGACTATTGGCAGTTAGGAGAGCCTGGGCCGGTTCAACCCTAAGCATCTCCAAATAGTCTGAATAATTGGCTAGATACAAGTGAGCCGTGGTCTCTACATGGCTAATTATCTTTTGAGATTCCTCCTTTTTTTTATTTATGGTATGTAACCACAGTACCCCTAGAGCTGCAAAGTGTATATCCCCGTCTATCAAATTGGGAGACTTTAAGATGGCAAATGTGACACACATTGCATACAATTTGGTGGCAATTAGTGGTTTCATAATATCAGCCGCCTGCGGGCTAAAAATGGGTAAAACGCTATTATAAATTTTTTTAATATCATTATATGTACCCTCGTGATTACCCAATCGTATAACGTTTTGTACTCCCATCTGAGCCCCATTTTGGACATAATCTTCCATAGCCACCTGTGATATTATTGAGTATGGATATTGGAGAATGTTACCAATGGTGAAAGACCATGGATTGATGAGCATGGCATCATTTATCGGTGCGTAAACACCAATACCAGACATTGTCATTTGTCTTAAAAAATCAAATTTATTTCTAAACCCTCTTTCGAAAAATTCTGGATCTTGCAGATCCATTACTGTCGAAGTCATGGTTATACTACATCGGTCCTCGTCAAGGGTTTCTATGGCTCTTCTTTCGCTCTGTAATATGTGACAAAATTCTATAAGGTCTGCTTGAAAGTCTTCATTTCTGTGACCCTTTGAGAGTAATACGTGTTGAATATATTTACCTTTCGAACCAAAAATGCTAGTGCTGAGGATTGCTTGGGCCATTTTGAACTCGGCTTGATATTTGAATAAAAGTACACACGTGTCAATTTTCTTTTTTCTCTGTTCGATTCGGTCCGACTTGGCATTTATGTTCATGTACATCATTTTCATAATGTCCAAGATAGACTTAATTTCTTGGGAGTGGATGTACATCTCTTCCCATTGTTGAAATATTTTGTCGAGAATCTCAACATCTAGTTTCTTTCGGTTAAGATTCAACGGACAGAATTTGGTATCAAAGTTTCTCATTAGACTCAGATCCTCCAACTCCTCCTCATCAAAATACACCCACACCCCGTCTAGCTGGGAATTAAATGTCAGCCACTCGCCGGGTTCCAACATACCCGTTTCGGGTATTAAACAGGCACCAGGACATGAAAAGGTAATAGCGTAATTCCCCCATACACGAACCAGTTTTTGGAATTGATTTTCCATATATTTCTGATTAAAAACTTTAATTTTAGAATTCAATATCTTGATACTCGCGTGAAGGGGGGTATCGCATATGAATAATACAAATATTTCCATCTTTACATGAGAATAGTTTCGGCACTGCCAATTATGAAAATTTACAAGTGTGGCTCTATCCGCCGCCACAATGACAAATCTCATATATAGTACAGATTTCTCGTCGATAAATCTCGCTAGACTTTGACACATATTTAATATATTATTATTATTAATAATATTTAATGAATTTCTAAGAAGTGGTGACATGTATTGTTGCCAACCCGTAAAAAACTCGGGCCATAAACTCCAGAATGGAATACAAATCAACGAAACGGTGTCGTAGGATGTGGGTACGGTTGGTATATCCACGAAGCATCCTCCGCCAGCTATCTGAAAGATATCACAACATCAATCAATGTACGTACGTACAGTATATTATTCACTGGCCGAGAATCCATCTCAATCACACACAAGTGTTGTTCTGGTGGTATATACTCACTGGCGAGGGAAAGATGTCAATTGATTCCATCGTAGAGGAATGTCTCTCGCTCCAACTTCTTTGGGTATACCGATCTGAGAAAAGGGAAATATGTAAATACATTTTTAACCCACCGAGTAATCATAATGAGAATGAACTCTTCACCAAAGAAAGTTATAGTGGTGAAAAAGCCATTTGAATCCTTTAAATATGATATATTTTCATTTATTCAAATCAAGCTGACTTATTCCCTAGAGGACATTGGACAACTTATAAATAATGAGTTGGGCGATTTAGAAAATTATTATAGCCAAGTGGTTACAACGGCGGACCAAATAAATACCATATATAATTTGTTTGTAATAGACATGTTAAATATAAACCAAGAGGATTCCACACGAATAGATGAAATACGTCATAATAACAGACAAGCAATATACATTGCTTTATATCCTGTAGTTCAAATTTATAAAAATAGAGTATATACGAATAAGTACTCTAATCACACATTAAATATATTAAGATATTATATAGTCAGCCTTGTAATACCAGAGGGGAATTATAAAACCATATTTGGCGAGATTCTAGATGAACTTCATCACCCCTGACCTTTGGCAGAGCGGGCAAACAACTCACCGATCCGAATGTGGTAAGGGTCAATAAATATTGTTTGGTCGCTTCGGGGTTATATACGAGCCTTTTTTATTGAGAGTCACGCGCGTGTGCACGGTGTGGTGTGGTATGATTTTTTATTTTACAATAAACTTTATTTAACCAGAAAACTTGTTTCGTTTCAACCGCGTCCTAGAAAGGCTCGATCATCATCATATTATTTTGTTCCATATTTCGACAACACCCTCTCAATTTGCCCCTGTTGTATTTTGGACATAGAAAAGAATTTTCCATTAATTTTATTTGAGATAGATGTTCATGAATATATGATTTACAACTTAAAATATCACCTTCCAATATTTGAACGTTTTTCAAATTAAGATATATTTTATTTCGTTTTTTATCGATAAATTCCATTTTTAAATCCTCCACTATCGGTTTATTTTTGTTGTCAATGATTATTGAGGGTGGGTCCAATTGACCCCCAATCATTAACATGTGCTCATTATTTAATTTATTGATATAATTCACTGTTTCGTAATCATTAATGTGGGGTATAATACGATAAATATTCGAATAATATTCATCATCATCTATAGTTCGTTTACACTTTATATACTTCAATATAACATTAATTCTGTGTGGATTATATATTTTCATATAAGCAAAATAATTTATTCATAGAGAGTTTTTCCCTATCTACTAGAAACGACTCTACGGAGTAATCACGAATGATGAAATGCCGATCCGTAATCGACAATCCTTTAATATGTGTATACAATGGGACAATATTTCTCTCCATTGTACAAATATTACTAGATGCATACAATAGTATATGTTTCAAAGCCATACCATAATGGTTTGTTGTAATATTTAATTGTTCCAAAATCGCTACCCTACCCTTCATAACATAAAGTACTTTGAAAAGATATTTTATCAAGTAATATAATGTATTTGTTGATATATGTAATAGAATTGCATCCCATAATTTTAAATCGAAGGATGAATCAATATCACCCATGAATTTTTGAATGGTATCCAGACACAGACGTATCATTTGGTCTACCGAGCCTAGTTTACCATCAAATTCTCGATTGAATGTATATGTAATATAGAGATCCTTTATACCCACACAAATAATGAGACTCGACAAGTAACACATGTACGAGACATTTATTGGTTTATATTCTGATTTTACGTTACATAATGAGTTATAAAACTCATTTAAAAAAAAATCAAATTCTGGATATACTAATTTTGACAGGCTCTTACTCAACATTTTAATTATTCTATCTAAATTAGTTGAAACATCCTCTTCTTTTTTTGCATATGTATTCCGGAATATTGCTTTCTTGTTATCGAGGTTGGCATTATCTACATTGAAGTTACAGAAACCATCTCTAGCTGGTGATGGAGCAATAGTATATTCTTCAGTGGTATCGGTAGGGGTAATATCTGTTGGGGTGTGATAGCTATTACTAGTTGCAGTGTTATAGATATAACTGCTATCATCATCATCATCACCACCACTACCTCCTCCTCCTCTACGTCTACGCCTCCCACCACCACCACCACCTCTTCCTCCACACCTACGCCTCCCACCACCACCTCCTCTTCCTCTACGTCTACGCCTCCCACCACCACCACCACCTCTTCCTCCACACCTACGCCTCCCACCACCACCTCCTCTTCCTCTACGCCTACGCCTCCCACCACCACCTTCTCTTCCTCTACGCCCACGCCTCCCACCAGCACCTCCTCTTCCTCTATGCCCACGACCACCACCATCATCATCACTTTGATGACCATTGCTGCTATCACCACCACCACCACCAACACCTCTACACTCACCATCATCATCATCACTTTGATGCCTATTGTTACTAGTTGCATTTTGATAGCTACTGTTGCTATCACCAATCACACTCTCATCGCTATCTACACTGGCCCTATTGTGTTGTCTACGCCTACCACCAACACCACCTCTGCGGTGGCGGCGGCGGCGACCACCATCATCATCATCATCATCACTTTGATGGCTATTGTTGCTAGTTGCATTTTGATAGATACTGCTGCTATCACCAATCACACCCTCATTGCTATCTACGCCGGCCCTAATCTGTTGTCTAAGCCTAGCACCTACACCACCTCCTCTACGGTGGTGGCGGCGACCACCATCATCACCATCATCACTTTGATGGCTATCATTGGTAGTTGCATTTTGATAGATACTGCTCTTATCACCAATCACACCCTCATCGCTATCTACGCTGGGCCTATTTCGCCTACCACCAACACCACCTCTGCGGGGGTGGCGGCGGCGGCGGCGGCGACTACGACTGCTGCTATCACCAAATACACCTTCATCACTATCTGTACTGGCTCTATTTTGTTGACTACGCCTACCACCACCTCTACGCCTACCTCCTCTTTCATCACCACCACCACCGCCTCTGCGCCTACCTCCTCTTTCATCACTGCCACCACCGCCTCTGCGCCCACCGCCACCTCCTCCTCCTCCACTAGCCCCACCTATTCTATTATCTAAACTATAACCAACCAATGAATTTTGTGGGTTACTAGTATTTCTATTAGTCCTATTCATTTGTTCATATTCACTCACATTATATTCATTTTCTTGAGGAATTATCTGTGTATTAATCAATGAAGGTATTATTGGTGTATGGGCTCGAGTTTTCCCCTAGCTATGTCCATATTTATCATATTTATCGGAACATGAGCATTGATTAACCTACCAGCCCAGTATGGATCATTTAAGAGGAGGGATGGTTCCGATGTGGGAGGTATAGTTGGTGTCTGGTGGTTTAATGGTGCATAAATCCCCATCTGTGAATTATCTAACCTTGGTGGGTTACCATAGGTGTCGGCATCGAGGATTGAGGTATCAATAAGGTGGAAGGTGTCGGCCTAACACTTGCTGACACTGGCGGTTGGGGTAGTGGTGGTGGTGGTAATACATTTACCCGCCGCCTAACATACACTGACACTGGCAGTGGGGGTACAACACTTTGCTGCGTTGTGAAACCTCCTTGATAGGGTCCCGAGGGTAAACTCGTCGGCCATGTATGGGTATTACTTTGGGTTAGTGTCGGTGGGGGTACAATATGTTGCTGCGTTGTCAAATATCCTTGACGGGAAGGTGTCGGTTTAACATCACTTTGGGTTGGTATAGATGGGGGTACCAAACTTTGCTGCGTTGTGAAACCTCCTTGATGGGGTCCCCATACACTCGTCAGTCGTGTATGGGTATTACTTTGGGTTGGTGTCGGTGGGGGTACAATATGTTGCTGCGTTGTCACCCATGGCGGTGGGGGTACAAAACTTTGCTCCGTTGTCAAACCTCCTCGATGGGGTCCGGAAGGTGTCGATGGGGGTACAATTGTGGTGGCGAAACCAAAATGTACTGATGGTGGCGGCGGTTGTTCTGTCTGTGTAATGGGAGTTGTCGAACCACCAACCATTGTGGGAATGGAAGAAGAGTTACTCTCATCTACACCCCCCGTTTGCAAATTTATTTTGGGTGATGATGATATTCCTCCCATTTGATACGAATTTAACGGCGGCAAATCTAATCCAATAGATTGTTGCTCTATAGGATTTATATATCCAGAAACTCCAGGGGGTATTATGAAACCTCCCTGATGGGGTCCCAATATACTCGTCGGCTG
Organism: Paralithodes platypus; assembly: GCA_032716605.1. NCBI lineage: Eukaryota > Metazoa > Arthropoda > Malacostraca > Decapoda > Lithodidae > Paralithodes > Paralithodes platypus. Next base: position 2,498,034 of record CM064509.1, on the reverse strand, counting down.
TGTATGGGTATTAGTCCATGGCGGTGGGGGTACAAAACTTTGCTCCGTTGTCAAACCTCCTTGATGGGGTCCGGAAGGTTTCGATGGGGGTACAACTGTGGTGGTGAAACCAAAATGTACTGATGGTGGCGGCGGTTGTTCTGTCTGTGTAATGGGAATTGTCGTTGATGATGATATTGCCCCCATTTGATACGAATTTGACGGCGGCAATCCTAATCCAATAGATTGTTGCTCCATAGGATTTACATATATAGGATCTTCATGGGTATTTTTCTGTAGTCTTCTTCTTCTTCCTGTCATGTGGCGGCGTGACTGAGATGGGGGAATAATTGTGGGGTTCGAAAGAGTCGTTTGTGGTGGCGGTGGTGGTGGTGGTGGTGGTGGTGGTTGTACTGTATGTGATATAATGGGAGTCGTGATAGAATAGGAAGTGATTAATGGTAGTGACCTATTACCTATTGAATAGTCGACGAGTGGGAGCCGAGATGAATCTTCCATGGAAGGAATATTATCTACCAATCCACTACCATTTGTGGGGGGAGGTGGCCTTTGGTTTTCAAAAGCTGTGGTTGGGGGGGTGTAATCACAGGAACTTATCTCTACATATCCAGAATCTTCACACTCCATTGGGATTTTTTGTGGTGGTCTTCTGGGAGGTGGTAGTGGAAGTGAGGGTAGAGTCATATTGGGTGGTTGGATAGAAATTGTCTCAACGGGTATATTTCCAGGAAGGGAAGCGAGTGGTGGAATGATACGGTGAGAAAGGCAGTTGAGGAGAAGAGACAGTGTTTTGAGAGGGTTTTACAGGATGGTAGTGTTGAGGTATGGGAGAGGTACAAGGAGAAAATTAGAGAAGCGAAAAATGATGCAAACGAAAGGTGGGGCCAAAGGCTGAGTGAGAATTTTGAAGAACGAAAGAAGATGTTCTGGAAGGAGGTAAATAAAGTAAGGAAAGGAGGACAAAAGAGGGAAGAGTCAGTGAAAGATGAAAATGGAGAATTACTAGTGGAACCAGTTGAAGTGAGGAAAAGATATGCCGAGTATTTTGAATCTTTGTTAAATACAAGAGATGGAAGAGAAGCAGTGATTGAAGCAGAGGTGGATGGAGATAGGTTACCCAGGCCACCCAGGTGGCAGGGAATGAATGAAAGGATTGAGGAAAATGAGGTGAAAGAAGCAGTGAAACAAATGAGAGCGGGAAAAGCAGAAGGTTTGGATGGTATTGCTGTGGAGTGTATAAAGAAGGGTGGAGATGTGATAATAGATTGGTAGGTGAGACTTTTCAATGTGTGCTTTGCTGTGTCAATGGTACCAATAGACTGGAAGAGTGCATGTATTGTGCCGTTGTACAAGGGGAAGGGAGATCGGCAGGAGTGTTCAAGTTATAGAGGTATTAGTTTATTGTCAGTGGTTGGAAAGCTGTATGGCAGGGTGTTGATAGAGAGGATAATAAAGTGTACGGAAGTTGCAATAGGAGAAGAACAGTGCGGTTTTAGGAGGGGAAGAGGGTGCGTGGATCAGATGTTTGCAGTAAGACAGTTATGCGAGAAGTATTTAGAGAAGCATAAGGAGATATTTTGGGCTTTTATGGACTTGGAAAAAGCGTATGATCGTGTGGACCGTGAAGCAATGTGGAAGGTGTTAAGGATTTATGAAATAGGAGGAAATTTGTTAGAAGCAGTTAAGAGTTTTTATGAAGGGAGCAGAGCATGTGTGAGAGTAGGAAATGGTGAGTTGAGTGAATGGTTTGAGGTAAAGGTAGGTTTGCGACAGGGTTGTGTAATGTCACCATGGCTGTTTAATATGTTTATGGATGGTGTGGTGAGGGAGGTGAAAAGGAGAACTATGGGAAGAGGATTGGGTTTAGTAGGAAAGAATGGTAGAGATTGGGAGTTGAATCAGTTGCTGTTCGCTGATGACACAGCATTGGTGGCGGATTTTGATGAGAAACTGCAGCGGGTAGTAAAAGAGTTTGGTGTAGTTTGTGGAAGGAGGAAACTGAAGGTGAACGTCAATAAAAGTAAAGTAATGGTGTGTAATAGGAGAGAGCATAGGGTGAATCTAGATGTGAGGCTGGATGGGGAAATATTGGAACAAGTAGAGTGTTTTAAATATCTAGGAGGAACGATAAGCAGGAGTGGAGGTATGGAAATGGAGGTAAAACAGAGAGTGTGTGAAGGAAGGAAGGAAGGTTTTCGGAGCAATGGGAAGTATGTGGAAGACGAGAAATCTCGGAGTGAAAGTAAAAAGTGCACTGTATCAAGGAATTGTTGTGCCAACAGTGATGTATGGGCTGAGACATGGGCTCTGAAGAAAAAGGAGAAAAGAGGGCTGGATGTGATGGAGATGAGCTGCTTGAGGAGTATGTGTGGAGTTACTCGTAAAGACAGAATGAGGAATGAAGAGATACGTAGGAGAGTGGGGCAGCAAGAACATTTGTCAGCCAGAGTGGACAGAAGGGTGCAGAGCTGGTATGGTCATGTTGAACGAATGGGAGATGAAAGGCTTACAAAGAGAATATGTGAGTCAGGTACAAGGGGAGATAGAAGGGCAGGAAGACCCCCATTGAGATGGAGAGACTGTGTAAGAAAGGCTTTGGATGATAGAGGAATGACTATAGATCAGGCAGGGGAAGTGGTGGTGGACAGGAGTGAATGGAGAATGCTTGTGAATAGTTGAGTGAACACGTGGTCATTTGGAGTAAGGGGTCGGGCGCAAGTTGGACTAGATAATAGTCCATCAGGCGCCTGGCCCGGGGAGACGATTAATATGAAGGGTGTGCCTGGAAGTGTGGTGGGAGGGCTTGTGGCTTTGGCTCCGCTGCATGTCTGCCTGTCGAGATCGGAACCTCTCCGGGTGGTCAGGGGCCGGGGGAGTGCTGGAGCGACCTTGGTAACCCTGGTTTCTGGGTCTTCTCCTGGGTGACCTGGATGTGTGAGAGTTTGTGTTTTTTATCTGTGTTTATTTTTTGTTTTATGTTGTTTTTGTGTTTTCCCTGTTCTTGCTCTGTCTTGAGTCGGCTACCCCCAAAATGGGGATTGGGCCTGAGCATATAGATAGATAGATAGATAGATATTCCATTTGAGAGCAAACAGCCGTTGGTGGTAGTCTTCTTTTTACTGCCACCACCTTGCGGCGGTATGTGGTAGGGGTTGTGATCGAAAGAGTCGTTTGTGGATTTGGTTGCGATATAATGGGTGGTATACCAATTGAATGGTGGATGAGGAGTGGGAGCTGGGGTGAATCTTCCATGGGAGGAATATTATCGACTAATCCATTGCCATTCGGTATGGGATGTGGTCTTCGGGTTTCAAAATTATTGGTTGGGGGGGGGGTGGCGGTAGCGAGTGTTTAGAATCACGGGAAGTACTTATTTCACTCTTATTTTCCATTTTGATACCTATGGCAGGTTGAAACATTTCCCCCTGTTCACATTTTATCTTATTTAATTCAATTTACCTTTATCTGTGGGTTGAAATATTTCCTTTTTTATTCTAATTCTATCTTTTCTTAGTGTAACCCCCCTATCGATACCTGTATTGGTGGTGGTGGTGGTGGTGGGGCTGGTTATCGGACCAATGGTGGAGGGGTTGTCGGTATCATTGGTATTCCAGGTAGTAGTGTCGGTAAGAGTGTCGTCGGTGTCAGTGTCAGTATTAATAAGAGTGTCATCACTCTCGGTGTCGGACGTGAAAATACTATTATTATCGGTGGTTACCGCGTCCGTAATATTGGCGGTGGTGACGAATGGGGGCTGGAGTGAATATTCCACAGGAGGAATATTGTCTACCCGCCTTTATTCGGTCGGGAGGTGTGGTGGTGGAAAATATAAAGGGGATATGTGGTTTGTTCTTGTCCTTATAAAACCACCGGTCGGTGTAGTAATACCAGTCGCGGTTTCTGTAGTGACAGCGTCGACCAATGTCACGGTAGTAGTATCCATTCCACCAGCGTCGCTTGCAGTCGTCGGTACATTGGGTGGCGTAGTAGTGATAATATCCGACGTCATCTCCCCATTAACAGTGTTGGTGTCGGTAGTGTTAATATCCGATCCACCTTCTTGAGTAGTGGTGGTGGTACCCATATCCAATCTACCTTCTTCGGTTGAGCTAGGTGTAGTAGTAGTAGTAGTGGTGGATCCACCTTGAGGTGTCGTAATATCCGATCCACATTCTTTGGTTGAGCTAGTAGTAGTAGTAGTAGTAGTAGTGAAGGTGTTGGTGTTGGTATCTATATCCGATCTACCTTCTTTGGTTAAGCTAGGTGTAGTAGTAGTAGTAGTAGTAGTAGTGAAGGTGTTGGCGGTGGTACCCATATCCGATCTACCTTCTTCGGTTGAGCTAGGCGTAGTAGTAGTGGCGGATCCACCTTGAGGTGTCGTAATATCCGATCCACCTTCGTCGGTTGAGCTAGGCATAGTAATAGTACTAGTAGTGAAGGTGTTGGCGGTGGTACCCATATCCGATCTACCTTCTTCGGTTGAGCTAGGCATAGTAGTAGTAATAGTAGTGGTGGATCCACCTTGAGGTGTCGTAATATCCGATCCACCTTCGTCGTTTGAGCTAGGTATAGTAATAGTAGTAGTGAAGGTGTTGGCGGTGGTACCCATATCCGATCTACCTTCTTTGGTTGAGCTAGGCGTAGTAGTAGTAATAGTAGTGGTAAAGGTGTTGGTGGTGATATCAATATCCGATCTACCTTCTTCGGTTAAGATAGGCGTAGTAGTAATAGTAGTGAAGGTGTTGGCGGTGGTACCCATATCCGATATACTTTCTTTGGTTGAGCTAGGTGTAGTAGTAGTAATAGTAGTGGTGGATCCACCTTGAGGTGTCGTAATATCCGATCCACCTTCTTCGGTTGAGCTAGGTATAGTAGTAGTAGTGGTGGGGAAGGTGTTGGCGGTTGTATTAATATCCGATCTACCTTCTTCGGTTAAGCTAGGCATAGTAGTAGTAGTAGTAGTGGTGAATCCACCTTGAGGTATCGTAATATCCGATCTACCTTCTTCCGTTAAGCTAGGTGTAGTAGTAGTAGTAGCAGTGAAGGTGTTGGCGGTGGTACCCATATCTGATCTACCTTCTTCGGTTAAGCTAGACGTAGTAGTAGTAGTAGTAGTAGTAGTGAAGGTATTGGCGGTGGTACCCATATCCGATCTACCTTCTTCGGTTAAGCTAGGTGTAGTAGTAGTAGTAGTGGTGGTGGATCCACCTTGAGGTGTCGTAATATTCGATTCACCTTCTTCGGTTAAGACAGCGTCGTCGCCAGTGGTAGCCGGGGGGGGGAATAGGGCGAGTAATTGTATCATTGGCAATGGTGGACCCAATATTATCCAAAATATCATCGGGATCCATGGTGGTGGGGGGGTGCAAGTACGAGCAGCGACAGTGTCCAATTCACCTTCAACAAGAGTATCATCATTATCGGTAATGGTTACCGATCCACCTTCTTCGGTGGTGGTGTCGGTGAGGGTCGGGACCACCACCGCGGTGTCTATTGTGGCAGCGTCGTCTAATGTTACAGTGTCAATATCCGATCCACCTTTTTCGGTTGAGACAGCGGTGATTAATATATTAGTAATAATATCCGATCCAACTTCGGGTGTCGTATTGGTATTGAATCCAACTTCGTCGGTTGAGACAGGGGTGGTCGATTCACTAGGCATAGTAGTAGTAGTAGTGGTAGTATTCTCATCCGATGCACCTTCGTCGGTTGAGACAGGGGTGGTCGGTCCTCCACTAGGCATAGTAGTAGTAGTAGTAGTAGTAGTGGTGGTGGTAGTATTATCCGATGCACCTTCATCGGTTAAGACAGGGGTGGTCGGCCCATTATCCGATCCAACTTCGTCGGTTGAGACAGGGGTGGTCGGTCCATTATCCGATGCACCTTCGTCGGTTAAGACAGGGGTGGTCGGTCCCCTAGGCGTAGTAGTAGTAGTGGTAGTGGTGGTAGTATTATCATCCGATGCACCTTCGTCGGTTGAGACAGGGGTGGTCTGTCTTCCACTAGGCGTAATATCATCCGATCCAACTTCGTCGGTTAAGACAGGAGTGGTCGGTCCATTATCCGATGCACCTTCGTCGGTTGAGACAGGGGTGGTCGGTCCTCCACTAGGCGTATTATCATCCGATCCAACTTCGTCGGTTGAGACAGGGGGGTCGGTCCTCCACTAGGCGTAGTATTATCATCCGATGCACCTTCGTCGGTTGAGACAGGGATGGTCGGTCCTCCACTAGGTGTAATAGTAGTAGTAGTAGTGGTGGTGGTAGTATTATCATCCGATGCACCTTCGTCGGTTGAGACAGGGGTGGTCGGTCCTCCACTAGGCGTAATAGTAGTAGTAGTGGTGGTGGTAGTATTATCATCCGATGCACCTTCGTCGGTTGAGACACGGGTGGTCGGTCCTTCACTAGGCGTAGTATTATCCGATGCACCTTCGTCGGTTGAGACAGGGGTGGTCGGTCCTCCACTAGGCGTAATAGTAGTAGTAGTGATGGTGGTGGTGGTAGTATTATCATCCGATGCACCTTCGTCGGTTGAGACAGGGGTGGTCGGTCCTTCACTTGACGTACTATTGTCCGATCCAACTTCCTCAGTTGCGACAGGGTCGTCGCTAGCGGTAATCAGCAGGGGGATAGGGATAGTCCCGATATTATTTATGTCAGTAGGGGCCGTATCATTAGAAATGGTGGGCCCTTCTCGTTCTCCCTCCTTTCGATTTTTTATACCATTATCCAAAATATCATCCCTCAACCTCTTCTTTCGTGTATTAGTTTTTTTTACTCCAACGCTACCCTTGGCAGGTCTATTCCTCAAATGATACATATCTGATGTGTTTTGAACACTTTCCCCCCCTAGTTGTTTTGTTGCAGGCTTGTCATGTTTTACTGTATCGTTTTTCTTTCTTTGTCTCTCTATTGTATTTTTGTTACCAATATCAACAACAACTGAGCTTTTCATTTGTCCCTTGGCCTTATTTTTTAAATTATATATTTTTGTACCCACATTGGTTTTTTCTTGTCCACTTTTTTTGCATATCCCCTTTTTTACCCCCATTGTCTTATTTCTTAAATTATATTTTTTCTTATCCACAATTATTATTTTTTCCTCTCCACTTATAATTGGGGGTTTGGCAAGTCTTTTTATTTTGGTTTTGTTTCTCTGTGTCTCTATATTGAATGGGTTACCAATACCAATTTTTCTTTGACCGTGTAGTTTTTTACTTTCCTTTCTATTTTTCCGATATCCTATTTGTCGCGTATAATTAATCTTGGTCTTATTTCTCAAATTATAAATGAGTTTACCTATATATATTTTGTCCATGTCGGTCTCTTTCCTTAAATGTTTCGGCCTGGTGGACCTATCACCAGGTTTTGTTGTCCTCTGTGTCTCTACCTTGAAGGGGCTACCAACACCAATGACATTTCCATGTCCGCCGTGTACCGGCTTTGACTGCTCGCCGCCAATTGTTTTTATTTTGGTTCTATTTTTCTCTGTCTCTGTCTCTGCCTTACCAACACCCATAACTATTTTTTGACTTCCCTTTCCACTTTGTCCCGGGCTCATCTTGCCCCTATTTCTTAAATGGTAAATTTGTTTGCCAGCATTTATTTTTTCGTGGTCATATTTCAACCTTCCAGGGGGGCCCCTATTTCTTAAATGGTAAAAAATTTTGACAGCGTTTATTTTTTCGTGCAGCCTTGGTTTTACATGTCGCTTTGGTTCTGGATCACATTTCCTTTTTTTTTTTTTTTAATTCTTTCGTGTTACTTGGTCCGGTATCAATGTCTCTTTGGGTGATCTGTGGACCGAGCAATTTTATGGTGGACACAGGTTGTATCCTCCTTAAATTTGAGGCGATTACGGGTTCACCGGAAGATAATTTGGTTTGGGTGGTATCTACCCTTTCGGGTCTATGCTGATGACCACTTTGTCCTTCTACCGTTTGTTGGCCCATTTTAATCTCATTTCCTGAGGTGGGTTGTTTCCCTGTATCATTATATTCAATGTGAGGTGCAACGGGCAAATGATCTAATATATTCCTCAAATATAAAATAAAATTACTGCTCAAGAACCATTTTTTGATTTTAGTGTTAACCAATCTCGCGTTATCATCGTCTATTTTAACATTTGTGATTTTTTTTCGTAGTTTTTCACCAGATATATCCTGATTATAACTAGGGGGAAACTCTCTGGAAAGTTGTGATAATCTGGATATCGGAAAATCCCCATGGTGCGTGTAAAGGTATAGGCTAATTCCTTAAATTTAAAAAATTTAAAATATAGAAATTGAAGTAGACACATAACAGTAGTATTGTGTAATTTTGTATCTATCTGTTTAAGATGTAGAATAAATAGATATATTTCTTCGTGGCCTACTACAGCTTCAGTATTTACATTTAAGAAATTTTCTAAATGTGGAAGAATTAGTTGATGAAAATCTATATAATGTTTATGTATAAAACAAATAAAACGCTCTGTAAACTTAGCCTTGGGTATTTTTTTTAGTTTTGTCCTTTTCTCGACCGTATCTGAGTCGCCGCTGGTGACCTTACCTTTTTCCGTCTGCTTTGTTTTTTTCGTAGGACTTTTCTTGTTTCTAACTGGTACCTCACTATAATTAATACGACAAAGTTCCCGTAATTGTATAGGATTGATATTTTCTGTAATATCTTTACTCTGAAACCATTTTTGTAAATGATCTTGTTTAGTTACCGCGGGTGGTTTTATAGTACTAGTTTTGTTTAAAATGCTATGTATTTGTCGTTGTAGGTCCTTCTGCATATTGGGGTTATCATCATCATAACTGGGAGGAAACATTACCGAAAAATCTTATAATCTGGATAGGGGGACAAAATAAATATATTCGTTTAAATACAAATTGGGATTATTTAAAACTATATAATATAAAAATTGAAAAAGGATTAATAGACCAGTTTTATATAAATGTTCATTTTCAGTTTGAAGATGAAGAAGAAATTTATATATTTGTTCAAAGTCTAAAGGTTTTTCTCCTTCCATATTTTTTTATAAATCTTTGAAATTCCTTGTGATAACTATCGTATATTTCCGAATAATAATTATATATAAACTGAAAATAATATAGGGTACTGGGGGATATAGTATCACTCAGATCTGTTGTTTTAAATTTGGGTTCAGGGCCACTAATGGGCTCTTGTTTTATTCCTTCAGGAGAGGATGTTTTATTCTTTGGCAATAATTTCGGGTTAGTCCCCCTCACCCGTTTTGGTCTAGTTCCTCTTTCCGTCTTACTGGTTACCACCTTTTTGGGTGGTACATTCTCTATGGTGGGAGTCATTGACAAACGGGGAGACTCCTCCATTGTCATATTTTCTTCTACAGGGTAAGTTGTATCGCAATCTTTAATCTCACCCTTTTTATCGTAAATTCTATATTGTTTTGGTATAGCTCCCCCACTGGATGCCACCTCTCTGGGGGATACATTCTCTATCTTAACTGTTCCAGAGTCGATCTCCACTGCCTGCCACCTCTGTGGGTGGTACATTCTCTATCTTAACTGTTCCTGAGCCGATCTCACCCGGCGCCGCTCCACTGGCTGCCACCTCTGTGGGTGGTACATTCTCTATCTTAACTGTTCCAGAGCCAATCTCACCCGGCTCCGCTCCACTGGCTGCCACCTCTTTGGGTGGTACATTCTCTATCTTAACTGTTCCAGAGTCGATCCCACCCGGCGCCGCTCCACTGGCTGGTACATTCTCTATCTTAACTGTTCCAGAGTCGATCCCACCCGGCGCCGCTCCACTGGCTGGTACATTCTCTATCTTACCTGTTCCAGAGTCGATCTCACCCGGCGTCGGTCCACTGGCTGGTACATTCTCTATCTTAACTGTTCCAGAGGCGATCTCACCCGGCGCCGCCGCTGGTACTGAGGGGGAGAGGGTGGGATCTTGTATCTTCCCCTTTTGTTGTAAATGGAAAAAGGGTCTTCATTTTTTCTCTTGGAGGTATCCCGTTGAAAGTCCATTTCGTTTGTATTCGCAAGTGTTTCCTCCTCATCTGTATAATTTAAAGAATAAAATTCCGGTTTATGTTTAATAATTATAAGACGTTTATAATTACTTATCATAATATCATAATCTATATTTAACATATCATACCAAAATATTTCGGAGGCTTTTACTAATATATCGAATTCATTTAAATTATCTTGCTTTATTTTTTCTGATGCATTTATCCTCAACTCTGTTATAACTGATTTTACCTGTGGTGGAAAAGAAGGATTTTTTCCATAAATGAACGATAATTATTGACGAGTTTAAATTTTCCTTTGAAGACACGGGTCTTCTCCTCCTTTGAACCTTAATCAATATAATTGAAATTTGTGTTATTAAGGGCGAGGTGTATTAGCCCATGGGGTGGATAGAGTTCATTAAAATTCCACATTAATTTTGTTTCCTCTTTGGCAAACTTTAAATTGGATGCGGTGGTTAGTAACATAGATTTGGAATAATCATCATCATCATCTTCATTTAATTTTTGAATATCAAATGCCATCATGTTCTCACAATCTACTATAATATTCGCATTTTGTGACTCGCGACGACCCCATTCTCCCACATGCGATCTATCATTTAATGTACACTAAGAGACTTTAAGTATATATATGTTTGTTCGCTAGTTGGGCCAACATATTGAAATGGGGGGAGTGTATATGATTAACTAAGAAGACTGCATAATCGGCATGATATCTACCCGTAATGTGAAGAGTATGATCAATATCACCTATTATCGAAAGAGCTACGGATACTAGTTTTCGAAGGGATAAGTACACATAGGTAAACACACTCAATAGTCTATCCTCGGGTAGATTTATGGTATCGTCCAATAGCGCATGCGCTTTAGCCAAAAGGTACTGAAAACTTATCGCCACTAGATTATAATCCAACGCATTATACGATTCACTCAATGGCAACAAATAATAAAAAGGTGAGGTGTAGGCCAAGATAGTAATTAGCCTTTTAAATTCAGCCACATTTTGAAACCGATACGAGTGTACAAAGATTTCTTCACTAAAGACCTTTATTATTTCCTCGTACAATCTACGACGCCTTTCTAATATTATTTTCATCGGAGTCTTAAACAATGACATAAATACCCCTTTGTGTTCGGGCAAACATGTTTTTAAATAAACAAAGCTTATCGGTTGAATTGGTCCCGTGTCGGGCTCTAAAATAACAATAAGAAATATTATCCAGATTTATCATATTGTGAGGGGGTTTTGGGTCATTTTTATTTTCATGTAAATTATAATCTATGAGTAAATCAAAATTTAATTTGTCATAGAAATCATTAATGAAAGCTTCTAAATCAAGACACGTTACGGGGAAGAATATATTGAGAATATAATTATCAATTACTAAGGGTTGATTTATTGAATGAAAGCCCAGTCCTAGATATTTTTGGAGAAGGTCAATCCATATCGGGTTTTTTTGTTTCACTCATCAGGTTTGCCGATTCGGTTTCAAATCTTTCAATCATGTCTCTGGATAATAACCCATGGATAATAATTGTCGGCGCCGATTTTAATAACTCTGGATTTGGGTATGACGCAGGATTAATTTGGTCTGTAACGTATCCTCGCCATTTGTCTAGGTCAATATAGAATTGAATTAAACGTGGGACCCCCGGGGAAAAAAAATTACACATGGCCAACTTTTCATTAACTTGAAGTACTGGACGGTAATAATTCTGACTTAGACAAGCCAAATGAATACAAAATTTATTTGTGTACGGGTTGCATCTATCATCAATGTTAAGTATCTCACAAGTTGATGGATCTTTCTTAAGGTTTATAAATTCCCCCATATCCAAAATGGGGATTTTGTCATACCATCGGTCTAACGTTCTATCTTTGTCACAAGCTAATATTATCCATTTTCTGTCGAGTTTTCCAGTATGGATTTCATGCGAGCTATTCTTCGTTATTTTTATAGTTTTTTTACCATTTTTGAATATCATTCCACTCCTGGTCTCCTTAAAAATGTCTGACCTATTGTAAAATCCCACGATATAGAGTATTTCCAAAATCTCTTTTATTTGGTCGCTATCTAAAGGCATATATTTATATGTGGCATAAAGAGTTTTAATCATTAGATTGAAGTAAAGACAATTGTGTTCATTGTCTAAGTGACCTTGATAGAGCTTGGCAATTGGCATATTAATTCATTTTAAATTATTGTATCTTTCTGTCGATATTTTTGCTGTAGTTGGAGATAATAGATTACGATCGTAATAACAACATTTATTAATCAACATTAAATGTTCATTTTTGTAATCTCTCTGTCTAATATGGCGCAATTTATATACAACACAATCACATAATTGGGCTAAATATAGTTGGTTGAGATTCATATTCAATAACTTATTTCTATATTAAATTTAAATTTATATTAACTTGTAACTGTGTATTTGCCAGATGGGGGGGAAGCTCTCCACCGGTGGCAGTCCGCGTCAACCAAAGATCGTACTGGATAACCTAGTGGCGAATCACTACGCCGCCGCCACCCCAAATCTAATTGTCTACTATACACTGGATGTGACAGGATCCATGGCCGATTTTTGGCCCCATATCAAGATATCGCTCAGAGACATTGTATACAGTCTTCATCATTATTATGGGGGTATTCGCATCGTATTTGTAATATATGGAGATCACGACAAGAGATCTCCCTATACGATGAAGGCGATAGATTTATCCCCCCATAATAAGTCCAAGGTTGAGATGAGCAAGTGGCTGGATGAGATACTGGCCGATATTGAATGTGTCGGGGGCGAAAGATATCCCGAGACGGCCTTCCTTACCTCGCTATGTTATATTCTACAATATCTCGATAAGCGAGTCGCCGCCATACCCATCATTATTGTCAATGTGACAAATGGGGATATGCGGTTAACCAATTACGATTCTAAGGAGGGCAATACAGAAAGCGAGCACCTTCTCCGATCGTTTGGTAACTCTATTACCCCCGAGAATATTATTGGGACCATGTATAGGCGGGGGGTGAAGCTGGTGAACCTATTTCTTGGATCCCCGACCGAATGCGATGAATATGCTCAATTAGAAATGTATGCCCGTCAAATGTACACCCAAGCCAGTCTGGTAGAGACATACTTGCCAAATAAGAAAATAAATCATACCATTATCACAAACTTTATGGTGAAACACTGTAGCGCGTGCTTTTTCACTAAACCTCCGAATATGGATACTGAACAATTATTCGGCGTCGCTGTTACCTTTGGCGATAGTACCGCGTATATCATACTAATGCAAACATATACACACAAGAATTACAAATGTATAAAACGTATAGATGGAATTGAAAAATCTTTGAGGTGGAGGGTCGAGCGAGCGCATATGGCGGGGATTAGGAGATTGGATATGAAGAGCCGGCAGCTACGTGACCAGTATCTGGAATTCGGCCACTGGGTGAGGCCGTAGTGATAGGGGTAGGTTTTCGGTGACCCATTGGGAGAAACTTGTTGAGGATTATAGGGGTGAATATGCATATGGCCAATATTAATAAAATGACTACACATGGAAAAAAAAAAATTGATCATGTTACCGGCCACATCTAATCCCACGTCTAATATATCTACACCAGCAGATAAAGCGATATCGGTAACTGCTTCAAAGATGTTTGGGGCATCGTCGCAGGAAATACTGGTTCCTTCTTCTATATTCTCCATATTAAATCGGGTGGTTAATGGGAATCTGGGTTGTGTAGTGCCCCATCCACCACAAGGACCGTACATATTTACATCCATGACTGAACCCATGGTGAAACCCAATGTCTCAGTATTCTGACCATTGTAGTCTATTATATAGTCTCCCTCGTCACGATGTTTTTCCCATTCCACAATTTCATTGTGAAATGGGTGTAGTGAAACCTGAGCAAATGAGGAAGTTTCTTTATTGGCACACGAATATTCCAATATTTTACGACTGCGTCTTTTGGTCACCATGGAGTCATCACAGTAATTTATATGATATCCTGCCGAATCCAATAGCCAAGGCTTTACAATTATCTTAAAAAAACCTACAGCGAGGCCGCCCACAATAGTGTATTTGAAGAATTTTGTGCTTATTTTTTTTAAAGTTTTTTTCCTATTCACTTTCTTAACAATTGCCTTCTCGATATCCTGTATGGATTTATTCGAGGCAAGTACCTTATTTATGGAAGGAGTGTCGGTGGGATAATTTTTACTGTTTTTTAATGCATCGGCCGATAACACATCCCGGGGGTTAGTTTTATTCATTACTTTATCTGTCAGTTTTTTTACCTCAAAATCATTAGCTTCAGGAAACAGCCTGGAGGCCTTATTTCGATAAAAGGTGTCAATTCCATCCACGTGTCTTATATCGACGCTACCCCCTAATGTCTGCAGATATTCAGAGAGCTTTATTTGATTAGTTTTCAGTTTGAAATTTAAATCGTTAATATTATCCAATTTCGATGCTAACACTTTAGAATCTATTTTAAGAATTGTCCGTTTCATAAACACCTCTATTCCTCTGGTGTTCATGTTTTTAATGGTAGATTTGATACTATCCACTCGTTCTACCGATTTGGCAACACTCGGCAGAGAATCGGTAATGTTGGTGAATTTATGTATAATTGAATTCAATTTGATATGGGCCCGACACGGAACATCTTCTGGTAAAGATATAAAACTCAATGCAGTTGGCGTGTTTAATTGTCCTTTTCCATAAAATAGGAAATTTTTACTAATTATTTCATTGCCTATGGATATGTCAAGATTGTTTGATAGGGTTTGGGATATATCAATTTTATTTCTTGCCAGGTCATTATATATTTCAATAATGTGACCAGTGTCATGGGTGGGGACATCCTCTTGAATTATGTCATTATAAATATGTTTAATGGTACAACATAAATCATTATTATTTTTTATATTTACAATATTTTCTAATGAAAAATCTGAGGGGTTAGTGGATAAATAGGACCCGCCAACATAGGGTTCGGTAGTTACATTTGTAATCCTTCTAACTATTAATACCATACCATTATCAGCCAACCAAATGGAGCTAAACAAAAGCTTTGATGGAATATGTAATCAATTTTTTTCTGAGGATAAAAGAAAACAATTATTTGTGGATGCTGAACATTCCCACGTTAAAAATATTATTTCAGAACTAGTCCTCAGATACACTAAAGGAGAAATGGATTTTCCCACAGAAGAATTTGAACTATGTTATCGAAATAAATTGGGATATTGTCAAAGATTGGACAGATCGGAAAGTATATATAAAACAAAACTATATTCGCCCAATAAAATAAAATGCTTACTGAAAAATGAAAATAGACCCATTATTCACATTGCTTCTGCCGATAACAAGAGTTACACATTTATTTTTGTAGAAAATATATATATATCATCCAATTGCGAACCTCTTCAAGCTTTTCGGTTTACTGGTGGTGGTAATAAGAAGAGCAGGGTAGATGCAAATGATGATCGTGATGAAGACGATCGCATTCTACAGAAAATTGACAAGAATATTCATTATTTGGGCCGTAGCCATATAACATTTCAAGGCTATTCAGAAAAATGGAAGACTCAGGTAATACAATTGGAGAAAGACATAGCAAGAATACGTGGCCAGTTATCTCAATCCACCGAGAATAAGACGCTAACGAACTTGGAGAAACGTCTGGAGAATCTCAAGGCTGCAAAGAATCAATATTCTAATAACGAATTTAGGGTGGGAAACAATATGACTATACCTATCGCCAACACCAACGACTCCCTTTTATACTCAAAATTCGAGTTTATCCGTCTTCCTGTGTTAAATGACGATGATATGGTTTTATATGTGGTGTGTCCTTTATATAGGCGTGAAAATCAAGAACAAATTGGTTTATATTTGATCGGTGTCTCAATTTACTCACTAATAACAAAATTGCGAGTTCCCGGTTTTCATTATCGGAAGGACAATCAACCTATCGACAATGAATCGAGGGAATTCTGTATCACCATTTCCAATTTTATGAAAAAAATATCTCCTCGATAGTATCGAAAATTTTTGAGTGACTGGATTTTATGTGAATAGAACTGATATGATCACATCATTGGATATCGAAATTGACTTTCAGCATCGCATTCCTCTAATGACGACCGAAAGGGAGGCTATAATTTATAAAACCCCGAAAGGGGGAAGAAAGGCGCGTATCTTCTCTATATATGACCATATTGAATCTGAATTGGCTAATATATCTTGGGTACCACAATATCATCCTACAAAAATATTATTCAACCGTAAAAATATTGACCCCTTGAAAAAGATGTTAGATCAGAGGAAAACAAATCAATGTAAGTTGTGGGCCATTTTCAAAAATCGAAATAAATCATATAAAAAAGGAAAAAATAATATTAAATCCTATATAGGTGAGGGAGAAAAGGGGAAGTAGAAATCATATTACCTGATAATAATAATACATCTAAGACTGAGGAAAATATTGATTTTGTAGACAAATGTGTTGAAGAGAAATTGGTAGACCAAAAGAATGTTGATGAGTTTATTAATTTTATTGAGGATGAGGATGAGGAGGATGATGATGATGAGGATGACAATGATGATGAGGATAACGATGCTGACTATGATGAGCAGGAGGATTAGAATTCAATTCAATAACAAATTTTATATATGACACTCTGTATTACTACCCCCAATTGTCTTAGAAATTAGTTAGCCCTCTCACGTTCTTGACGCAATTTTGAGCCTATTAGGAATACTTTATAGCCTTTAGCGGGCAAATGACATTATGGGGATATTTGCGGTAGGGTTGGAATTAGAACGCTTTAACCCTTTAGCAGAATGCTTCACAACACTTTGACCAATGACCCTGTTTATGTAACTTATTCGGATTAAAAAAACTTTGACTAATTAACTGGTGTTTTTTTACTAGACTGAACATGTTTATGTAACTTTCTATATAAATATATTTTATTTGTATATATTAAGGGATATAATGGCCACATTCGGCCCCTCGATTCGGCCATGAAAAGAGAAGGCGTGGTTCCATCTCTTTTCAACTGTCAACAAAAAGTACAAGAACGTAAAATGTTCCCTGGGCAAGATTCTCTTAGGCCCCTATGGTTCGGGTCCCCTAATCGAAAAGTGATGTCTGGCCGTCTCTCGGATGGCCGTAAAGGCCTCTCAACTGTGCAATTCCGTGATACGGGATCTACTCGCAAAAGAAGAAAGGACGAGTGGAGTATCTCCGGTGGCGACAGAATGGCCCGACTTTACCAAAATGAACACGTTCGTGCAACTATTCACCCAAGGATGCGAAGCCAAGAAGAGGAGGAAACCCAATCCGGCAATCTCCGACACGAGGGAGAGACGGTTCGTTAGCGCAAGTTACCTGACCCAACCACGGTATCATTCGGATTACAATCTCATCAATTACTGCGCCAAGACCTACCAGACATGTTTCAACAACAACCTCGCGCTAAACTTTATATCCCGTCAGAGACACGCCATACGTTTCTACCTCAAAAACGTCCGCGGGGAGAAGACGACACCCACCGCTCCGCTCGTGTATGCCCTGCAGACTCTCGTGAATGGCTGGAAGTACGTCGGAAGGACCTACTCCGCGAACCAATTGGCAGAACTGAAAGATAGGCACTCGGTGTTCATTGACCGGCACGCGACGTATCTCGGGAAGCCAGCCCTGAGCGGGCAGGTGGCTTACCTGCGGTACTACGGTTTTCTCAAGTGGGAGTATTCCGAGTCGACCAAACTCAGAAACGTCCCGTTGGCTCCGACCAACGCGGTCAAGGCCCACTACGTGGACTTTGACGCGGTGGGAGTGAAGGGCCTGTGTCGAGAACTGGGCATCCCGTCGGGAGAACTGAAAGAAACCGAAGGGTGGGGGTTCATTTTCGACCTGAAACGGATAAGAAGAATGGGAGGGAACGAGAAGTGGACGTTCGATCGGTGCGTATCGACCGACGGCGTGGCCTGTTCGATCCGATACTACAGGTATAAAAAAAAAGACCCGGGAACTGGCACCGCTCACAAGAGGAAGAAGAAAAATGACGGGACCGTCGCCTTCCCCAAGGGTACGGCTGAAGTCATCAACAACAACACTACCGTCGTATCGTTGGTAGGTAAACGGATCATCGGTGTGGATCCCGGACGAAAGAACATTGCCTTTTGCGTAGAGTTGGACCCCGAAACTCGAAAGATTACCAAAAAGACGAGACTGACTTCTAAACAGTACTACTGCGACTCCGGGATGACCGAGGCCAAGAGCCGGATTTCGTCTTGGATGGCCCATCCCGAGTACAAAAAAGCCCAGGAAGAATTGTCGAGAGCCGATTCCGAAGATGAAGGTGAAGGAGAAGAAGGAAAAGGGTCCGCTTACCTAAACAAATATATTGAACATTACAAAACGCTATGGCAGACCAAGACCGCGAAGAAGTGGAGAAGGGTCAAGTTTCGAAAGTACTGTCTCGGCCAGAAAACTCTGGACGCGTTCGTCAACAAAACTCTGTTCAGCGGCGGCGGCGAAAATTGCTCCCCGTTTCACGTCGCGTACGGGTCGGCCAAGTTCTCGTCCACGGGTAAGGGGGAGCACTACTCGTCCCCCAACGGGAAGCTGGCCAAACTGATGAGAGAGAGAGCCGGCGCCGAAAATTTCACCGCCGTGGACGAGTGGAACACCTCCAAAGTGTGTCATCGTTGTAAGGGTCCTCTCAGCCTGGTGGGTTTCGTGCAAGTTCAAAACGAAGACAAAGGAGAAACGGAAGAAGAACCAAAAGTTACCGATAAATTGATCTACCTGCGAGGTTTGCGTCGTTGCTAGTCCCCGAGTAATAATTTCTACGAAGTAGACACTCAAAGGAGAAAAAGACAAACAAGAATCGGCGGTAGTGCCAACCCTGTCTCGAGTCAACAACAGAGTAAATGTCCGATCGGGGGAGCCTTTCTAGACAGAGACAGTAACGCTGCCACCAATATTGCCCAGAAACTTTGCCTGGATTCTTCTACGTTGTCTTTATCCACATTACAAAGAGGAGTCAAGGTGGAAAAGAAACGCGTTTTCTGGTTATATAAAGTTTATTGTAAAAAAATCATACCACACCGTGCACACACGTGACGGAGGTGTGAGTAGTACGGCTCTAAATAAAAAAAGGGTCGTATATAACCCCGAAGCGGCCAAACAATATTTATTGATCCTTACCATATTCGGATCGGTAAGTTATTTGCCCGTTAAAGGGGATATATAAGTTACATAGAATGACTGAGCATTTACTTTGAATTTTGAAGGGCATATCTCAGTGTAGCATATAGGGCATTCCTCTATTGGTTCATTTTTTATCAAGTAGTAGTAATCTTATGGTATTTCAAGTAAATCATTCAACTTCGGTAGATTTTGTTTCGTTTTTGAAAGAGCTTGATCTGATGATGACTGCGGCGAGGCAGCAGGATCCTGAACACACTTCACATACTGAGTAGGATGAAAGAACGTGTGCTTAATTTCTGAACATGACTTCTTTGGCTTGTTAAAGCTAAGCGATCTCTTCTTTGGAGGTTTGTTGTACTTTAACTTCTTTGGCTTTTCGATAAAGCTAAGCGATCTCTTCTTTGGTTCAGTGCTGTGAAGTCTCATTGGTGATACTGCAGACTTCTTTGACTTTTCTTTAGGTTGATATTTGCTGCGAAGTCTCATTGGTGATGCTACCTGATTCATGTTTTTTTTCTTCAGGGAGAGGTCTTCTGCTTTTCTCGATTCTGCGGAAAAAATGAAAATATTATTATAATTGCCCTTCGGATGAAATAAGTCTCCTTTTCGGAGAGATTCTCCCAATATGACCCACCAAGACTGTAAAAATAATTCATTATTTCTCTTTCAGGATTCAAGGAGATGGCCGAAATTACGCGTCTCTCCCAGATATTTTTGGGATATGATAGTCTGAGATTCGAAAAGGAACGACTGGAAACGTTCATCGACTGGCCAAGATTATGGTTGAGCCCCATCGACCTTGCCCTCGATGAATTTTATTATTTGCGAACAGAGGATCACTGCGCCTGTGTGTTTTGTAGGGGGATTGTTGGTGCCTGGGAGGAGACCGATACACCACGAAGCGAACATCAATGTCACTTCCCCCGCTGTCCATTTGTGAAGGGAGAGCCAGTGGGGAATATTCCACTCGAGCAGGGTCACATCATCACCCGACTATATCCTTGGAAGAAATCCGAGGCCATCAGTATTCCTTCCGAGGATGTCTGCGGATCTGGACATCGACATATGCCCGGATCATACTCGGAGAGAAATTGCCTCCCCCTCGACCAACTCGAGGCAATGCGTCTCCTGAAACATAGTGATCCCAAACGACCCGAATATGTCACGTATGAAAATCGTCTCGATAGCTATATTAGATGGCCAGAACGTGTGAAACGGAAGCCCGCGGAATTATCCGAGGCTGGCTTCTTTTACTGGGGTTTGAGTGATCACGTGAGATGTTTCCATTGTGGTAACGGTCTGCGAAACTGGGAGACCAATAATATTCCTTGGAATGAACATGCTCGCTGGTATCCCTACTGTAACTTTGTCCTATTAACAAAGGGTAAGGCATTTATTGATCAGATGCGCATTCATCGCCCATCATCCACCGCGCCACCTCCGCCTATCACCGAACAGGAATTGGACTCATTAATGGAGCTGGATATGGTGCGGGCTGTGGTGACAATGGGATTCCCAGAACCGAAGGTTCGCGAGGCCCTCAAAACTAAATTGGCACAGACTGGCCTGCCCTTCTTTAGCCTGGAGCCATTCATAGAGGCTATACTTCGAGACATGGAAGGGGATATTCGTCGTGAATTATTGAACCGGTCTGAAGAAGAAACAATAAATCCGCACTCTACCCACCACCAATCCTCACCTGAAGAAACCGCTAACCACCAACCCCTATCTGAAGAAGAAACAACAAATCCGCACTCTACCCAGCACCAACCCCCACCTGAAGAAACCGCTAACCACCAACCCCTATCTGAAGAAGAAACAACAAATCCGCACTCTACCCACCACCAATCCCCACCTGAAGAAGAAACAACACTCCACACAGCCAGTCCGTTGAAGAAGAACCTCCATCTGAAGTCACCGCTACCAACCTCCAATCTGAAGAAGAATCAACCAACCAATCACCACCCGAAACCACCGCTACCCTGAACCAATCTGAAGAAGCAACCCGAGGCCAGTCCGTTGAAGAATTCCCAGAGAGGAATGAGAAACCCCCATCATTTCCCGATGATTACCTATGTAAGGTGTGTTTGGATAATAGGATGGACACTGTATTCCTGCCTTGTACACATATGGTAACCTGTGCATCCTGTAAACCCTTTAGCGAGCAAACAACTCGCCGATCCAAAATGTGGTAAGGGTCAGTATTGTTTGACCCTTTTCATTTAGAGCCGTATCGGGTGTGTGCATGTCTCTGTCAAGAAAGGCTGTGGGATCGGTGAGTTGTTTGCCCGCTAGAGGGTTGGTGTCCGTCCATATATATAAGGGTGGTGGTATGAGGTTTATACCACTCTTACTCTAGCTGCTACTGCTGCCACCACCACCACCACCACCACCACCATCACCAGTATGCTACTACTGCTTCTACTACTACTGTCACTTATACGACGACTACTACAACCAAACTAACCCACCACAACCAACCTACTCTACTTAGGGGCATGATGGCCCCAGCCGCTACTTTTGGACTTGGGAAATACCTCTGATTTAGCCAGAATGATTAATGTTAGGGAACCATGGAGATGTAATAATACTACAACCACACCGCCGAAGCCACTATCACAGAAGAGAATGAGGGATGAACCTAAACCTACCAAAAGGAAATTTTTTAATGTTGATGTTGATGTTGTCAAAGAACAACAATTAGATTTGGAAGGTGAGGGAGTTAGGAGAGGCAGTGACGGTGACGATGGCCGAATGGTTACACGTTCCGCCTACAAACGACAGCAACAACAACAACAGTAACAACAACAACCACCACCACCATCACCACCACAACAACCACCACCACCACCACCACCACCTGGACACGTTGTCATGATCAACAGCAACAACCTCAACACACTCGGTGAATAACCTGAACAAGTGTCAACAACAGCTCAGTATGTTCAGGGACCTTTTTCAAAACAGGGGGAGGTTGGTTGGTGTCTTGAGGCATTTTGGTATTGAGGTGAAAAACAAAAATGAAAAATAGAATATATGTAACTTTCTATATAGATATAACTTTTTTCCAATGAAAAATCAGCGGGTAAAATGTGGTAAGGGTCGGTATTGTTTGGTCACTTCGGGTTATATACGACCCTTTTTTATTTAGAGCCGTATTACTCACACCTCCGTCACGTGTGTGCGCGGTGTTATGATTTTTTTACAATAAACTTTATCTAACCAGAAAACTCGTTTCTTTTCCACCTTGAGTGTAGGATTCGGGGGACTACAATGACTGTGTGTGTTGTGTGTGTAGTATAATTCAGCTATAGTTATATCAAAATGAATGTAACACCTTAAACCTTTAGCGGGCTAACAACTCACCGATCCGATCCGAATGTGGTAAGGGTCAGTATTGTTAGGCCGCTTCGGGGTTATATACGACCCTTTTTTATTTAGAGACGTACTACTCACACCTCCATCACATGTGTGCACGGTGTGGTATGATTTGTTTACAATACACTTTATTTAACCAGAAAACTTGTTTCTTTTCCACCTTGACTCCTCTTTATAGTGACGACAACGTAGAAGAATCCAGGAAAAGTTTCTGGGCAATATTGGTAGAGTGTTGTGAAGCCTTCTGCTAAAGGGTTAAAGCATTCTAATTCCAGCCCTACCACAAATATTCCCATAAGGTCATTTGCCCGCTAAAGGGTTAAAATAAACTCCGAGATATCTTATAAGTAAAATATAAAAATTTAAATTTATTTTACACGATAGCCATCATAGATACACCATGTGTGGTTGATAGATAGATTGTGGTATAATCTAAATGCAGTTGGGGTGTAAAGAGGAGTCAAGGTGGAAGCGAAACGAATTTTGTGGAAATGAAACGAATTTCTTGGTTAAGTAAAGTATATTGTAAAAAATCATACCACACCATGCACACATGTGGCGGGGGTGTGAGTAGTACAGCTCTAAATAAAAAAGGGCCGTATATGGCAAATCAATACTGACTCTTACTCAGGCAATTGGTGGGATCGGTGTTGTTTGTCCACTAAAGGGTTAGATGTCCATACATGTTGTGAATAGAATTTCTGGTAGAGTCCTAATAATTTATCTAATAATGTGTATGATAAGGTTATAACCACTTAATAACCGTGTGGCCTCTACAGTTATTGGGAACTTTTGATCTCTATATACAGAATTCAGAATGGTTAAAGCCAGTGTTGTCGATAAGACATCAGAGGGTATTCTGGTGGAGATACTCCTAAAATATGAGAGGAACTTATTAGAATCCATTTATATAAGACTGAACCCGTGTAATATCTACCCACTCAGGGTAACTCGTAAGTCTATGAAATAGGCAACACGAATCGGCACTCTTTGACCCTTCATTGACACTCATCTGCTCATTAGTATATCCTGAGCCGGCACTTAACTGCTCACCCCTATAATTAAAACCCAAGTCGGCACTCATCTGCTTCCCCTCATAGTCAACAGAGTCGGGTTTGGAACAAGCGAGTGATTTTGTAGCTCCTCCGAAGGCAACCCTCCCTTCAGGGGCACTCATATGCCCTTCACAGGAATCCCACTGCCGGGGCAAATCTACATGGGTCGAGCTGTCCAGTCACCATTATCACATCATCCTTCATATGGGAATTGGCCGCCTTGGGATTTCCCTCTTCGTGGAAAGCCTGGATCTTCTTCTCGTGGGTGATTTTCATCTCCCAATCATGTTGTTGGGGTCCATCTTTCATCCATATCACCTTACCCCTACCATCCTGTTTTATTTCAGTAATTCCATTATCGTGCAATGGGTACACCTTTACATCTTTGACATTACTTAGGATGGCATTTACTGTTAAACTGTAGTTATTATTGTGTTCCAGAGGCTTCTCATAAGCGGAACCACAATAACTAGGCCGATACCTAGGACGTAACACAGTAGGGAGCACTAGAGTACTAACTCCGTCTTCATTCACTGGTAACAACTGCAACATTTGTATCTCGATATCCACTTTAGCTTCATGGGGCATGTTTCCCAAATGGATTTCTAATATATCTTCATGCTCGTTCATTTTATTTCCAACGAAGGTTTGTTTTCCCTGTTTGATAGAGGCTCGTAATTCTGCCTCCGCCTTTTCCTTCTCGAGACATCGTCCAATAAATGAGTAGGTGTCATTATTGACAGTTGCCTTGAAAGAATAGACACAACTGTTATAATCCACGGGTAGTTTTAAACACACTTCTTCATCATTACCGGATTTCTGGTAGTTTAGGCAACAGTTGATATCTGCCACGTATCCAGTTACAGATATTTCCACCTTACACTTCAAAAGACGTAGTGACTGCATTGTAGAGGATGTACGGGTTGTGGTCTCAGAGGGTTTAGGGGAGCTATATATATATATATATATATAATTATACAAGACAGGGCTGGGTGAGCGTGGATTTTTTTTATGGGAGTGACGCACCCTAGACCACCTATCTACCTATCCATCGACATTACAAAGAGGAGTCAAGGTGGAAAAGAAACGCATGTTCTGGTTAAATAAAGTTTTTTGTAAAAAAAATCATACCACACCGTGCACATATATGACGGAGGTGTGAGTAGTACGGCTCTAAATAAAAAAGGGTCGTATATAACCCCGAAGCGGCCAAACAATACTGACCCTTACTTACCACATTCGGATCGGTGAGTTGTTTGCCCGCTAAAGGGTTAGTCAACAGAGTCGGGTTTGGAACAAGTGAGTGATTGTGCAGGGGCACTCCAATCGACACTAAATGGGGAGCCACCACAGGTACTCCAATGGGAGCCATCGTTTTCAGCGATACATAAATAACAAGTCAATGGAGAGAATACACCGCTCCCCTCACTCAAATCTACAATAGATTTATTCATGTGTGAAACCTCTTCACTCCCAAGACTACCTTGCAGGATCTTTTGTAGTTGTAATTCCTCAATCATTCCCTTGGCTGCTACCTGATGAAGACCGACTCCATGGACCTTCGTCACTGTAATGTTGTCACATATAGTAGAGTTATTTAATTGTATCTTGGCCGTGATGTCTTTCGTGGCAGTTCCATTTGGAATGCTGCGGGATTGGGTAAATGTTTGACCCCGATTGATACTAGAGTTTTGTCTGGATGTCTTTTCAACAGCATTATCTGAAATGCATAGATGTACTTGGAGTTTGTCCACACAGGGTTCTGTCATCAAACCCAAAAATATTTTGAATTCTTCCATTTGGGTTTTATTTTTCAGGAGGAGGCAATGACCAGAATTGCAAAGGGCCAGACTCTTGAGTAGCTCAGCCGCTGAACAGTTTGTTGACGAACGCGTCCAGAGTTTTCTGGTATAGGAAACACCGTCTCCTATACCAACGGTGAATATTTGAAAAGCCTCATTCTTCAATCGGGTGCATTCTTTTATAATGTCTCTTTCATCTACAACTTCAGCGTCTGTAACGATCAACATATTTATAGGGAGTTGACTGCAGCACCCATTACCAAATGTGATGGCCTTCATGATCTCGGTACCACTCATATCACTTTCAAGCCCACATATATACTCATGAGCTAACATAATATTTGTTTTAGTGACTGCCTGGGTGTTATCAAACAAAGGTTTTAATTCTGAACCAAAGGAGATCATGTTAAATCCGGTGCATGTCTTACTACTAAGTGCTTGTACCCAATGTAGGGCACACAATCGCGCCATCTCCATCTTCGTCCCATAATTCATGCTGCCCGAACAATCTATTAAAAGTATCATCTCGCCCGGGTCCCGGTGGGGCAAATCTACATGGGTAAGGTCGAGCTGTCCAGTCACCATTATCACATCATCCTTCATATGGGAATTGGCTGCCTTGGGATTTCCCTCTTCGTGGAAAGCCTGGAACTTCTTTTCGTGGGTGATTTTCATCTCCCAATCATGTTGTTGGGGTCCATCTTTCACCCATACCACCTTACCCCTACCATCCCGGTTTATTTCAGTAATTCCATTATCGTGCAATGGGTACACCTTTACATCTTTGACATTACTTAGGATGGCATTTATTGTTAAACTGTAGTTATTATTGTGTTCCAGAGGCTTCTCATAAGCGGAACCACAATAACTAGGCCGATACCTAGGACGTAGCACAGTAGGGAGCACTAGAGTACTAACTCCGTCTTCATTCACAGGTAACAACTGCAACATTTGTATCTCGATATCCACTTTAGCTTCATGGGGTATGTTTCCCAAATGAATTTCTAATATATCTTCATGCTCGTTCATTTTCTTTCCAACGAAGGCTTGTTTTTCCTGTTTTATAGAGGCTCGTAATTCTGCCTCCGCCTTTTCTTTCTCGAGACATTGTCCAATAATTGAGTAGGTGTCATTGACAGTTGCCTTGAAAGAATAGACACAACTGTCATAATCCACGGGTAGTTTGAAACACAATTCTTCATTACCGGATTTCTGGTAGTTTAGGCAACAGTTGATATCTGCCACGTATCCAGTTACAGATATTTCCACCTTACACTTCGAAAGACGTAGTGACTGCATTGTAGAGGATGTATGGGTTGTGTGGTCTCGAGGGTTTAGGGGAGCTATATACAGTATATATATATATATATACAAGACAGGGCTGGGTGAGCGTGGAATTTTTTTGATGGGAGCGACGCACCCTTGACCACCTGTCTACCTATCCCTCGGATAACTTGGCACTCAAAGCACCCCTTTGAAACGAACCTCTCAGAAAATATAGCGTCTCCCTTTCATTGTCCAAAAGATTGTCCACAAATCCTTATAAAATGCAGATAGGGATCATCTCTATGGTGCCATGTGAACGGGAATATTTCGTCATGGGGATAATATCAATAAAATTGAATTTGATGAATTTTACATTTTATTTATTTTACCCAATTGTACTTCAACTTCCCGCCCAGGTCGGCCAAGTTCTCGTCCACGGGTAAAGGGAAGAGCACTACTCGTCCCCCAACGGGAAGCTGGCCAAACTGATGAGAGAGAGAGCCGGCGCCGGAAATTTCACTGCCGTGGACGAGTGGAACACCTCCAAAGTGTGTCATTGTTGTAAGGGTCCTCTCAGCCCGGTGGGTTTCGCGCCAGTTCAAAACGAAGACAAAGGAGAAACGGAAGAAGAACCAAAAGTTACCGATAAATTGATCTACCTGCGAGGTTTGCGTCATTGCTCGGCTCAGAGTAATAATTTCAACGAAGTAGACACTCAAAGGAGAAAAAGACAAACAAGAATCGGCGGTAGTGCCAACTCTGTCTCGAGTCAACAACAGAGTAAATGTCCGATCGGGGGAGCCTTTCTAGACAGAGACAGTAACGCTGCCACCAATATTGCCCAGAAACTTTTCCTGGATTATTCTACATTGTCTTTATCGACATTACAAAGAGGAGTCAAGGTGGAAAAGAAACGCGTTTTCTGGTTAAATAAAGTTTATTGTAAAGAAATCATACCACACCGTGCACACATGTGACGGAGGTGTGAGTAATACGGCTCTAAATAAAAAAGGGTCGTATATAACCCCGAAGGTTAATGCTAGCTATGGTAGATTTCATTCATGTTAGCTGTCAGAGCCAATGTTAGCCATTTAAGTGTCTCCCTTTCATTGTCCAAAAGATTGTCTGCAAATCCTTGTGGGGTACAGATAGGAATGGTGAGACCCAATTCTGCTTCAACTTCCCGATAATACTCCAACAACGCCCGCCACATGAAAAATCTTTCGTATAGAAAGATTGATTTCATTGGCCCCCTCTTTCGCTTCGGAATAGTGAAAGGGAGGACCCACGATACCACCTGTTTAACGGTATTGTAAAAGGGCTATCGGGAGACCTCTCCTTCAAGCCTTCGATACTTTGGCCCCCTCTTTCCCTCGGGAATTATGAAAGAGAGGACCCGCGATACTATATTGTTAACATTTTGGTAGAATGGTGAGACCTCGATCAAGAAATTCAGCTCATACCTTATATATATCTCAATATTCTTGGTGTCTCCTTTTCTTCTGCTCTCAGTTGGAAGGACCATATTACCAGTCTTGCTAAGGCAGCCTCCCAGAAGCTGGGTGTGCTCAACCGCCTTAGGGGGTTCTTTTCCCCTGCACAGCTTCTTGCTCTGTACAGGGGCATAGTGTATCTTTGTATTGAGTATTGTTCACATGTGTGGGGAGGTTCCTCTCACACCGCTCTCCTAGACAAAGTTGAAAGGAAGGCCTTTCGTATCATTAACTCCCGTCCACTCACCAACTCTCTGCAATCTCTCTCTCTCCGCCGCAATGTTGCATCTCTCTCGCTATTCTATAGCTATTATAATAATCAGTGTTCCTCAGAGCTTTCCCAGTGTATACCACCTCCTTTACGTAGGGCACGTGGTACCCGTCTTGCAACTCAATCCCACCCCTACTCTGTGCAACTCTCCAACCCAAGAGTGAAATGTTACTCTCAAACTTTCTTCTACTCAACAGCTGAGCTCTGGAACTCTCTCCCAGAATCAGTCTTTCCCTCTTCCTATGACTTAAATTGATTCAAACTCAGTGTGTCCAGGCATTTTGGCTCGAACGTCCCTTGATTTTGGCCCTGTCACTCTTTCAACTATGGGGGAGGCACTCACTATAGGCAGTTCTGCCTTTTGCCTCCCTTAATCACATAGAAAAAAGAAAAAAAAAATACCAATTCTTTAATTTTTCATTCACATTTCCACATTGCCAAAACTCAACATGATGAGGTTCCGAACTTGTGTGTAATTGGTACGCCTCTTTCCAAATATCTTGGCTTAACTTACTTATGGTTAATGAGACGTGAAAATAGTGTAGATTATACCCTATAGATTGGTCTATTGAATACATGGATAGGTTGTGTAGTTCGATAACCGCCTCCAGGTATCTGTTCAAGTCTATACAGTGGCGGTTAGTTCTGCGAAAATTGTCTCTAACGCGAGAACGGTGTTGGAAGACGGCGGTGTAGTGTCGGTGTATCTCGAAGAAATCCCACAACACCAACACCAATTCTTCCATGGTTGCTCCTCCTATATGATCCAGCTCTCGGTCGGGTTCCGGTGGGGAGACGACATTCAACACCTCACTCTCCAACATGTTCTCGGAAACTGCCCGCTCCAGCAGAAGACGGTTGACGGCTTCGCGTAGATCCGTGGACCACATACGTTTCACCACGAAGGCTGTCAGGAGTATCACCTTATCCCGCTTCTCCATAGCTAGCTCACAGTTGATACTTGACAATGTCTTTACGAAGATGGGGCAATTATATTTGGGACACGACGAACGAAGGATACGTATAATGTCCTCCAGAGAAGAAGAACCCCCTTTTATTGCTAATGATGAGGCCATGACTATCTCATTGGGGGTTGGTGGTCGCCCTTTATATAATTATATCCTGTAGCGGACAAAAAAACTTTTTCGTTATCCTAATGTATATAACATGGATATCAAATCCTTTTCACTATCCAAAAGATTGTCCGTAAATCCTTGTGAGATGCAGATAGGAATGGTGAGACCCGTTTTTATTTTAACGTCTCTATGGTGCTCCAACAATGCCCGCCATGCGAAATATCTTTCGTTTAGAAAGATCGTTTTCATTGGCCCCCTACTTCGCATCGGAATAGTGAAAGAGAAGACCTGCGATACTAATTTTTTAGCATTATTTTTAACATTATTATAGAATGGGTATCGTAGGACCTTTCCAATCATTCTTTTACCCCATGGCTCCCACTGTGGCTCCGGAATAATGAAAGAGAGGACCTCCGATACTAATGTTTTAATATTATTGTAGAATGGGTATCGTGAGGCCTCTACCATATCATCCAGCCCATACCTTTGATACCAATTCTGCAATTTTTCATTCACATTTCTACATTGCCAAAACTCAATATGATGAGGTTCCGAACTCACATGTAATTGGTACGCCTCATTCCAAATTTCTCGGCTTAAATTATTTATGGTTGATGAGACGTGATAATGATGATGTAAAGTATACCCTATAGATTGATCTATCGAATACATGGAGAGGTCGTGTAGTTCGATAACCCGATCCATTTGCTCATTTTGGTCTATAAATATGTGTTTAGCTTGGATAAAATTGGCCCTGACGCGAGAACGGTGTTGGAAGATGGCGGTATAGTGCCGATGTATCTCAAAGAAATCCCACAACACAAACACCAAATGTTTAATCAATGTAAATATATGACTCTCCACTCTTGAATCCCGGTTGGGATCCGGTGGGAAGATAACATCCAACAGGTGACTCTCCAACATGTTCTCGGAAACTGCTCGCTTCAGCAGATGACGGTTGACGGTTTTGCGTACATCCATGCACCACATACGTTTCACCACCAAGGCCGTCATGAGTATCACCTTATCCCGCATCTCCATATTTGACTCATTTCGGTTGATACTCAACCACATCTTTACGAAGGGGGAACATTCTGGGAAGGTTGGGTATCTCGTATAATCGGGACATGAATCGTGAAGGACATGTATGATATCCTGCAGAGAATAACCTATCCACTTCAATGAGGACTCCATGACTATAATATTGAGGTGGAGACGTTACCTTTTATCTGATTGGTAGAATTAAATTGTCGTCAGAGTTACCAAGAAATAAAAATATTACAAGATTTAAGCTCCAGATTATTATTATTCAAAATGTTGCTAACGAGGAGGCCATGACTATCTCATTGGGGGTTGGTGATCGCCCTTTATATAATTATACCGTTTAGCGGACATAAAACCCTTTTCGTTATCCAAATGTATATAACATGGATACCAAATCCTTTTCACTATCCAAAAGATTGTCCGTAAATCCTTGTGAGATGCAGATAGGAATGGTGAGACCCGTTTTTATTTTAACGTCTCTATGGTGCTCCAACGATGCCCGCCATGCGAAATATCTTTCGTTTAGAAAGATCATTTTCATTGGCCCCCTCCTTCGCATCGGATAGTGAAAGAGAAGACTTGCAATACTAATTTCTTAACATTTTTTTTAACATTATTATAGAATGGGTATCGCGGGACCTTTCCAATCATTCTTTTGCCCCATGGCTCCCACTGTGGCTCCAGAATAATGAAAGAGAGGACCTCCAATACTAATGTTTTAATATTATTGTAGAATGGGTATCATGAGGCCTCTACCATATCATCCAGCCCATACCTTTGATACCAATTCTGCAATTTTTCATTCACATTTCTACATTGCCAAAACTCAATATGATGAGGTTCCGAACTCACATGTAATTGGTACGCCTCATTCCAAATTTCTCGGCTTAAATTATTTATGGTTGATGAGACGTGATAATGATGATGTAGATTATAGATTGATCTATCGAATACATGAAGAGGTCGTGTAATTCGATAACCCGATCCATTTGCTCATTTTGGTCTATAAATATGTGTTTAGCTTGGATAAAATTGTCCCTGACACGAGAACGGTGTTGGAAGATGGCTGTATAGTGCCGATGTATCTCAAAGAAATCCCACAACACAAACACCAAATTTCCAATCAATGTAAATATATGACTCTCCACTCTTAAATCCCGGTTTTGATCCGGTGGGAAGATGACATCCAACAGGTGACTCTCCAACATATTCTCGGAAACCGCTCGCTTCAGCAGATGACGGTTGACGGTTTTGCGTAGATCCATACACCACATACATTTCACCACCAAGGCCGTCATGAGTATCACCTAATCCCGCATCTCCATATTTGACTCACTTCGGTTGATACTCAACCACATCTTTACGTAGGGGGAACATTCTGGGAAGGTTGGGTAACGCGTATAATCGGGACATGAATTGTGAAGGACATGTATGATATCCTGCAGAGAATAACCTATCATCTTTAACCATTTAGCGGGCAAATGACCTTATGGGATATTTGCGGTAGGGTTGGAATTAGGATGCTTTAACCCTTTAGCAGAATGCTTCACAACACTTTGACCAATGACCCTGTTTATGTAACTTATTCGGATTCAAAAAAGCTTTGACTAATTAACTGGTGTTTTTTTTTACTAGATTGACCATGTTTATGTAACTTTCTATATAGATATATTTTATTTTTATATATTAAGGGATATAATGGCCACATTCGGCCCCTCGATTCGGCCATGAAAAAAGATGGCACCACCAGTGTCAACAAAAAGTACAAGAACGTAAAATGTTCCCTGGGTAAGATTCTCTTAGACCCCGACGGTTCGGGTCCCCTAATCGAAAAGCGATGTCTGGCCGTCTCTCAGATGGCCGTAAAGGCCTCTCAACTGTGCAATTCCATGATACGGGATCTACTCGCAAAAGAAGAAAGGACGAGTGCAGTATCTCCGGTGGCGACAGAATGGCCCGACTTTACCAAAATGAACACGTTCGTGCAACTATTCAGCCAAGGATGCGAAGCCAAGAAGAGGAGGAAACCCAATCCGGCGATCTCCGACACATGGGAGAGACGGTTCGTTAGCGCAAGTTACCCGACCCAACCCCGGTATCATTCGGATTACAATCTCATCAATTACTGCGCCAAGACCTACCAGACATGTTTCAACAACAACCTTGTGCTAAACTTCGTATCCCGTCAGAGACACGCCATACGTTTCTACCTCAAAAACATCCGCGGGGAGAAGACGACACCCACCGCTCCGATCGTGTACGCCCTGCAGACTCTCGTGAATGGCTGGAAGTACGTCGGAAGGACCTACTCCGCGAACCAATTGGCGGAACTGAAAGATCGGCACTCGGCGTTCATTGACCGGCACGCGACGTATCTCGGGAAGCCAGCCCTGAGCGGGCCGGTGGCTTACCTGCGGTACTACGGTTTTCTCAAGCGGGAGTATTCTGAGTCGACCAAACTCAGAAACGTCCCATTGGCTCTGACCAACGCGGTCAATGCCCACTACGTGGACATTGACGCGGTGGGAGTGAAGGGCCTGTGTCGAGAACTGGGCATCCCATCGGGAGAACTGAAAGAAACCGAAGGGTGGGGGTTCATTTTCGACCTGAAATGGATAAGAAGAATGGGAGGGAATGAGAAGTGGACGTTCGATCGGTGCGTGTCGACCGACGGTGTGGCCTGTTCTATCCGATACTACAGGTATAAAAAAAAAAAAAACGGGAACCGGCACCGCTCACAAGAGGAAGAAGAAAAATGACGGGACCATCGCCTTCCCCAAGGGTACGGCTGAAGTCATCAACAACAACACTACCATCGTATCGTTGGAAGGTAAACGGATCATCGGTGTGGATCCCGGACGAAAGAACATTGCCTTTTGCGTAGAGTTGGACCCCGAAACTAGAAAGATTACCAAAAAGACGAGACTGACTTCTAAACAGTACTACTGCGACTCCGTGATGACCGAGGCCAAGAGACGGATTTCGTCTTGGATGGCCCATCCAGAGTACAAAAAAGCCCAGGAAGAATTGTCGAGAGCCAATTCCGAAGACGAAGGTGAAGGAAAAGGGTCCGCTTACCTAAACAAATATATTGAACATTACAAAACGCTATGGCAGACCAAGACCGCGAAGAAGTGGAGAAGGGTCAAGTTTCAAAAGTATTGTCTCGGCCAGAAAACTCTGGACGCGTTCGTCAACAAAACTCTGTTCGGCGGCGGCGAAAATCACTCCCCGTTTCATGTCGCGTACGGGTCGGCCAAGTTCTCGTCCACGGGTAAGGGGGAGCACTACTCGTCCCCCAACGGGAAGCTGGCCAAACTGATGAGAGAGAGAGCCGGCGCCGAAAATTTCACCGCCGTGGACGAGTGGAACACCTCCAAAGTGTGTCATCGTTGTAAGGGTCCTCTCAGCCCGGTGGGTTTCATGCAAGTTCAAAACGAAGATAAAGGAGAAACGGAAGATGAACCAAAAGTTACCGATAAATTGATCTACCTGCGAGGTTTGCGTCGTTGCTCGGCCCCGAGTAATAATTTCAACGAAGTAGACACTCAAAGGAGAAAAAGACAAACAAGAATCGGCGGTAGTGCCAACCCTGTCTCGAGTCATCAACAGAGTAAATGTCCGATCGGGGGAGCCTTTCTAGACAGAGACAGTAACGCTGCCACCAATATTGCCCAGAAACTTTGCCTGGATTCTTCTACGTTGTCTTTATCCACATTACAAAGAGGAGTCAAGGTGGAAAAGAAACGCATTTTCTGGTTAAAAAAAGTTTATTGTAAAAAAAACATACCACACCGTGCACACACGTGACGGAGGTGTGAGTAGTACGGCTCTAAATAAAAAAAGGGTCGTATATAACCCCGAAGCCGCCAAACAATATTTATTGACCCTTACCACATTCGGATCGGTGAGTTAGCGGACAAAAAAAAACTTTTCATTATCAAAATGTATATATAACATGAATATCAAATCCTTTTCACTATCCATAAGATTGTCCGTAAATCCTTGTGAGATGTAGCTAGGAATAGTGAGACCCGTTTTTATTTTAACGTCTCTATAGTGCTCCAACAATGCCCGCCATGCAAAATATCTTTCGTTTAGAAAGATTGTTTTGATTGGCCCCCTCCTTCGCATCGGAATAGTGAAAGAGAAGACCTGCGATACTAATTTTTTAACATTATTTTTAACATTATTATAGAATGGATATCGTGGGACCTTTCCAATCATTCTTTGAACCCATGGCTCCCTCTGTGGCTCCGGAATAATGAAAGAGAGGCCTTTCGATACTAATGTTTTAATATTATTGTAGAATGAGTATCGTGAGGCCTCTACCATATCATCCAGCCCATACCTTTGATACCAATTCTGCAATTTTTCATTCACATTTCTACATTGCCAAAACTCAATATGATGAGGTTCCGAACTCACGTGTAATTGGTACGCCTCATTCCAAATGTCTCGGCTTAAATTATTTATGGTTGATGAGACGTGATAATGATGTAAAGTATACCCTATAGAATGATCTATCGAATACATGGAGAGGTCGTGTAGGTCGATAACCCGATCCATTTGCTCATTTTGGTCTATAATTATGTGTTTAGCTTGGATAAAATTGTGCCTGACGCGAGAACGGTGTTGGAAGATGGCGGTATAGTGCCGATGTATCTCAAAGAAATCCCACAACACAAATATTAAATCTCCCGTCCATGCTCCCACCATCCATGAAAATATATATTTCTCCACTATTTCATCCCGGTTGGGATCCGGTGGGGAGATGACATCCAACAGGTGACTCTCCAACATGTTCTCGGAAACCGCTCGCTTCAGCAGATGACGGTTGACAGTTTTGTGTAGATCCATGCACCACATACGTTTCACCACGAAGGCCATCATGAGTATCACCTTATCCCGCATCTCCATATTTGACTCACTTCGGTTGATACTCAACCACATCTTTGCGAAGGGGTCACATTCTGGGAAGGTTGGGTATCTCGTATAATTGGGACATGACTTGTGAAGGATATATATGATATCCTGCAGAGTATAACCCATTATCGTTAAATTGGACTTCATGA
Source organism: Paralithodes platypus (assembly GCA_032716605.1). Taxonomy (NCBI): domain Eukaryota; kingdom Metazoa; phylum Arthropoda; class Malacostraca; order Decapoda; family Lithodidae; genus Paralithodes; species Paralithodes platypus. The sequence continues at coordinate 2,462,324 of CM064509.1, read as the reverse complement.
CTATAACATTGAGGTGGAGACATTACCTTTTATCTGATTGGTAGAATTAAATTGTCGTCAGAGTTACCAAGAAATAAAATAGTGCTAGATTTTTTCTAGCGATTCAACATGGTTAGAAAAATAAATACCCTTTACTCCAGATTATTATTATTCAAAATGGTCCGAATACCGCTAAAATTCTTGATATTATAGACAGAACTTGCCACTAAATCAAATTCAGCTAATGTAGCGGAAATGTAGCTAAGTTTAACAGCATTGACAACAACAACACTATGCAATTAATAGTTTCAATCATTTGCCCATTTTGCCGACTTTGTCAAATATGATGCATATTTGGTAAAGTGGTCAGACCCTCTAACGATTTACTCAAATGGTCAAAAGGCACAAACGATTTGACAAAACGAGCAATTTGTCTATTTAGGCACGACAACACCACACCGTGCATGAAAGCCTCAATATCTCTCATCATATTATTCAATTCTAAAATATTTTTACAATCTTTACAAGTTTCATTATTATATCTATTATTTTTGTTTTTACACACATTACATTTAGATATAAATGGCTGCAATTTATGAGAAGTATGAAATTTGTGTATATAGCGTAAACCGTTCTTTATCATTGCTGTGGCCGTACAATCCGCCTCCATACATTTCAAATAAATTGTATCCTTATATTGTCCTTGTTTTTTATACGAAAACGAATTTGAGCAATAACGTTTATTTCTCTTAATCAAATAACAATAAAAATTCATTTTCCAGAAAGGGGCGGGCGTATCCGGTGCGTCTACCGACGGAGGAGCGGCGGCGGCGTGCTGTGTCCGCTATGTTACGACGGGTTCAAATATATCAGGGCTCTTATTCATTGGACTAGTAATGGCATAAATGTTACAACGGAAAGCGCTAGCTCCAACCTCTGATGTATATTCCCAGTGAACAAAGAACACAAATACTCTACAGAGTTCTATATGCAATAATAGGCTATCAAACTCTCAATAAATGTGCGTCTACTCTAGGCTTAATGTTATGTGAAAACAGCCTATTACTACCTATAACCGAAGGTGCTTGGTTATGGTATGCAAAGTAAGGTGGTAAGAGAAGTTACAGCTTACGTTACTTTAATCAATAAATGTCAGGCACTCCTGCATGAAAGAAAGTGCACTAAAGTCCTTCAACACTAACAAGGAATCTTCTTTAAATGTTAGATGCTATAAAGATGCTCGTATCGGAAATGGAACCCAAAAAGGCAGGCAGCGGAACAATGCTCGTGCAGGCTATGCACACAAAAAGGCAGAATATATAATGCCGTCGGAGCCAAGAATATCCTAAACACAACAACAATAATAATAACCGCCACGACAATGCAGTATTCCTATCAACAAAAAGAGCCTAAGTCGTTTGTGTCTCAATACATCAAACTAGGCTGCGTGCTTTTGTAATCATAAATGGGTATGCATAAAAAGAGTAATTAGGTTAATATACTTAATGTCTACTATGATTGATAAAGTCTAGCTAGAGTCAATGATACGAGATACTGGTGCGCATGGCATGCTGCATAGCCTAGTGCAAATCGCAAGTCTGTGCGTCAAATATTACGTTATAATGAAGGGTAGCTCTCTTGAGAAACCTTAATACCGAAGTATTAAGCGTTCTCCTGGCGTACCTCAAAGACAAACAATCGAGACTAGAACAGTGCAGAATGGTATAGGCAAAAAACCCTCATTCGTGCATGCTCTACTCTCAATGGCACACAGACTAGAATTTACTCAATCAACTCCAGTTCTCAGGTATGTCGTGCCGCTTTTAACTGAAGCCAGCACTCATAGGAAACAATACCTATAATATCAGACTCCTAGTCTAGCATTATCTAATCCAGCAGAACACTAATAACTAAAGGAAGCAGTACTAAACAATATAAATGCCAACCAATGCTTCGTGATCCACTTATCTTAACAACTAACATACATAGGCTATATCAGACCTTAACACACAATACAACTGGCCAGCATGAAGCTGATTTTGCAGAGTTAACCAGAGGGGGTATAATATTAATAAAAGGTGGTGAAGGATATGGAAAATGAGAGAGATAGGCAGAGGAAAAGATTCTCAGGTACGGAGCGGGGACAGATAGCAAGGGAAAAAAGATGGGTGTGTTCTAGAAACCAGATCTGAGGGAGAGAGTGGCGAGGAACTGTATATATACTCGCACCAGCTCGAGCCGCGTGGGAAAAAAGCGGTTACAAGTCCTCTAACCACTAACAAGAGAGCTTGCAGCATGGTAAGGACCTCTCTCCACCAACCCCCGCGAACGAGGCAGCCAGCCGTGACGTCATCGAGCGGGACAAAAACACTACGCGCTCCCTCTCACTCTGTTCTACTCTCTCTCTCTCTCCCAGATCCCATCATTACTAGTTAATGATAAAACATATACTTTACAATTAAATATAAAGCCTTGACATGGGCGAAAACAAAGAGTCTTTCTGGACTGCCCATGACACAAGCTTTCATATGAAATAAAGCACACTCTAATACACAAACTGTAGCCCCATCCACTGCCCTGGCGATCCTAGCGAGTCACTGTAGGACAAGCCATGCAGTTCTAACGGAGTGGTTAACGTCACACCCCCCCCAAGATTTTTCTCAGAGGCCCCAAGGCTCACAAAAATCTGATGGTTAGAACCCATGCTATATCTCCACTTCCCATCACCCAGCGGCAGTAAAATATCTGGCACAGTTCTTCAACAAAACATTTTTCAAAATTATAACCCTCCCCAACACCATAGGTTAAATTATATGTAGTTATGCTCCTCAAGAGCGAGCTTCTCTAGCCCAGCATTCTGAGAGGAGTGCAACTCAGAATTACTGCTATAACATACTAAAAAAAATCAACTATCAAAGAAAGAGTTTTTATTTGATTTTTATGTTTATAATTTGTTTATTTCGGCTGCACTATAGGGGCAAGCCTAGTTTTTTTCTTCTATACCAAACGCTCAACTCCTGCTTTACGACCCAATACGCTGGGCTACAACCGCGAGCCAACAAGCACCAAGCGCAAAATACTATTCAAACTAAAGCAGGAGGCTACCCGTGTGTCAATCTACCCAGGATCATATACCCTTGAACGACCATCTGCAACCACGTTGTCACAACCGGCAATATGGCGTATGTCCAGGTTATATACCAGTAACCTTAGTGACCACCTGGTCAGCCTCATATTCCGATGTGAAACTGGTCCAAGAACTTGAGAGGGTGATGATCTGGGTAAACTACAACGACCGGACCATAGGCTGGAACACAGACCTCGAAATGCCTCAGAGCAAGTACAACCGCCAGCAGCTCCTCCTTGACAACAGAGCAGCTCCCCTGGGCCGAATTGTACTTCTCCGAGCAGAAACTAACAGGATGCTCCAGCCCATCATCGTCCTTTTCCACAAGGACGGCACCAGCCCCCACACCACTAGCCTCCGTTGCTAGTTGGAAAGGTAGGCTAAAGTCAGGGGCCCTGAGGATCGGGTGAGTGCACAACAGGTGTTTTACTTCTCTAAACACCTTCTCACACTCAGGCGCCCATTTTAACTTCTTATCCTTCCAGTTATCCTCCACCTGAGCTTGACTGTCCCGTTCTCCTTCTCCACCTTGACTGCTAAACGTCATCACAGGCACAGTGAGAGGCTCAGGGGGGTGCCTCCCATACTCCTTCACGGGATTATCATGACATAACTGATTGCGCTTCCGTCTGTCTGGAGTGGCTACCAAGTAAACCAGGTCCGATAGCTCCTCCACCACCCTATAAGGACCAGCGTACTTCGCGGATAAGGGGTGACCTACAAGGGGCAGTAGAATCAACACCTCCTGACCCACGTGAAACTCCCTGAGTTCAACCTTGAGGTCGTACCTGTCCTTCCTGAGGGCCTGAGAGCTAGTCAAATTACGGCCAGCCAACTCCAGACTGCGCAACATCCGTTCTCGACTGTTGAGGACACACTTGAGCATAGAACAAGGTTTTTCTGCGCCCTCCCATACTTCTTCAACCATATGGAGAGGCCCTCTGACACGGTGTCCAAAGACGAGCTCATTAGGGCTGAATCCCAAATTCTCCCCAGGTACCTCCCACACAGCAAACAAAACACATGGCAGGCCAAGATCCCAATCCCTCCCACTCTCAAAGCAACAACAACGAAGCACAGATTTCAAGGCTGAGTGCCATCGCTCTAACACACCCTGGCTCTCCGGATGATATGCAGATGACACAACCCCAACAATCCCATGCTGCGGCATTGCTTGTACAAAGAGGCTAGAAGTGAAGTTGGGTCCCCGGACTGACTGAATTCCCTGCGGGTAACCATACCGGGAAAAATACACTAGCAAGCTTCGAACCACCGTTTTCGCCGACCCATTTCTCATAGGGTACGCGTCAGGGTACCTTGTTGCTACATCTCCCGACTGTGCATCACTGTCCTCCTTCAACTCTTTCGTCTTTTTAAGCCCATCCTCTGCCCCTTCAGGAACAGTTACTGGGTCCTCTCCAGACTCGAAATGTGGTCCTAATAATGAGTCCCCGAGAAGGTCCGTTGACACTAAACTCTCAACCGCATCAACTTTCAACCCCTTCTCGGTACCCTTCCTCCGCTGATCTAAAGATTGTTGACCAGAATGTGACTCCCTGGATGCAGAATCTCCGGTGACAACACACTCCATAGGCTGCCCCGGACACTTCTCAACCCACTCCTGCTCCTCCCTACTCACGTTGGCCGGCTTCTCGACAACGACTAAGGGTGGAGCCTCAGAAGTAGGCCCCACAAAGTCGTTGCCAAGAAGGAGGTCGACGCCCCCAACAGGCAACTTCTCCACAATTCCTACATCCAGGTCACGAGTCACACCATCAACTTCCACCTTCATTCTCACAAGCGGGTATGACCTTGTCGCATTAACTCCCTGAACCACAACCACCCGCGCCGTATTGACAGGTTTACCAGTGAAATTTCTCAACAGTGTTTGCGATGCCCCAGTGTCACGCAAAATTCTCACCTCATGTCTTCTACCCCCCCACTCCACACAACCGAGTCCCCTGTGGTCATTAAAGGCATCACGGACAGGGAATAAGCCTTCCGGATCCTTCTGCACTGGCAGTGTATTTACCTCGGAAGAAATGCCTCTAACAAACTCCGATGTCCTCTTGAACACTCCAATGCCGTGAGCAAAAGACACGGCTGCCGGAGGAGGTCGACTAGGGCACTCATTTGCCTTATGACCCTCCTGGTGGCACCTAAAACATATAAATTTCGGTTTCGGCTTATACTGTGATGTAAAAGGCCCCTGACTTTTCACATACGGTGTGGTGGTAGGTTTGGCTTCAGTTTTAGTTTCATTGCTCTTTGGTTTAAATGTGTCATTGCTACGGGGAGGGGGAGGATAACGGTCCCTAGCACTTGCATCGTACTTCTGTGAGGACCCGCAACCCCGAATCAACGACAGCCGTAGATCAGCCATTTCTGCTGCTTCTACTAGAGTTCTTGGGTTTTTCTCCTTTAAGTTCAAAGTTAGATCACCGCCCGTGCTCTTAACCCATAATTAGCGGCGAGCAACATAAGTCGAGTTAAATAAAGCTGGACTATGTGGCGGCGCTCGACATAACTCGAGTGGCAATTTCAGCACGTAATGTGGCTGAGAGAGAGAGACAAGTGGTGGCAGGAGACTAGCGAGCGTATGACTGCTCCAGACCACCGCGGCGAACCTACTGACACAAATCTCAGCTCCCTCCTCCCTCTCTCACTCGCTACATACTCAATTATGTACCGAAAGTACCGAATTACCTGCTTTTTGCACTCGCGTTGCACGGTTATTGCAAGAAAACTATCCATCATACAAGGATCGTTATGGTGTCATTCGAAAGCTCTGTTTATGCCCTTTCAGGGATAGGTACTTGTTTTACGTTCTGGGTCTTATTTAGGCATGAAAATGATCACGTAAACAGCCCTATTTTGGCTAAAAACACCCCGCTGTGCGGTACACATAAATAAACCGCATAGGCCGCTCGTAAGGTGTTAAAGAACTGCTCCAACATCATTAACTGCTTAACTCCATCAAACGTTGTTACCTTCTCAGATCGGAGCCAGTTCCCCATAGCATCGGACAAGTCCCGGGCGTGTTCCAAAAAGGTGCTATCTCTTCCCTTAGTTACACCCCGGAACTTCAAACGGTATGTTTCTGGTTGCAGTTCATAAGCCCTCAGGACAGCCTCCTTGAGATCCTCGTACACAATACATAACTCCAAAGGTAACGCATCGTAGGCTTTAAGACCCTTGCCTATTAATCTAGAGGATACAAGTGCTGCCCATTTATTCTCTGGCCACTGGTGTTCCTGGCACTTCTTCTCAAAGCGTGTGAAAAATTCTGTTACACCACTCTCATCAAACACCGGAACCAGTTTCAATAAGTGCGAGAGAGACTGCTCATGAACACGGTTACCAGCCCCAAGTCGCTGTCCCGTTGCCTCTACTCGCGACTTCTCTACGTCCATGTCGGCACAGTACCTAGTCGACTCTAAATCCGCTTGGATTTTTGCTAGCTTGGCTCTCTCTTCTATCTTGGCTAATTCTATTTGCTGCTCACCTGCCCTGATAGCCTTTCTCTCTTCGATCTTAGCTAATTCGAGCTGAAGCAATAATTCTGGAGATAACCCTTGAGGAGGTGAAGGTGCTACAATGTTTGAAATTACCGGTGGTCCCCCCAGGGGCAACCCACCCTGCCAGTCACCACCCACCTGTGGAAGCGTACCCGGGGTCAGCAAACCACTGGGATGGCTGGGAGTCGAGTGTAGGGGAAGCATGGCCGAAGGGCTCTGAGCACTCAACCCATCTCGCTCACCAGTCACCCTGCCCAGTACACACGTTATCAAGTTATCCTTGGTCATGCTGCTAGTAACCGCATGACCGATAGCTGTGGCCAGGCATTGAAGACCGTACCGATCCATACCCTCCAACCGCTCGGCAGTAACAGGCCATTGCAAAAATATCCTAGCATCCTCCTCACAGTTCACCCGATTAACCCTTTCATCATGCTGCTGTTCCTCAGTTTCGACATTACGTACTGTGTCTCCATTCTCCTCTGACCCGGTATAAGACATGATGCTCACAAAAATTTCTCACCACAATATTCAGAAAAGAAGTACCCGAAACTCTTATACCTCAATATACACACAACAATTCTCGGAAATACTCAAGGGCTATACTATGTTGCAAAAAAAAATATTCTTGCTGATCCCCGCAAAATATTCTCCAAAACAACAAATGTTCCCTGCTAATAAATGTAGGTTCACCAAATCCTAGGTAAGGTCGCCATTTGTTACGACTGGGGTTCAAATATACCAGGGCTCTTATTCATTGGACTAGTAATGGCATAAATTTTACAACGGAAAGCGCTAGCTCCAACCTCTGATGTATATTCCCAGTGAACAAAGAACACAAATACTCTACAGAGTTCTATATGCAATAATAGGCTATCAAACTCTCAATAAATGTGCGTCTACTCTAGGCTTAATGTTATGTGAAAACAGCCTATTACTACCTATAACCGAAGGTGCTTGGTTATGGTATGCAAAGTAAGGTGGTAAGAGAAGTTACAGCTTACGTTACTTTAATCAATAAATGTCAGGCACTCCTGCATGAAAGAAAGTGCACTAAAGTCCTTCAACACTAACAAGGAATCTTCTTTAAATGTTAGATGCTATAAAGATGCTCGTATCGGAAATGGAACCCAAAAAGGCAGGCAGCGGAACAATGCTCGTGCAGGCTATGCACACAAAAAGGCAGAATATATAATGCCGTCGGAGCCAAGAATATCCTAAACACAACAACAATAATAATAATCGCCACGACAATGCAGTATTCCTATCAACAAAAAGAGCCTAAGTCGTTTGTGTCTCAATACATCAAACTAGGCTGCGAAATGCTTGTGTAATCATAAATGAGTATGCATAAAAAGAGTAATTAGGTTAATATACTTAATGTCTACTATGATTGATAAAGTCTAGCTAGAGTCAATGATACGAGATACTGGTGCGCATGGCATGCTGCATAGCCTAGTGCAAATCTCAAGTCTGTGCGTCAAATTATAGGTTTGACTCCTGTAAGGAGATTAGGAAAACCTAATATTTAGTAGTGGCCCCGTAATCATTGACGAACATGCCTATTACATAAGGCATCCTCTTCAAACACTAATCCGCCGTAGTTTGAATCTACCGCGCAGAGCATTTAAAAACTGAGGAGCCTTCATCATGAGCGCACGCGACCTCACTCATGGCTTCAGTCATTATGAATTGGGTTCTCACTACGAAAAAACTTCGTAAAAAATAAAAACAAAAAGAAAATAAGAATAACTATCCAATAAGCTTTCCATCATATCGTGGATGTACTTGTGTGGATTTCTGACCAGACGCTGATTCAGGCGTCATTCCTCCTTCACTGACATATCAAGTAAACCAAAATCCTTAATACATCAACGAATGGGAAGGGGACGGTCGGGAGGGCCCCAGTCGTCAATGATTACGGGGCCACTACTAAATATTAGGTTTTCCTAATCTCCTTACAGGAGTCAAACCTATAATTTATTAGTGGCCCCTCCATCATTGACGAACATGCCTGATATCTAAGACTGGAGGGGGACATTCGTAATCATATCATAACTCTAGAAAAGCAGATAATAAAAACAACCACATAGTATTCTTACTTTTGAAAAATGTATTTAATACGGCGTAGGCCGGAAATATACAAGAAAAAGGGGGTTCAGGCAGGTGCGTGCTTCAAAGAAGCCTGCCTGACAAAAATAGGTAACCCTGAAGATTCTGAACACAGATCTGTAGTTACAAAAGGCACCCCACTCAACGAGTGGTGACAAATAATAAGTTATAAGTTTATATGTGCACATCATAAACCCCAAAATACATGTGGAGATCAATTGCTAATGAACTCCATTGAACTAATGTTACATTGCTTTCGCAGCTAAAACTACTATAACAACACCGTTGTTTTGTACTAAACTTTGTACTAGCACAAATTCTCTCAGAGAAATTTTCATATCACATTTCAACCTTAAATTGTATCACAGTTCTCATACTCCGGCGGGGTCTAGGGTGTCCTATGTCAACTGACTGCACCCCCCCCCCCCCCCCTTTCCTTGAAAATAAACATAAGTGACTGCAGGGCCACCTAGACCCTCTGCCTTAAAGCTATACATGGTAAGGAAGGTTTGTCTAGAGCAACTGACAAGTATCTAGAGAGAAACGTATGATTAGACGCCCACAACTGTGTGGACGCAATATCTTCAACTGAAAAGTTTTTCAGGAAACGTAAAGAGGCCGCCCACTTGCGTAAATCGTGGGCCCTACCCACAACGCCGGGATTACTCTCTTTAATGACTTCTACTAGAAGAGAGGCTAATCGCCGTTTAAGTAAGCGTTTACCCGTACTCGCTACCCATAAAGCACCTTGGGGGTTATGAGGAGCTATTCTTAAATATTTGGTTAGAGCTTGCACTGGACATAAATTATGATGCACCTTTCCCCTTTTTAACGCCGGCACCGTGAATTCAGAAAACACGTGTGCACTATGCTCATTCTTGGCTACAAACGCCGGGGAGGGTGCAATGGAAATTGAATCATTAAGTCTACCAAACCTAAGACAATTAGGTGTGTTGCTCATCGCCGCCAGCTCAGACACTCTGTTTCCGGTGGCCAAAGCCAAAAGGAAAACTGCCTTCTTTAAGATTAAAGCAAAGTCTGCAGTATTTTGATACAGACGAGAATGAAGTAAAGACAAAGCTTTGTCCAGAGACCAAGTAGGCATGAGCTGACGGGGAGGTGGGCGGAGTTTAAAACACGCTCTCATAAATCCTGTTTCCTCCGCCACCGGTATGGATAGACCTGTAAGGTCGAAAAAGGGCACTCTAATCGCAGTTAAGTGATTCTTCAGAGTAACCACAGATAAACGTTTCTGCTCAAACAGATAGTTCAAGTAATTAAAAACCAATGCCACTGAGGGTACAGTTTGTTCCGTTCTAACAATCCAAGAAGTAAAAGCTTTCCAATGAGATTGATATTGTCGCTTAGTAGACTGAGTATATTGATTGAGCAATTTATTGGTCACATCCCTGCCGTATGGTGCTAGCCACTTGGCCTCCTGAATGTCCATAATGCAAAAGTCAGCGAGGTCTCTAGGTTGCCAATCGTGTCTAAGTGGAAGTACCTGACCGGGAGCGATACCGGGTCCGGGCACCACATTATTAACTGCTGGCACCACACCTGCGCCGGCCACAGGGGCGCGATTAGCGAGACTAAGCCTCGATAAACTCGTAGTTTGTTCACTACGTGGCACATTAGTGACGCATCTGGCGGTGGAAACAGATAGATGGAGCTCCATCTGTTCCAGTCTGTCACTAGGGCGTCTGGCCCCCCTGCCGGCGTTATCGTCCGGCGGGTGAGGTATAGAGGGAGCTTGTGAGTCTCCTCGGACGCAAAAAGATCCACTTGTGGATGGGAGAGCTCCGCAATCATTAGGTCGAAAATGGGTTGCTTGAGCTCCCATTCTACTGTCGTGCTCTGTCTCCGGGACAGAGCGTCTGCCCAGACGTTCGCTACGCCTGGGAGATAAGATGCGTGAAGATAAATATCTAGACTGGTGGCTAGAACAAAAATCTCTTCCGCCACGAGTAGCAACTTCCTTGACCTCGTTGACCCTTGTTTCTGAATACAGTGAACTGCATTCAGATTGTCCATTCTGAAGGCCACTGACTTGCCCCGTAACGCCGGGCCGTGAGCCTGAAGGAAATACAATGGGACTAGTAACTCTTTGACATTTATGTGAGCGATTTCTAAGTGGGACCAAAGTCCCTGACCCTGGTGCCCCTGATTTGACTGAAATCCCCACCCTATGGTGCCTGACGCATCCGTGTCTACCCATACCGTTGGAGGAGGAGAGGTCCATGACATGATTGAGTGCAATGTTTCCCTCTTCGCCCAGACCGCTAGTAAGGTGTGGATTAATTTTGGTATGGGCCATAATTTTCCCGCCGGTAAGAGTGGGAAATATTTGTTGCCCTCCAATATTAATCGTTTTACTTTCAACCGGCCCAACTTGACAGTTAGCTGAATCCAGTTGAGAGACCCGACCAGAGACTCCCAGACTCTTCGTGTCGTAGTCAGACTGTGAAGAAACCTGAACAGTTTCCTGCGAAACCTGTTGCGATTGTCCACACTCTGACTCAGAGTGAGAGCGGCGGTGTCCCAGACCAGCCCTATCCACTGAATTACTCTTGAGGGAACAAGGTTTGACTTTACCAGATTTACCTTGAAGCCTAGAGTTTTGACATGATTTAAAATGATATTGACATGTTTTATGCATAATTGTTGTGTCTCTGCCACCACCAGCCAGTCGTCTAGATACCACAACACTCTGATTCCCTGTTTTAACAATGGCATCAGGGCTTGCCTGACTAGTTTTGTGAATAATCGAGGTGCTAGGTTCAAACCGAACGGCATCCTCTGAAAAACAAAATTTTGGTGCCTGATCCTCAAGGCCAGAAACCTTTGAAATCTTTTGTTGACCGACACGTGCCAATAGGCGTCTGTCAGGTCTAGGGAACACATCCAGCCACCCGGCGGAAGTGTTAGCCTGATTTGATGAACTGTTAACATTCTGAAAGACTCGTTGTAAATGTGAAGATTCAGATACGACAGGTCTACGACCGGCCTCATCTGAACACTGTCCCGTTTGGGAACCAAAAACAGTTTTGACGTGAATACAGGGTAATCTGGGGGTACCGGGATGATGACATTCTTGGCAATCATCTCCTGGACCAGCAGCTCCACCTCTAATGAAACACAATTTGCCGTTGTCGGCTGACGTAAGCGAGGTCGCCGGAGCCACTGCCAAGTGATGCCTTTGCGTGCCACCATCCGTGCCCAGGTTTTTAACGGCCATGCTTGGTGACACGTTCGGAACGACCCAGTTAGCAGACAAGGGTTCGCCGGCTGTACTTCCCTCGGTTCCTCCGGCTCTAAGGTAGGCACTGGGAGTGAGAAAGACTTTAGTTTTTTGATGGTGGTTTTGGTGGTGTTGGCCGCTTCGCCGGCTGGCTGGTGTGGGCCGAAGACTGGCCCTGACCCGGCTTATACTGGCCGCGTCCCCTCTGTCCTGAAAACCCTCTCTGTCTATGCCTGAACTGACCCAGGGGGGATTGGGAGGACTTAGGCGGAAGAAACGGCTTAGAACCCCCTGGCTGAGCTTTAGTAGGAGGCTTAGGTTTGGGGAAGTTAAATGCGGGTTTCTTAGCCTGTGCGGGACTGTGCTTCACGGCCTGTGCCATGTTAAACACTGTTCGCCATACATCAGGGGACATTAAAGAAGGTGTAAGTACTGGGGACATAACCACCTGGTTAGCAATGCGATCAGGCAGCTTGCGAACTAATGACATTCTAAGATCCTGTCGTGCTCGCACCGCCTCAAGTAAGGCTGTGCGTATGTCACCTAAGGATTGAATTGACGACTGAAGAATCAGACGCCGGGATAATTCAACTGATCTTCGAGCATCCGCGTCTGCGATTGCCTGAGTAGACCTGAGTAAAGACTTAGCCACCTGTTGAGAAACTATGTACTGTGAAAACAGGCGGAAAGCTTTTCCCCTAAGCCTAAATTCTCTGTCTAGGTGAGAAGGGGTAGGGGTAATGAATGGTTCCTTTAGTTCACAAAGATTAATCTTAGGGGCAGCTAAAAAGGAAAATAAAGCTGACGGAACTCCGCCGGCAGAACCTACCGGCATTGAGAACCATGAATGTGTATCCTGAGGGATCTGGTGGGAAGATTTAGAAGTGAAAGTGGTTGCAAAGTTCTGAGCCTCTACCTCCCAATCCACCCAAGGTCCTGGTCCTAACTGTCCCACCTTCAACACTGGATTAGCTGTCTCGTCTGTGACGGTCTGTAAATCTAGTTCAGGAGTAATAGCCAACAGAGCCTTAATATCATTAAACCCATCCAGCTTAGACCAGTCTGAAAAAAGTTTTGAAGCTGAGGCAGGGGGTAAAGCAGGCTTAGATGCATAAACAAAATAATCCTGATAATAACTAGGTATAGCCTTGATATTTACATCCAAAACATTACCCAAGGCATCCAATGCCCTTAATTTCTTAGACTTATTTCCCTGGATAAACCACTCACGTGGTACCGGGAGTTCCCCTGACAAGGTAGGCTGGGCAAGCTCTGGCTTAGAGGGGTTCAAAGGGACCCATGACTCATCTGGCCCATAAAGCAGGGGCATAGCTACCTTTCTAAGAGGCGCTTTGTCTAGAGGGGGTGGATTAACATCCGTAATGACCCTGACATTTGACGTAGTGAATGCCGCCGTAGCTGGCTTAGAGCTCCCTGCCGGTGACAGAGTAGGAGGGTTAGGAATCTTAGATAAATCGATTGACGTTATCAGAGGCCGTACCGCAGAACCTGTCAAGGGAGCCCCCAAGTCCATTGTGGGGTTTTCTCGTTGTTGATTAAAGAATTTTGATAGAGCATGAGTAAGTAACCCATCAATTTCTTGTGCTGTAACAAACTGGTTAGGTGCAGAACTTTCAGGTGAATTAGTATTATCATGGGCGGCGTCCAGGCCTGAGCCTGACCCTTGTCCTTCCCTATCTGAAATTAATGACACTTCATCTTGTCCCTCCCGATCCTCCTGAGAAGACCCCGCCGAGGCAGGGGCACCTTGTTTCCAAGATAAATCAGGGATAGAGGATGGGGTCGCCGCGTCCCTGTGGACATCGGCTACTGTGTGACTCGTATGAGTCGGACGTGGATGGACAGACCCTGGTTGAGCAAAACGCCAAACACCGAGGCTCTGGCCTACGCTCTCTTGAGAGTCTGAAACATTCTCAATTATTGAATATCCTGAACTCTCCATTTCTAGGGTTAAAATATCAATAGGTAAATCTTGTTTAGGGACAGGCGCTTCACTATACTCTGAGGCTGTAACAGAAACATTGTCAGGTGTAGAGGTACGATGAGATGCACTAGACTTAGAAGAATGTCGAGAGGACTTCTTATGGGAATCCTTTTTGGAGGATTTGTGGCTACGGTGTGACCGCGAACTGGACCTAGGTTTGGAAGAATTACCACCATGGTCCCTGGGGGAAGCTTCAGTCTTGCACTTCTTACTAGCCGGGGAAGAGGCCCGACTTGAAGACCGTTGTCTGAGGGGAGACCTTGACCTCGATCTCGCCTGCGAAGAGGAGGTGGCTGCCGGGGGAGTAGGCTCTCTCGGGCGTTTAAACGTCTCCACAGACGATACAGAATCCTGGCTAATCTCTGTCGGCTTAAAACCCCTTACTCTAGAGGTACGTTTAGGGGGAGGGTGCTCTGACAGCAACTTATCCCAAAGTGGGACGTTGTCACATTGAAGTGACTTATGTGCGACAATGGTAGTGTAGGCCGACATTTGTTGTCTGACCTCTCTCAACGCTACCGCCGCGGTCTTGTCATTGTCACACAGGACTCTATTGGTTAATTGGGAGCAAAAAGAACAATTACGTGTAACCCAGAGACCCCTTGAACGGTCTAGACATCTAACACACCTTATGCAAAGGGTATGTGCAAAAATTGGGATACCCGCGCAAGTAGGGGTAATGCACAGGGCAAAAACTGGGGTGACATTAGCCATGACAGAGACTGGTGAGAGGAACTACCGCCGGGTCTGAATTGGTCCGCCGGAGCTCAGCTCTGGAAAAATAAAGAAAATTTCCAGGAATTAATGCTCATAAGGTTAACCCAAGTGTTCGCATACAAGTGTTAATAACCCGCCGGGTAACGGGATGCAAAGACACAGCTAACACATCTCGCCACGCGGCTGGGTATAAAGAGGCTAAACAAGTCTTCTTAGCTAAGAACATGAAGAATACCCTCTGATATAATGGTCCAGTATGGCACTAATAGTCTGTAGGAGGTGGTGACTGTCTCAAGATTCAATTTTGTAACAAAGCCCCCCCTCATAAAGACGCCGGCCCTTGAAATATTTTAGTAGAATAGCCCAGGGCAGGAATATACGAGATCTGATTTTTTAACGAATTGTCCCAAACGATCGTCGTAAAAATAGAAGGCGGCGATACTGAAAGTATCAACCAATTAAGGTTAATCGAAATTGAATTTGTTTATAAATTCCTTAGTTCCTATACTTAGGGACACCCGCCGGGTGTGGAAATCGATTAGGTTAAACCTCACTGATCCTTCAAATGCCGTAAGAGTAAAGGCGGCGATACACAGAGTATCACTCACATGGATTGGTTAACTATAAGAGACCTAAGTCGTTTTATCCCACCCTGCTAAGGTGCACCCGCCGGGTGAGAAGTCTAAAAGTTAACCCCACAAGTTCCTGACCCCACTACTTTGTAAAAGATCGCCGGGGAGGAACGCCTAAACAACAGCTAGGTTTTCCCCGTGGTTTGTCGTAAACCAGGTAGAAAAACCTATAAAAAAAAAACGAGTGTTCTCACGAACATCGTTTCTTTATATATAACTAAATATATATGTAAGGATGGGTACAGCCATCCCGCCGGGAAATATAAAGGAGGCCTGAAACCAGGCACCCACAGATACGCAGTCCTGGAGAGCCACAGACACCTCCCCTCGCCGGGGAACCAGCCAGTGTTAACAACCACGTGTGGCCTAACACTGCTCATCGGTCAGGTTTTTTCACGGTGAAACCGAGAAAAACCCGCCGGAAGGCAAACCCCACCCTGAACAGACACCATCTGAACAAAACGACACGAGGAGAGACACGCACGACTAACCAAGGTCACAACATAATCCGTGGAATTAGCCAATACACAACTAAACCAGGAAACAAATATAGTCCGAGGAATTAGCCAATACACAACTAAAACCCGGATACACATGACACAGTAGGGCATATTTATAAAATAAATAATAACACTAGACATGTGGCAAAGCTACGAGCGGCTGGCTAGGCCTAGGTAGACGGCATGAAAATAGTTGAAATATAAACACACACTGGATTATCACAACAGGAACCACCGCCAACACACCACCGAAGCGATAACTTCCCAACCCCGGGAAGCCTGACACGGACCCAGAAAAAACTTCACTAAGTGAAGAAAAATACGCTGGGAACGTCAGCAAACACACAGCTACCTCATCAGAAGGATAGAAGGCAGCAATAATTAACGCGTAATGAAAGCCGCCTGCATCACCAACTAAACCAAACTGTGAAAAGTTCACGTGTCCACAACAGGACCACGAGGGTACATCCGAAATAGATGCCCCATACATACGACCCAAAATACATTGCACTGCGGGCAACCAGCCCAGGACACTCCTGCTACGCCTATCCTAACCTTACTCGATACATCCCAGAGTAAACAAATGAGAAAAAACTCACTAGGGACGCCACGAATGCGGAACCAGCGGAGCCTGAAAGGAACGTCCGGGCAGGCTGAGCGCAGAGCAAAAAAGGAGGAATGACGCCTGAATCAGCGTCTGGTCAGAAATCCACACAAGTACATCCACGATATGATGGAAAGCTTATTGGATAGTTATTCTTATTTTCTTTTTGTTTTTATTTTTTACGAAGTTTTTTCGTAGTGAGAACCCAATTCATAATGACTGAAGCCATGAGTGAGGTCGCGTGCGCTCATGATGAAGGCTCCTCAGTTTTTAAATGCTCTGCGCGGTAGATTCAAACTACGGCGGATTAGTGTTTGAAGAGGATGCCTTATGTAATAGGCATGTTCGTCAATGATGGAGGGGCCACTAATAAATATTACGTTATAATGAAGGGTAGCTCTCTTGAGAAACCTTAATACCGAAGTATTAAGCGTTCTCCTGGCGTACCTCAAAGACAAACAATCGAGACTAGAACAGTGCAGAATGGTATAGGCAAAAAACCCTCATTCGTGCATGCTCTACTCTCAATGGCACACAGACTAGAATTTACTCAATCAACTCCAGTTCTCAGGTATGTCGTGCCGCTTTTAACTGAAGCCAGCACTGATAGGAAACAATACCTATAATATCAGACTCCTAGTCTAGCATTATCTAATCCAGCAGAACACTAATAACTAAAGGAAGCAGTACTAAACAATATAAATGCCAACCAATGCTTCGTGATCCACTTATCTTAACAACTAACATACATAGGCTATATCAGACCTTAACACACAATACAACTGGCCAGCATTAAGCTGATTTTGCAGAGTTAACCAGAGGGGGTATAATATTAACACCTTACGAGCGGCCTATGCGGTTTATTTATGTGTACCGCACAGCGGGGTGTTTTTAGCCAAAATAGGGCTGTTTACGTGATCATTTTCATGCCTAAATAAGACCCAGAACGTAAAACAAGTACCTATCCCTGAAAGGGCATAAACAGAGCTTTCGAATGACACCATAACGATCCTTGTATGATGGATAGTTTTCTTGCAATAACCGTGCAACGCGAGTGCAAAAAGCAGGTAATTCGGTACTTTCAGTACATAATTGAGTATGTAGCGAGTGAGAGAGGGAGGAGGGAGCTGAGATTTGTGTCAGTAGGTTCGCCGCGGTGGTCTGGAGCAGTTATACGCTCGCTAGTCTCCTGCCACCACTTGTCTCTCTCTCTCAGCCACATTACGTGCTGAAATTGCCACTCGAGTTATGTCGAGCGCCGCCACATAGTCCAGCTTTATTTAACTCGACTTATGTTGCTCGCCGCTAAATAAGGGTTAATAAAAGGTGGTGAAAGATATGGAAAATGAGAGAGATAGGCAGAGGAAAAGATTCTCAGGTACGGAGCGGGGACAGATAGCAAGGGAAAAAAGATGGGTGTGTTCTAGAAACCAGATCTGAGGGAGAGAGTGGCGAGGAACTGTATATATACTCGCACCAGCTCGAGCCGCGTGGGAAAAAAGCGGTTACAAGTCCTCTAACCACTAACAAGAGAGCTTGCAGCATGGTAAGGACCTCTCTCCACCAACCCCCGCGAACGAGGCAGCCAGCCGTGACGTCATCGAGCGGGACAAAAACACTACGCGCTCCCTCTCACTCTGTTCTACTCTCTCTCTCTCTCCCAGATCCCATCATTACTAGTTAATGATAAAACATATACTTTACAATTAAATATATAAAGCCTTGACATGGGCGAAAACAAAGAGTCTTTCTGGACTGCCCATGACACAAGCTTTCATATGAAATAAAGCACACTCTAATACACAAATTGTAGCCCCATCCACTGCCCTGGCAATCCTAGCGAGTCACTGTAGGACAAGCCATGCGGTTCTAATGGAGTGGTTAACGTCACAGCTACATATAAGATAGTGCCACAATCATGGAAGCTTGCCCATTTATATGGTCGGTCCTGGTTAAGGATTCTCCACATAGACACCTTTGTGGTGTTATAAATCTAATTTATAGTATCATAAGAGTGACCCAATGTGTAACATGCTTCACACGGGAAACCCTTAGTCGTAAAGAATATAAAGCCATCATCGCTATCGGAAATATGGACATCAAAGTGGACCAACAAAGGGGTCAACATCTAGCAAGTCAACTGCGAAGACTATTGGACAAATCGAGTCCCTTGTGGGGTGTGGCCCATATTCCATTGAATAATGGTGGATTTAACCCTTATTTAGCGGCGAGCAACATAAGTCGAGTTAAATAAAGCTGGACTATGTGGCGGCGCTCGACATAACTCGAGTGGCAATTTCAGCACGTAATGTGGCTGAGAGAGAGAGACAAGTGGTGGCAGGAGACTAGCGAGCGTATGACTGCTCCAGACCACCGCGGCGAACCTACTGACACAAATCTCAGCTCCCTCCTCCCTCTCTCACTCGCTACATACTCAATTATGTACTGAAAGTACCGAATTACCTGCTTTTTGCACTCGCGTTGCACGGTTATTGCAAGAAAACTATCCATCATACAAGGATCGTTATGGTGTCATTCGAAAGCTCTGTTTATGCCCTTTCAGGGATAGGTACTTGTTTTACGTTCTGGGTCTTATTTAGGCATGAAAATGATCACGTAAACAGCCCTATTTTGGCTAAAAACACCCCGCTGTGCGGTACACATAAATAAACCGCATAGGCCGCTCGTAAGGTGTTAATATCTCCTTTGAATACGACACTGCAATGACTCTGTGTCGACTGTATTTAATATTGCCGGGTGATATATCTCAACATGTGTATTCTATCAACTATGAACATATAATGAACAAGATATCTGCGAATACAGATGTAAAAATTCACCTAAGTAATATCTGTCTCAGCAACCGAATCAACTTCCAGCAAGAGTTTATGAAGAATGCCATAAAACATGACCGTTTTCAAAATTATTTTGGAAAGTCCACCTCCTCGCTTGATAATCACCACCACCACCACATTAATGTGACCGAGGCCATGTTTGAATTAAAGGTTTATGATGCAACAACCATAGAGACCATTTACTGGGCTCCTACATCATTAGAGGAATTTTATGTAGCGGTCGGTCCAAACATTTGAAATGCAACCGTTAATAAATGCCCTCCAGTCAAAGATGCAGGGTTTCATAGGTGGTCGATTAAAACCTCTGAAATGCAACGGTATCACGTGCTGCATGCTGAGTCTCTCTTTCCAAACACAAATGTACATTATCAGAAATAATAATAAATTTGTGGAATTATTTAATGAGATCAAGACGGATATAGCATACACCATTGATGCCACAACACCGATAAAATTGTTTGGGCGGAATAACAATTATATCGGCATTGGTGTACACGACAGAATTGGGCTGAAATCAAGATGTGAGTGGATTCTGGCCACCACCATACCCCATGTGGCTAAAACTTTCAATCCCGAGAACGAATCTCACCTACAGGTATGGAAGATGTTAAATCCTCAAAATCAACCCCCCCGCAAAATCGCATTCAAGAAAGATATACACCTGACCCCTCAGACATTGGGGATCTATTTCCAAAAAACCCACTCGGCACTTTGGGAATCTGAAGCATAACTAACCATTTATTAATAAATTTTATTTAACCAGACAACTAGTTTTGTTTCCACTCTGATGACTCCTCTTTGTAGTGTAGATGATGAATCCAGGAAACATTTGTGGGCAATATTTGTGGCAGTGTTACTGTCTCTGTCTAGAAAGGCTCCGCCGGTAAAGTAATTTGCCCGCTAAAGGGTTATAGTTGATAAATACCCGAGAGTGTATAGGTTCCACGCTAACAATGCGCCGGGTGAACCATTCGCGGTCTCGGGCACATTGTTCCCAAATACCGACTCTCGCCGCTCGATATGCAAAATCCCAGGTCACTAACAGATACACTTTTAAAGCCCCAAACCGAACCTGTTTTTTTAAGTTCTCAGGCATATCTATATAAATATACCACCAACCCCTAAATCCCAGAGAATGAATCTAAATGGGATAGAGTTAATGTCTGTGGTCACATACAGGGTTATAATTCCCTTTCTAATAATATTAGGTGTGCCAGTGAACTCTCTCAGATTGTATTTAATAACAACTAAGCCTCTTAATATGTAAGCATATTTTTTATTTATAGATAAATAAATTAGTGGATATATATTATGAAGGAAAAATTACAAAAAGTACCCTTTAAAAAAATACATCGCCCTAATACGGGTGGAATTAAAAGAGCAATGGCACAAAAAGTCCCGCGCCAAAAAAAAAAGAATAAACACAACGTACAGAAAGACATAAACAAATATATGACGTCTTACCACCTCCTTATTCCCAAAGTGCCCTTCGCACGAGTTGTCCGAGAATATATACTTCAACTTAATAATAGAATGAGGCTAAAAAAAGATGCACTGGAGGCTTTACGAGAAGCTACCGAGATGTATTTAGTCGAGTTGATGAGTAAATCAAATTTGGGTGCTCTTCACGCTAGTAGAATTACTATACAGCCGAAAGACTATGAACTGGTAAAAAAAATTACTGGCGATATACATGCAATCTAAACCCCCTTTTCCTCCTACAGAAATCTGCTGGAGTTACTGGTCTGTGACAACATCCTACTGATACTCGGTGTGTTTACGTCAATCACGCTCAATGGTTGTGGGCTAACATCCCGCGCACAGATAATATTACTAGTGAATGTTCCGAATACCTGTTTTTACATATTCCAGTCGTGTTCGATATATATTATATTGTTAATGTCCATTGATTGCTTCATGGCGGTCCAAATGCCTATATACATGAATAATAAAAAAAATAAAAAAAACATACTCTTTGCCAATTATATTTATAATAGCGGTATTTTTACACATGTCTGACTTCATCAATTATGATATCATTTGTGAAAAGCGATGTGTTTCATGGATGAATATATCTACCACCATAGACACTAAGCTTATCAATACCATGTCCGACACAGATTGCCAATATCTGCATATCGATTATAGTGACTATAAAAATAGTGGATTCGGATATATTTGGTGGAACATAAGATCTCTGTTGGCTATAGGCATTCCGTTAATTGCGATAATATTTGTCAATGGGGGACTTATCATAAACCTCGTTATGAGGCCAACCCAACACTATATATATACCATATATGTGTCTGTATATATTGCAACTAGCTTTGTAATATGTTTCCTCCCAATAGCTATACACGTTCTTTTCTTTGGCAAAAATATATTATTTTGTAAGGGACCCCCCTCCAATGAAATACTTCGATTAATTGCCAATATACTTCTCATAATAAACAATATACTACACGGTGTAATAGTTATATATAGCTATACTAGAAATACTGGTCTCGACAAACACCGCGCCAGTGCGCCCTAAAACACAAATTTCCTTTCCAATTTGTGGATGTTAGGATAAATGGTACAGTTATTGTCCAATGGGTCAAAAAATTTACTATATTCTCTATTGGTTTGGCATATCCGTTTTCTGAAATTAATATTTTGTATTAAATAACTAAGTTCCTCTTGAGCCAGATTTATATTTGTTTTATAATTGATGGGTATAAAATTGGAAAATAGTGCCTTAATAAATATTCTTTGTGTCTCAATTGTATTGGTATGATTTACCTCTCTATCACAATAAAAAGGTTGATAATTATTTTGCGCATCGAGAAAATTACAAATGAGATTGTATATATTGGTTATGGTAGAAATATTACCCAATTTTGAAATTTGAGCTTTGGAGGCTCAATGTACATCATTATGGCTAGTCCGAAATTACGAGGAGTTTTTTGGTGTAGGTGTGTACACTGCTCTAAAATCTGATATAATCTCATGGCATTATCAATGTCTTCTTGCGAAAACCCCACATAGGATTAAATTTTGAACTGTGAATGATAAAAAAGGGGGACTTCACCTTTTTTAAATGTTGCGCCAGGGTGGGGTCATCTAATTGTAAAATAAATTAAATACATTTAGTATTAAAGTGGAAATCTCCTACTGAGTATTCATTTAGTTTTAGCAGAGCGGCCATTATACACATATCGAGTTGTTTATTGGGAATTCGAATCCGGCGCCTCGTGGTCGTTATTGTATTTGTAATTTTCTTTATAAATATATCTAAAGCCTCTTTAATTACGTTCCATTTCCTCCCCTCATCTTCAATTTTGACATTTTTTATTATATGTAAACATTTAATTATTAGTGTATTATCCCAGTGAATTATCCCAGTGAATTCGTTTGTTTGGATATCATAAATTGTTTATGTTGATTTAAAGTATTCTTATATTTCTTTAGCAAGTCTGATATCGGCTTATTGTATTTCATCAAAATATCCCTATCGTTTGGATCTATATTAACTGGAAATTCTGAAAATGGTGGGGTCTGTTTGAGGGTATCCCTAAGTTCAAAATCATCGTCTTGTTCATCATCAGATATATTATTAACATTATCGACAATAATTTCGCCCAATTCATCTATAATTGTAGATCTAGCTAAATTAAATGAACCTTGTATTTTTTTCCATTCCGAAACCTTATATAGGCAGTAAAAATACAATTTATATTTGCTACTGAAACATTATTATGGAAAAGATATTGGGAGAGGTATACAAATATCACTCGCATGGGACCACCACCAATAATATAGAAACATCCGTCCAATTATCACCCAAGGAAAATGATTTTCCACTATTCTATAATCTCACCTATTGTATAGATTTTGTGCGAAAACATAAATTCGATATTCTCCATAGGGCCGCCAATATATTCTCAAAGCCCTCCAATTAAAAGCGAAAATATGGGACTTATTGTCCATCGACCGGAGAACACGTCTATGTCAAAACAAGGGACACGCGATTTGATAAGGACAGAGATAATAAGAGTTACGACAAAAATATTATTGAGGCCGTAGATGATCGAGAAATTACCTTGGAAAAAAGTCCGCTCTTTACCATTATAGGGGCAGATATACGGGAAGTCTTAATACCTTAAGAGCGGCCTATGCGGTTTATTTATATGTACCGCCCAGCGGGGTGTTTTTAGCCAAAATAGGGCTGTTTACGTGATCATTTTCATGCCTAAATAAAACCCAGAACGTAAAACAAGTATCTATCCCTGAAAGGGCATAAACAGAGCTTTCGAATGACACCATAACGATCCTTTTATGATGGATAGTTTTCTTGCAATAACCGTGCAACGCGAGTGCAAAAAGCATGTAATTAGCCACTTTCCCGATACAATTCCGTATATAGCGAGTGACAGAGGGAGGAGGGAGGTGAGAATCGTGTCAGTAGGTTCGCCGCGGTGGTCTGGAGCAGTCATACGCTCGCTAGTCTCCTGCCACCACTTGTCTCTCTCTCTCAGCAACATTATGTGCTGAAATTGCCACTCGACCTATGTCGAGCGCCGCCACATAGTCCAGCTTTATTAAATACGACTTAAGTTGCGCCCCAACTTTTAGGGGTTAAAGGATAATCCCTACCAAAAGTTAACCTTCACTAGTCGAGCGTACATGGCCGATGGAACCATTCAATTCAATCTCGATTTTGACCCATCCGATCCCCAATTATATATTCCAATCACATTTCATCACTTGGCGGTCATTTGCCGACACGTCATGGTGGAGACACCCGCATGTACCAATCTACCGGGTTCGGGTTTGGTAGTAGAGGAGACTATAGAGGCAGAGCTCAAGAAGTGGATATTATCACGGAACCGGACATTGAAATATTCAACATTAAAAGTTGAAATGGATATAATGAAGAAATATATATATTTTTCAATGGTTTTCTTTTTGATAAATGACATTAACAAAAATAAAACCACATTTGTATTACCACTGGTGTCTTCCTATTTCAATATAAAAAAAAAAAAAATGCCGCGGACCACAGCTCGCCTATAGCACCATTGTGTCACAATAGCAGTGCATCAAAAATGTAATTTTCAAGGATGATGTTAAACTCACGAGGGACACGTATTTTATAGAAAGATGGTATATTAACGAATATAATATGTGTACCCATTTATTGAAAAAAGGCCGACCCTTTGGCAGCGCCAAGAAAAGGGCGGTGGGTATTTGGACATTGGTAAGCACATTGAAATATGTTTACAATAATATAAAATACTATCAACACCAACTAGAGTATAAAAAAGAACTTAAAAAGTGGTGCATGTATACACTATATTTATTCCTGGGTTTGGTGTTTTTTTGGTCGATGGTCAGATATGAAACAACTAACCCTGGGAAATATTTTGGATATCTGCCTGGGTAAACCCTTTCTCCTAGACAGCAAATGTCGAGCCGAGAAATTGGTCGGAGAAAATGGAAAGTTGATTTATGACCACTATAGAATCAGAATGACCCACCTCATGGGATACATTGTCTACCTGTCTGATACATTCTCTCGGACTGTGCACATATAAGAGCACTCTACTTAATAGAATGGAGGAAAAGGATTGTATAGGGACCATCCTCAGAGTCTTTAAACACGGTGACGACCCAGCGGCCATAATTCAAGAGGTGAAAGAATACAATCGCAAATTAAACATTATGGTGGGTATCGATTTGGGTCTTCCCCCCCCCCCCCCCACCCCCCAATATTCTAGCCCCCGATATATTTATTGCCAACATAGCCAGAGTTATTAATGATTATTACAATTACGATCTTATACATGACATACGAGAAACCCTGCTGGGATCGAACCGCCGAAGAAGGCGACCCGGTGTGAAAGCGTCACGCGTGACGAATACCAAAAATGGCATATTCACCATGGGGGTGGCAGCGGCGACGACAAGCCCCCCTTCCACCTTTGTGTGTGAGATATGGAAAGAATCTAAATATAACGATCTTTTTATTTTGGTAGAAGATGGCAAACGAATAGTCAATATTGGTGATATGGCACTCATGGCAATTCACATTTTAAAGCAAGATTGTGGGCTCAATTTGTCCGATGTACCTTTTCCCAAAACTATCACACAATTGAAACCCATTATAGAGAATATAATTTTGTGTGATTTTGTCAATTATGGTATCGATACGTATAAATCGCCACCCGCCGATACAACCCAAACCAATAGATATCTTCACAAGAACACCTTTTTAAGTAAAACGCTCGAAGACAGAATCAATATCGCCAAGACACATTTACACCCCAATGCTCACACACTCACCCACCTGGCTCGCGTGACAGGTTTTTCCTACATGGTATCGACACTGTTAGACGTGGCTGCAACCTACACCCACTCCAAACAGGTCAATGCCACCAGTATGGTTATCGATGGCTTTAAAAGACTAGGCGGTATCCATTTGAACCATACCAATATAGAATCAACCCTATGTTATTATAATAGGAATTGTAGACTCTTGAATCAACCCCGCTTTGGGGCAACCCTCCAATTATTCACCAATCTCACACCCCAAAATGCAAAAAATGAAATAGACAAGTGTATTTAGGAAATTTATTCAACACAAAAGGATAACAAAATCTCCGATAGTAGTCAATTATATCTAAACAAACAATTTTGGGCCGTAAGACTCATTGATGAAGTGGAATATCCATTCTATAAGGAACACATATGGGGAAAAGAAAACAAAATAGTGGACCAAATATTAGATGAAAATGAGAGACTCAGGAAATGTTGTCGTTCTCGTGTTGTTCAGGCCGGTTTCTGGGAGATGGGGTTTTCGACAAAATGTATATTATCTACCGATAGATATTTTGTCCCACTATTTTCTAGCGTCAGAAAACCCAACCCACACCAAATGAGCAATGCCATTAGAGCCCAACAGATAGTTAGCGTACTGGGTATCGACAGTTTAGAGGCGGCCAAAACATATTTTGATGGACATATAGTGATTAAATCCCCTCATCCCATCGTCCATCCACGCAACCTTAAGACTACATGATTTACGTTGTAATATTCGAGTGTCTTGTTATCCTCCAACTCCTTTCCGGCAAAATGTCAAAATGTCTTTTAACGGTGGCTACGGTATCCGAGTTTTCAAACTTCAAGGTGAAGGTTATTCCCGTTCCTCCACGCAACCTGAGGACCAAGTGAAGGGTTGCTTCCTTTTGCACATTAATCTCTGAGTGTCTGTTTATCCTCCAACTGCTTTCCGGCGAAAATTAGGCATTGCTGGTCAGGCGGGATACCTTCCTTGTCAAAAATTTTGCTTTTGACGGTGTCTATGGTGTCCGAGTTTTCAACCTCCAATGTGATGGTCTTTCCCGTCAATGTCTTGACAAAAATCTACATCGTGACAAATGGGTAAACCTAGTTTAAGTCGGGTTCTTTTTATACCCCTTTGGCTCATTAAAAAAAAAATATGTACAGGCTTTTTCCACTAAGGGGTTCAAGTCTACTATAAAAATACAAGCTGGGCCAGTAGTTACTTTATTCATGTCTTCAAATAACTTATCAATTATCATTCATTCACAGACCACAATAATCCAACAGATATCATCAATCCCCCAGCGGCCGAATCCGCCGGCCCCCCCAGCCCCAACCAGATTCACCCACGCCACCCGATAGAAAAATTAAAGCGGATATTCCCCACACACTGGGTCCCATACGAGCCGGCAGGAAAAAAAAAGGTGTGGTACCTTTGTACCATTTAGATCTGGACCGTTTCCCAAGGATAGAGGACAAACAAGGGATTGCAAAAGCCATAGTTGTCCATAAGTGGCGTATCCGAAATATCCATGAAAAAAAGAGTTTGCCATAGTTTTTAATCACTAAATGAGTTCACCCAAAATTGATAATTTATTTTGGTATTCCGCCATAATCGCCTCTCTCGAATAAGTATTCAAAATAAACATAAGTACAAATAGTCCAAGTATACACAAAATATTGATTAATACATTAAATTGGTGAGCTTCTGATATTGCCAACACTTCTCTAAAATTTTGACCCCAATAAAACTCTGCCGTTTGACTCCAATGACTGACAACATTATTATCCAAATTCATTTATTGGTTTATATAAGGTAAATAATAATTTATATGGCAAATGAGTCATCGTCTAGTTTGGCTGTTATATAGTCATCCCGTTGTGTTCCCTGTTGAAAATATAAATAGGTTTCGGCTAGGACTATAGGTTCCTCGGTATCCGATTTAAGCCTGTAGAAAGTACGCACATCCAATAGCTCACCAGCCCTCCCCTCCAAACCCTTTTTGGTCTTTGGGTATGACCCGAGACTCCGACTGTGACGATGGTGGGGTTGAATAAACCGGTAATATTCACCATTTTCCATGATAAAATAGATTGATTCATTTTTATGCCAATAAAATACACTCTTAATTTTTTGGTCTGAGGGGACACTTGTAAAGGTATGCCTTATATGTTTCGGGTAATTTTCTAAAAGCTGCCCCCATGGATTAAGAACCCAATATAGGGAACCCTTGAATATATAGATAAATCCATTGGCCCATGTGAAACTTGTATCAATATCTCGAGGCAAAGCGGGCCAAACTGTATTTATCGAGATAGGAGGACTGTGGGCTAAGAACTCGAACC
The DNA here is from genome assembly GCA_032716605.1 of Paralithodes platypus. NCBI lineage: Eukaryota > Metazoa > Arthropoda > Malacostraca > Decapoda > Lithodidae > Paralithodes > Paralithodes platypus. The sequence continues at coordinate 2,434,364 of CM064509.1, read as the reverse complement.
GACCATTTTCTACCGGTCGGAGCCTCGACAAAGTGCTGTTCTTTACAGCCAAGTACACACCGCTTATCTCAAGTATGGTATCGAATGATCTCGGTGGTGAATGTTTATGTGATGGTTTATACAATAGGTTTATCCTGTCAATATCATCCTCGTGTAATTGTATATCTGGATTATACACCTTAGAGTAAGGGCCCATAATTGCCTCATTATTGGAAGAATGTGCCAGACCTATTGAGTGTCCGATTTCGTGCAATATCGTCTGGAAAAAGTTATCCCCGGCACCATCTATACTCCAGGATTCATCCGCATCCTGGTGGATGTCTCCACCATAGTTGGGAAAGTATGCGTGGGCCAGTGTGTTCCCCGGTCCATCCATCGGATCATCGCATGTACCGTGATCGCCACTCACGAACGATATACAAATATCAATATTTTGGTTCTCGGCCGCAACATGAAAATTGATAGCCCCCCGGGTGGCTATCGACCATGTCTCCAAGGCTCGATTAACTTCGTCATCCTGTTTTTTGTGTTCCATTTTGGGAGAGTATTTCACAATCTTATAGGATACATAAGGTTTATCCCATACCCCGTGAGCGGATAAACGCTGACATAATTTTTGAGGTTGGTTATCCGACATGGCTAGGATTTTATATATACAGTAGATTAAATATACATATTTATATTTTACAATGTTTGTTATTCTTTTATTTCAATTCAGAATAGACATAAACACATTTCTAACGTTTATAAGGAAGAGAGGAAATGCATTAATATCAGCCAGTGAAAAACATTTATGTGATAAATCTTGTTTGACATTTAGTATCGGTTCTGAGAATAAACAAATATATTCCATTGGCTGCAATCAAATACATTTTGTTCCCGTTTTGCACAGCTCTCTATTTGGAAGTATTTCTCGGTCTCTAATATCGAAGGCCATTCAAATTTCGACGATATCCTAATCTGTGATCCTAATAACAACAAACAGACCCACCACCACCAATTAACAATGGTAATTGTAGCCGCCCGTGATATTTTTGGATTGGCCCAGGATAATGCACCCGCATTGCCCGAGAAGAAGAAGAAGAAGAATAATGGCAGAAGATTATCTCCCCATTATATAGAGGCTCTAGGGAAGAAATATGCTTCAAATAGGACCTCTTACATCAGATGTGTTTTTCATAACGATCGTAGGGCTAGCCTACAACTAAATACCAAATTTCATAGTTATAAATGTCTGAGTACGAATTGTAATAAAAAAGGTAAATTTACCTATACAAATATTCATCATTTTTTGTAGGGGAAATAAAAAATAATATAGAATAACAAGTTTTTTATCTATTCGATCATTTCAACAGCCGGGTTTCTATTTCCCAAATTTCATGGATTGATCATTGTGACAAGTATATGTAGGGTGAAATTCTTTAACTGAGTCAGTTACCTTGAGCTCTCCATTGGTTCCACACACATACACACAACCGCAGCCTTCCTTCTTTTAAATATGGACAACCGCGTACAATTTGAAAGGCAGTTAGAACATCAAGCCCAGAAAAACTTGTCAACAAAATCAGCACTATTTACATGGGAAAAATTCAACTACTATATCACCACTATTCAGAGCGCTGAAGGAAATCCCATTGGGATTGGGTTGAAACCCAATTTGGGGCAACTAAGCTAATCTGTAAAAGAACGGGGAAATATTTTATTCATCTATGCGAGCTGTACGATACCATCAAGGCTGCCCATGAAATTGTGGAGCACGGTGGTCGAAGAAGAACCTTTCTTGAAATAAGAAAAACAATAGCCAATGTAACAGAATTACAAATTAAGACGTACTTGTCATTTTGTACAACCTGTACAATTAGAGGCGGCGTGGGGGGAAAACGTTGCAAAAGAGTAGTGCGTTCTTTAATCTCGAATAATTTTGGAGAAAGGGGTCAGGTAGATTTAATTGATATGTCCGGTATGGCCATGGGAGGATATACCTTTATTTTAAATTATCAAGAACATTTTTCCAAATTCTGTATCTTGCGAGCCTTAAAAAATAAAACTGCCAAAGAAGTGGTCTCTCATATGGTGGATATCTTCTCAAAAATCGGGGCACCCAAAATTCTTCAATCTGACAATGGCAAAGAATTTGTAGCAAATTTATTCAAAAGGGTATTGTGTACATTGTGGCCCGAGCTAACCATTATACATGGCCGCCCACGGCATCCAGAGTCCCAGGGGAGTGTAGAGAGGGCCAATGGTGACGTGGAAAATATGATAAGAGTCATTTTAATTGAAAAACGAACCAAAGATTGGGTGAGTCAATTAAATGTTGTACAATTTTACAAAAACACCGCCACAAATAGAGTAATCAAGAAATCCCCCTATAAAGCTACCTTCGGGAGAGATCCACCACTAGGCTTTAACCAAACGTTTACTTTGGACATCCTCAATAATCACAATTTCCCTTCGCAAGTGGAAGAGTTTTCACAGCTTAGAGACAATAGCACATTTATGGGTGATAGTAGCACCAGCAACCCCCCCCCCCCCTGACATATCTATAATACAAGAAAAGATGCATTCCGAAGTATACGGGCCTCCTCGAGATAGGGAATCATTTTGGGAGCACAGAAAATGGTCAAAAATACATCGACACCTACACGGGTTAACATCAATGATACAGTGTCCATTCTAGTTCATCCCAAAGATAGAGCATGTAAATTGGGCCATAAATATCTTGTGGGTAGAATTATAAATATAAAACAAGATGGAGACCTATACAAAATTCTAACCATATATGGGGTATTAAATAGATACTGTTCACACGAAGAAATTAGGCCATGTTTGGGCATTGATACGTCCCAATTCGCAACTAAACTAATTAGCATAAGGAAAGCAATACGTCTACAAAATAGCGAATCTACCACACCGCTCCATCATCCGCCGCCACCACCACCAACACCACCACCACCACCACCCATAGGTAATCTTTGAACCATATCAGGGAGGGGTGTTTACTTTGTCTTGCCGTGGGCAGAAAAATATTCTGATCACCGAGACGGTTTCACACTGATCTGATCATTGATAAGGCCCCGCAGATTTGTTCTAGTTCATCCAAAATTGACAGATATGTTGGTTGTCGGTTTCTTCTTAAATTGTTTAATTTAATGTACCTGGCACGTAATGATTTCTGGATGTCTAGAATAGCCTTATGTTGTTGGCTGAATGCTTTTACTTCTTTTAAAAGTTTATCCTCCTCTGGTGTGTTTTCACGTGTTATGTGTACACCATTTTGTGAGTCTGCTGAAGTGTTCAATTGGGCTAATGTGGGCTGTGTGCCCGCTGGACGCATTTGGTAATTTTGTTGTATCTGATATGGTTGATGATTGCATTGCATGGCTTGTATCTGGTATTGCTGTGGTTGCAGTTGTTGATGATGATGATGGATTTGGTGATTACGTTGCACGGTTTGTATCTGATGATTGTGTTGTTGTGTATTGATTGGTGGTTGCATTAGGGGCCTGCGTTGCAGGGTGTGTATCTGGTAATGTTGTGGTTGCACGGTCTGTGCATTGATGGGCGGTTGCGTGGCTTGTATCTGGTAAGCCTGTATCTGATGATTGTGTAGCTGTGCATTGATGGGTGGTTGCGTGGCCTGTATCTGGTAATGTTGTGGTTGTATGGCCTGTTTCATGGGCGGTTGCGTGGCTTGTATCTGGTAAGCCTGTATCTGATGATTGTGTAGCTGTGCATTGATGGGCGGTTGCGTGGCCTGTATCTGGTAATGTTGTGGTTGTATGGCCTGTTTCTGATGATTGTGTAGTTTTGTATTGATGGGTGGTTGCATGGTCTGTATCTGTTGTTGGTGAGCTTGCTGTGTATTGATTGGTTGTGATGTTATGGGTGTCTTATCAGCTGAATCAGGTCCTGAAGTTCCACATACTTGTGATAATTGAAGAGTAGAATCTTGCAATGGTTGATCTGGGTGCGATACTATGGATTTTGGTTGTTGTGAACTAGATAAATTCAAAGGTTCTGAAGTTCCTGATAATTGAAAAGCATCCCAATACATTTGTGAATCTTCTTCTGGTTGTACCCGATGCGACACTGTGGATGTTGGTTGTTGTGAACCAGATAAATCTGAAGTTTCACATTCCCGTGATAATCGAAGAACATCCTGGTACATTTGTTCAGTTAAGGGACTGTGTACATTTTGGGGTGTTGGTTGTTATGAAAAAGGTCCCGATTCACCATCTGAATCTTGCGCTGGTTGCTGTTTCCAATCCCGCAATGCGGTGGTCGTCCGTTCCCGCACACAGGGATCCTCCCGTACTTGGTGGTTTATTGAAGTTCCTCGGATTCCATTATGTGTTGGTTGGGAGGTTTTATTAGAGGCGTACGGCTTTGACCTCCGGTTACGTAGATTATGAGAGTGAGGCATGACTGCGGGAGCTCTCTCTCTCATAGTCATCCTCATCTGTCACATACACACATATATATAGCCTCAGAGGAAGCTTTGGGCATGGGGCAATACCAATGGGCGGAGCCTAATCTTTTTTGAAGAGATGCTGTTGGTTGAACATTTCTGTATTATAATTGTTCAACCAGGACATGGAACTCGCAATTTCACACATATTTTTATACACGCGAAGACATTCGGGAGAGTTACTTAATCTGACCGGCTCTGCCATTGCCACTGCCAATGGATGATGTAAATTTAGGGGTACAATTTGTTTACGGGTTAGTCTTCCTATATCCTCACAATTAATATCGTGAAGTGTCGGCTCTAGACGAAGCCCCCTGCCCAATAATTCAATATCGTTATAGATATGGGGGCCATAATCGTTTTTCATTTTCATAATCGTTTTTACAACATAGATCCAATTTCTGACGGCATACATTTTTATCGGACGCACAAAATGAAATATCAAATAACTGTGTAGACTTTAAAGGTTTTGAAATTCTATTTGAATTAGTTAATTTATTCTTAGTGGGATAAAATTGATGGACCGAGTTTAGATGATAAAGAGAGGTAGGAAAAGACCACTGTATCCACGGAATGTTGGAATTGGGCAATGTATAGTCTTTCGGTATAATATCGAGCGAGGCTAGTAGACCGTAGCTCCTAAATGTCCTAATAAAATGGGCCGGTTTAAAATACTTTGAGGTGGTTGTTGTAGTAAACGGTTTGGATCTCTATGGTCAGCGTTTTGCCGGTGTGATAATGGGACCGCTATGTGCCGTGGCCAGCCCAATAGACTGCGTTGTAAAGTTTGGAATATTTTTAAGGGAGTACGATGTGACATGGGGATTAATTGGCCGTGGTCTGAGACCAAACAGTGGTGCCTGCGAGCTAGAAATTGGCGTATCGTGTTGATTCATAATCACATTGACAAAATTTGGTTTGGGTATACAGGTATAATCTTGAGAATTATAACTGACAACACTGTCCACGTCAACCAGGGTTAGCGGGCAGGGATTCACTTGACATTTCGCGAAATTAACATAATCTTTATTGGCTATTTCTGCGGGAAGCACAGGATTTCCTAGATAATCCAATTGTCCATTGCAATGGCAAGATATTCTATTATTCAGAAAAAACTCTTATCGTTAATATAAGCTTATATACTTGGCGAGTGAACATTCGTTAAGTGTTTGTAACAATTTAGTCTGAACCATGTCACCGTGCTCCAAAATGTTCATATCGGGATTCTGTTCGTCCACCAAATATGAATTGTATTTCCAGTTGGGATTTTCTCTAAATTTGTTGTCGTTATATGTACACGCCACATTTTCGGTACAGTCAATGCCACCAAAAAGGAATGGGTAGCGACAGTTACATATGAATCTATCCTCACTTAAGGAATAGACCAATTGACCGGTGAATTTTGAACACGGTGGCGGGTGACCGTCTTTGTTTTCTGAATATAACAGTAGGTGCTGTCGCTATTGAGAATGTCCTCACCCCAGACGGCATCCAGGCCAGAAATTATGTTGGCCTTTTCATCACCACAAAAAATTTGACAATCATATTTGTTGACAATTACATCGGGTTCCATTCTGACCGGTTTCTCACATTTTCGGCCTTGTTTATAATGCGAAAATGTCCTGGATGACCAACCAAGTATCAAATCTTTAAGTTCATTTAAAGATTTTATGGTGGATCTTATTTTTTGGAGAGTCTGTTCTCGATTTTTGGGAAATATTTTTTGGTAGGTTAAAATCATTACCATCCAATGGAAAATAGTCATAATTCGGCAGGTTTTTTTCATCAATCATGTTTGCCATTTGTTTGACGGAATGGACCTGGTCCACACCCCTTTTCAATTTTTCCGGGGTTAATCGTTTATCATTTTTCAATTTGTATATGAATAAACCGTATAGATGTTTCCGAATATGATTTTTATTAACAACCAAAATATATAATAATATAATTATAATATACAAAACATGCCCAACATTTGTTGTTCCCACATGGTTATTTATTCATATATAATATAATACAACAAAATTTATCTACTGGCCGAGTCAATATACTCTATAAGCCCCAATAAATAAAATTATGAAAAACATATATATCCATTGTCCGAGTCAAATCTTTAAATTTGTTGTCGAATTTATAGATATCGGACAGGAGGACCCCACCCAGCCCAGCCCAGACCGGCCCGGCCCGGCCCGGCCACACCCGGACAATGTATGGTAGGTAGTCCTTTATTGGACAAAAAAACTTCAAAAAGTTTGTACATTCGTCGCCTGCCATGTCCATTAACATTGGAGTCTCTGTCTCCTTACAATTTTTGTCGTAGAGACGCAGAGCTCGCAAATATACCGTCAGAGGTAGAATTTAAGATGGACATTATCGGCTGGTCCCAAAATAATTTCTTTCACATTGGCCAAGTTTACATTTCACAACATTATACATCTCTTCTAGTTTAGTTGATGGTATTGTATCTGTTCGGAGACTTTGAGGTAAAAAATATCTCAGTTCATCAAGACATATACTCTCAAGTTCAATATCTGGGGTAAGTCTTATCATGTGCCTCAATAACAGTTCAAGGGTAAATATAGTCAGGAAATTACTAATCTCTTGAATGTGTAGTGAAAATACAATTTTTATATAGTCCAACAGTTTGCGTGTTTGTTCACGACAATAATCAATACTATTAGGTTTTGTAGTATACGTGGTAACATTATCGGGAAAGGTTAAGATATCAAATTTAATATTATCTGGATATAATGCATACATATAACTAATCAATAGCGGGAAATTACAATTGTTCAATTTTAGCCCATGTAACATGTTCATGATAGAGTGTAAATATTAAACGTTGTTCACATTGTTTGCCGAGTTTATAGGTATCGGTCAGGACCTCGTTGCATTTATCGTTGTAAATATTAAACGTTCGCATTGTTTGCCGAGTTTATAGGTATCGGTCAGGACCTCGTTACATTTTGTACAGTTATTATCCATGGTTGGGTTGTGGTATACAAATGTTTGTGCCTTAACCGATAATCACCCCTTTTATAGTATAATATACACAACAACAACAACAACAACAACAAATAACCCAGCCCCGCACAGCCTCGTATAAAAAATTGTCAACGGCCGAGTTTACATTTCACACTATCATAAATCTGTTCTAGTATAGCTGATGGAATTATATTTATTCGGAAATGTTGAGATAATGTATATCTAAGTCTATCAATCAATGTATTATCAAATTTAATATCTGGGGAATACTTCATAATTTTCTTTAACGATATTTCAATGGAGTATGTAGCAAGGTAATGATGAATATCTTAAACGTGCAGTGAAAATATAATTTTTATATAGTCCAATAGTTTGCGTGTTTGTTCACAACAATAATTATAACTCTTGGGTGTTGTAGTATATGTGGTGATGCAAACATTATCGGTAAAGGTTAAGATATCACACTTAAGATTATTTGGATATAATGCATATATATAACTGATTAATAGCGAGTCATCACGATTTTTCAATTGTAGCGCAGCGATCGACCCAAGAACTCGAGTAACACCATCCTTACAATCATCAATCTCATCAATCCCATAATCGAGTAATTATTTTATGTTTCCACATTTAGATTCTGAGACTATAGGAGTAGTATTTATAGATTTATGACATCTAAACCTAATGTTACGTCCTGGGATATATAAACACTGGGCTCTTTCTATTGGACTAGGTATGCGGCAACAAGCAACAACGGAAAACGCTAGATCCAACCCTTATCTATAAACCCAGGCAACAAACCACCCTAAACCGTCAAGAGTCCTGCCTCGACAACGAGGTATCCTATGACTCGGTTACAGGGTGTACGCACTATAGACTGCTGATAGTCAAGCAGGCTATATAAAAGATCACACAATTAAGTTGACTTAAAGCTTCAAGGAAAAGATAGATAACGGAATTAAATTGCAGAAACAATTTAATAACAAACTAGAAGAAAGTACATTTAACGTTACGTTAATTAATACAACTAATCACCCCTGCGTGAAAGAAGGTGAAAGCAAACAGTCCTCAAAACATTGTACAGGTAGACAAGATGCAGGTTTCTAAACTGCATGCGGCTTCTGTAGGATCTGATGCTTAGCAAAGAAAGTAAGTTACGGATTTAGAGAACTCTTAACTCATAAGCAGGAATAAATACTAGTGATAGGCCATACAGTGTATAATGGCATAGGTATAATTAACTAAAGGCAGCAACTCGCAACATAACCACATACAGGTGTGCTTCTCACTCTTAGTCAGGCAAGCCTGCTCGGACAGAGTCTCTAAGCCACACCCTGACTCACAATGCTCACAAAAACGGTAAACTGTGGCACAATAACAAGCATACAGAGATGATAAACCCCTAGCTGTTAATCTGCCAGGTGGCAGAGGTCTAGCCGGAAGGATATAGGCTTCGGATACCCGGGCTGAGCCACTTGCTCTAGCCTAGGGACGTTCCCAAGTCTGTGCGCCAAATTACTCTAATTGAAAGGGTTCTCTCTTGAGAGACTCAGATCGCAAGTATCTGACTCTCTCCTGGCGACCCTAAAACAAAAGCAAGACGTGCTAGCGCAGTGCTGAGTGGACTAGGCAAGGGCCCTCACACAACACAACACTAGACACACAGGGACACAGACAAGAAAATGCCCCCAGACTCCCACGGGTATCCTAGTAAAGTTGTGCTGGTCCACAGGACTCGCACCAGCAGACTTTACTTAAAGGATCGCAAAAAGCCTCCCCTCCGGTCTAGCCCCTGCTAACCTGACACAAGAACACACTAGCAAGCATGAAACCACCAAATATGAGACAACAAAAAAGCTTCCTAGGTCTCATTAACAATTAAATCTCTGCATAAGGCCCCAAATCCTATCTAGTTATCTGAGAGCTCGTCGTTAATACAATAATAGATATAAGGTCTATCAAGGGGATGGGATAATTAAATAGATTGGTGAAGTAGTGGAAAGAAGGTATACAAAGTAAGAGAGAAAGTTTCTAAGTGGGGTTGAGAGGGATAGATATCAAGGGGGTCCGAAGGGTACGACAGTGAGGTCAGCTCTGAGTCTTGAATCTGTCTGGAGCCCACCCTAGGCATGCGAAATACATCCCATGCTATTGGCAACACTCAACACAGTTGCCGGGTCAAAATCCTCTACCCCTTGCGTGAGTCGAAACTAAGCCTAACATTGCGATCAAATGCATATGGCAACATCAGGCTCGTCCCAAGCTGGACTCTCCGCGCGAAGCAACGTCCCCCAGCCAGTCTCTCTCTCCCGCTCGTCTCCTCCCACTCTCACTAGACTTACATCTTATATATTATAATGAAACAATCAACTATCGACAATAAAATATACTAAGATGCGTTGGTTAAGAATAAGGGCAGCTACAAGCTGTGAAACAACATAAGAATATCCCAGACATTAGTTACATTGTCGTAGGATATATACTAAGGATAAGCCGGCCGGCCGGCTGCCGCCAGCCGGTTTCTAAACGGCTGGGCAGCCGACGCGCGCGCATGCCTGCACGTGGCTACTATGCAGGAGCGTCACACTAACAATACCTAGAACGAGTAAATTGCCTTTATATGGATCATTGAATATTGTTGTCTCGGCAAAGAGAGGTATACATAATATCGCATCCTTATCATATTTTACAATGTTATCTTTACATACTTCCATACAATTCAATGAGTTTTCAGAATCTTCATTAAACAGATTATCAAAAAAAGTATCGGTAAAGGGCAAACTCTGTTGATCACTTTCACGTTCACGTTCCTCCTCACGGGAATCATGTTTAACTAGCAGGTTAAATATTGCCATTCTCATATCCTTATGTGATGTTTGACCAACATGTAGCACCTTATTTACATTATCTTTAATGTCCAGATATATATCACTTGGATTATACTTAGAATTAAAATTTTAATAGAAAAGTGTAAACGCTAAACGCTGTTCACATGTTTTGTCGAGTTTATAGGTATTGGTCAGGACCTCGTTACATTTTGTGCAGTTATTATCCATGGTCGAGTGTAGTGTAGTTTTTTGTTTATAAAAAAAATTCTGTACCTTAACCGATAAACACTCCTTTTATAGTAATATATATATAGAAAAAAAACATTGTTTTACAGGTGGTGGTAACGAATAACCCAGCCCCACCCAACACCGCCCAGCCCGGACGGTAAGGATCCAAATAATTCCTAACTGGCACCATAGGAGACATTCTGGGCTCGACCGGATATATGCTTATATAGGGTATACACGTATAAATGAGCTCTAGTTCACTCTCTTACCCGCAACCACTCAGACAACATGTCAAAAGTTAGTAAACAGTGTTAGTCTTTGTCTCATTCCCCCAGTAAATAATTCAATGTATTAATATTATGTTTTTTGTATTTTTTCCACAGGTGCTGCCACGAAATCAGTTATTGTATAGAGGGGGATGTGGCCAGATATCCTGGTTACCCGGAGAAGGTCGGCCATTGGGTGTCGGTCACGAACAATACCGACCCTTCACAAAGATTTGTCGGACTGCAAGAGGCTCTTGATATATGTATCACTGGTCGGATTAAACCCAAACCCATTCGATCTTTCTGCCGTTTTAACTTGAGGAACCTGTCGAAAAATCATCCCTGCAAACACCTGAAAGTCCTCTGGTTTGGAGCAAAAATGTCTGACGAGGCGGAGGAGGAAGATCACGACTGGTACGGTAACGTGCAATTCTCTCTCGGGGCAAATATACTCTTGGAGAACTGGAAATATGCCTACCTGGTTGAAGTGGTAACCACGAAAGCGCAGACCTTCTCCCGAGTGCTCATCAGTAATTAGGATTATAGTGACGACCTTCCTTTCTACGACCACACACAACCAGGGGGCCCTTAGCAGACTACAAGTGAGGGATATTTGGGTTTAGAAAAATGCTCTAGATTCAATAATGTCGGACATAATGCATATAAACACTTGCTTGAGTTTATGATAGAGGCCACAGCCGAGGATGAGCAAAAGATATTGCAGAACTGTGAGATCTCCTTCAGGAATCACATGAAGGCTCAGGACATGAGTATTCCGCACGTCTGTAATCGCCACCAACGCCTCGGGAAACCCGATTGTCCGACTCCACATACACCCTTGACAACAGCCAACAGTTTTTTTAAATGCTCGAGCCCTTTACTAATACAATGAGAATACCCAAGCTATCAAACGGGGCTCGCATGCAAAGGGCGATTCTCCAGAAGGCAAGACATGAATCTCCTACCCTGGCCACAATTTCAATTTAAAGGTAAAAAAGATGTCGGGGAGAAAGGTCCCGAAACACTCAGGCCCGATTAAGGTACCTCCAATGACATCTATGGAAATCTTGAGTCTAATGAGTATGGGCTATAACGCAAGGGGATATGAAGTTAATATTACTCGATGTATCCCCGGGGAGATTATTGGGATGGTGTAATATTGAATTAAATTCGTTCTTTTGGGAGTTAAAAATTAAAATCTGCAGAGTACCGGTACCTTTGGTATGTCGGGATGGTGTAATATGTTGTTTTGGGGTCTAGATGTAACTAACGCAAAAGGGTCTCTTTAACAACTGCGGAGTAATCTCATATCCCTTTGGTATATTGGGATGGTGTAATATCGAATCAAATTCATCTTTAAATATTATGTCTAAATATTCTCTATTTACATTCATATCCGAAACCTTTTCGGACAATATTTCTGATAGGGTAATATTTTTTAAATCGTTTCCTTCTCTCTTATCATATTGCATCTGGATAAAAGATGCAATAGATGCAATAAACATGGTATAATGTAGCCATCCAGTTAAATCTCCACAAAGGGGATGTTTTAGATTTTTCTCTTGTGTATTTAACCATATAGGCATATATTAAGAACTCTTTGGCGTTGACTCTTTTCTTAAATAAAGGAATTTTGTACATATTTTGAGTTTGTATTATGTCTGCTAAATTCTTCTCTCTTATATGTATATACACAATTACACATATATATAATAAACTAATAGAGTTAATAATTGAATTCCAATAATGATACGATATTTCATGTTTTATTTTATATACTTTATATATATATAATTATATATATATATATATATATATTTAATTCCAACCCCAACAATCAATTATAAAAAATGGAGGAAAGAAATAGCTTTAACGAGACGGTATCACAAATGTACGCTTCGACTAGACAAAGTAACAAAAATAGTATTTTTACAAAAGAAAAAATTTATAAATATATCCATGTACTTCAATCGACAAAGAAAAAAACTACCAAAGAATACCATATCAACCGCACATACAAAACATGACATTACTTGGGGGATATTCGACTCGTCCATAAAAAAAACGACAAGTATATGATATATATGGAACAGCTGTATGACACCATCAGGGACGCTCATTCTGCATTGGGTCATAGGGGGGGAAAATCTACCTATAGAAAAGTGCAAGAAACTGTAGCTAACGTGTCCATGCAATTGATCAAAATATTTCTAAAAAATTGTACGGCATGCAATCTAAAAACAAGACTAACTTGTACACAAAATATTGTTGTAAAACCTATAATTTCACACCATTTTGGCGAGAGAGTCTAGGTAGATTTAATTTGCATGCTGAAGGATAGCTACCAAGGCTATAATTATATATTAAATTACCAAGACCATGCGACAAAATTTTGTATTTTACGCGCTCTAAAAACCAAAACCTCAAATGAAGTGGCGTTATCCATAGATGAAATATTTCGATTGTTCGGACCACCTATGATTATCCAAACGGATAATGGTGCCGAGTTTGGCCGTTCCCTGGAAGAGTTGATTGGACTGTACTGGCCAGACACCAAAATCATTCGAGGGCGACCATATCATCCTCAATCACAAGGAAGCGTCAAGATATCGAATGCGTGTACTGTAGATCTACTCAAGGGGGTATTGAACGATCACCGATACCCCTGTAAGAATTGGGTAGAGGCCCTCAGTATAATTCAATATATAAAAAATATATCTCACAATAGAACCATAGGAATGTCGCCTCGTTCGGCTCTATTTGGAAACCAAATTACCACAAATAATATGGTAACCAATGCCAAAAAAAATTACATCGCCTCTTCCTAAGCCTATCGCTATACATTGCAAGGTCCTCATACCTATCCCCCAAAAATATAAGTTAGGAAAACTCAGCCATAGTAATTTCATTGGTTATATCATAAACTGTGACGAAGAGGGGAATTATACAATTCGAACGGGCTTGGGATTCATTATCAAAGAAAAATTCAAAGTATACCAATTACATATGGTATCTGAGAAAAAATATGAAATTCCTAATATAAGTCAATCGAATACAATTTCCTTCAAACATGCCATTCTCATGGACAACCCACCCAATCAGATAGAGAGTATAATTATGTTGTCGGTGTATCACTGGATGTATCAACGGACGTTGTCCATGTAGACGAATGGGTATATTATGTAATGGGTGTTCCTGTTCCATTGCCGAGTGTAAAAATTCCATAGAATAATTAAAGACATGAATATTTTGGTTAAATTTTTATTGATGTGACTGGGTTACCAGGAAGTAAGTTTCTATACCATGAGTAGGGTGTTGTTGGTGGTGGTGTCGGTGGTGGTGATATCGGTGGTGGTCCAATCCATTAATTACTACATTGGGGGGAACTTGTTGGGGAAGCATTATGATTACGGTCGATGTGGGTATTATAGTTGGAGACTGCTGGGGGGTCTCAGTCGTCGAATGTTCGGAAGGCTGATAAGCTTCCATGGACGGAGGGGTCGGAGTAGGAGGGGTCAGAGTTTCCATCGACAGAGCCGGTGAGGTGTGGTGGGAGCGATACGGTGGTAGATTCATGATTGAGGACGAGTGTGTCTTGGACTGGATATATATAGCCAACACCACCACCCTTTAGCGGGCAAACAGTTACTGTTTGCTCCATATTCTATCGAGGCATTTGGGACAACACAGATCCCGCCTCAGAGTTCCCATCCTATCACAGATGGCATCTACAATGGCAGCATGTTTCGGTTCATTGCTAATTGTGTATTGAATTTTAAAATCACCCATTACTAGAATTGGGTAATAATCAATTTCCGCATCTTCATTAAAAATTGAAAAAGTTTCTCCTAGATTGCATTTTATTATATATTCGTATATATATATATATATATATATATATATATATATATATATATATATATATATATATAAATTAAACTTTTAAAATGTCTCTTTAGGGCATGGGTATTGTATAATATATTATTGAGAATAATATTAAGTTCCTTATCGTGTATTGCCATTTTCTCTAAAATTATGTGAATGTGATTACACGCATATTGATAATCGATAAGCGAAAGTTTATCCGTCTAATAACCCCGATCAATAATTTCGGCAAGGTGAAGGTTATTACTAGAATTTTGTGACGATAATATATATGGAATAAATATGATTTCCTTGTACGAATGTTTATCGGCGTCTTCTAAGTGTAATAGTAATATGGTTGGGTCGATAAGTTGTTGGTGGATACATTGAACGTTAGTATATTTTATGGTCATTAGGAACAAAATATTACCCATGATAATTTCAACATCTCTAGTGAAACTCATGAAATTGCCTACTATACCAACATGCATAGATTCCAACTCTTTGGCGTTTGTCAGGCAGTATTTAAAACCATCCCGGTCTCCTCTAAACATCACCGAGGCATAGAGGGTAAAAAAGGTTTGCATGGCCCGTCCAATACGCGATTCGTTTACGGCTAGTTCGGGAAACATTCCAGTTTTTCTGATAATGTGGACCAGTTTTTCTAGATAGATACAATAGTCATTACTAAGATCCTTGCCATCATCATCCTTCAAAATCTGGGTGGCGATATTCTTTAGTTGGTCAAAATTCCGCTGGGTGTCCCTTTGGGGTGGATTTTGTATTATCGTCGCCAACATGGAAATGTAATTGTGCACATTTTGGCTGAAGATTTACGAGTCATTTTCTGTATTGAAACTAAAGTTTACGAATCGTTTTTGGAGCGCACTATCTATATCAAATTCTTGCTCAAAACTATTCGACGATAAAATTGGGGTGCAAGTTACGGATATACCCTGTGCACTTTCGTATAGATTTCTCACATTCATCATGGAGTCATGGGAAGCAATCATTTTGATTAGCTGGAAAGTACATTTCTTCTTCCTATTATTTTCTGGGTCCCCAGAGCCAAAATTCGACGAATTTACAATAAAGGCATTGGGACAGTCTCGAACAATACTGTCAACTATTCCATAGCCGGTTGGATGAGCAAAAGTTTTGATCGATTTGGTGTGTTTATTATTATTATTTTTGTTGGACGATGAGGGATATAGACCCGCCGGCAAATTATTATTATTCCCCGGGGGGTTGGTGTCACGACCTCCGCCATGATAGAATAGGACCACATCCTTTACAACACTGTCGTGGTGTCTCCCGGTAAATTTCAGAATGTTGACTTTATCGCGAGGTAATCTTTCGAGGACGACTCTTTCGGGAAAATCGTACGTTTGACTTTTATCTTTAATGTTCTGATTATAATTGGCGTTTTCAAAGTCTAGATATACCTCTAAGCTATTGTTGGTCACATAGATCATATTCATACTGAGGGTTTGAAGCTCTTGCATATTTAAATGCGTCTTTGCTGAATTGATTAAAAACCTGGTATCGTGTTGGGTATCTTCCACAAAATTGGTATAGCGAGGGGAGAAAACGCCCTTGATTGCGTCATTGAGAATGGTATCTGATTTTTAAAAATATCCGAGAAGGAATAATCCTTTAAGCCCAACCATTTGATGAATGAAGCGACATTCATGTGTCTACTAATGACACCTTTTTGCCAGAAAGTGAGCGTCTTGAGGCACAATAATTTTGCTGTGTTTTTAAAACTTTTCTGCCTTGGATCAATTCTGGTCCGCTTCTCGTGTGGTGGGTCGTCGGTAGGGTCCTGCTGGTGTTTCCGTTTAACTCCGGATATTGCCATTTGAAGATTCCGTTCACACGACCGCAAAAATAAATGGTTTACATTCTGTTGATTATTTGCCTCGTCGACAAACATTCCTATAGATGTGCCCAAAAAATTTAAATTTGGCGTAGCAGCACTGGATCCATCACCCGAAACGCTGATACTGGCGTTAGCAAAACTATCACCGAAAGTATAATTTTGTAATAGCGATATATAGAGCGACATTCCCTCTTTACCCATGATACCAACAAAGACACTATAGTCTTTTTTATTAAATTAAATGCAGTTTAAAAGATGACAAAATGTAAATGACTACCATATTCACTGTCGCAGGTCGACAGGACACCCATGTATCCTATATAATAAAGAACGTGTCTAAAGAGTCTCATAATACTCTCATTTTTTCCATAGGACCTTTTTTCATTCATTTAGGGTTGGCACCCTATCGAGATAGCTTGTTATGTCGGCGACGGATAGCCTTTCTCCGTCCGGACAATGGGCGAGATCAAAATGTACAATGCTCAACCCTATAAGGGAATCGGAACTATTCATAAGATGGCGCAAGATAATTAAAAGGTCCCTGTGTTCAAAGGATTGCATGCAATAAATGAATTGATCGTAATCCAATTCGTGTTTAAAGAAGGTGTGCAATTGCATATCAATATCCTTGAGGAAACCCATTAGACTATAATAATGGGAGTTGGCACCGAAGGCTAACATTAATCCGGACTTAGGGGAAAGCAAAAGGCTCTTCGTCACATCCTTCGATTTGATTAGCGGTCTACGGCCCGGTTGGGAATGATAAGAGTTGAAAATACTCTCCAGTTTAGAATTTTCAGTCAGTGACAATAGGATGTAGATATTGCCACCCCGCTTCTCTCTCACCTCTAGCCTCTTTTCTCGATTAACTTTCTCCTTTTTTTTGGTGGTTAATGTAACCATTGCTAATATAACTTCCTCCTCATAACCCCGCATCCTGGGCGGGGAAGATGATATGTTTAGTAATTTGAACACATGTTTGGCGGGCGAGAATGTATTGTGACAATCACCCAAAGCCACTTTACGAATACTTTTTCTTCTGCTGGAGGAGGAAGAGGAGGGGGAGGGCCTCTGGAAGAAGATGAAACATTTGGAATGAAGAAAGGTGGCCTCTCTATCGGTGACAATTTCATTTATGAGTGATTGATAAATTTCATTCTCTGGTGCCGAGTTGGCATTGGTAAATGACGAATGTGTTTCCCGAATCCGTAATTGTCCTGTCACGACATGACCATTTAGTTTGTCTTTATAACCTCGATGAATATGAGACCATTCACTATTGAAGACAATTAGACCATATTTTCCACTAACATTGTCATCAATGTCGAGTTTCAGTATCCTCCTTCCGAAATATCCATTAACACATTTCTTTAGCTTGCCTATGTCAACATATAACAATATCTTGGTCAATTCAACCACCTCGGCCGGGTTATACAAATAGTCGTAAAATTCTGGCACGCTGAAATCGTTGCATGAATCCGGGGTGTGGACAATATTCCCCTTGGCGGCCAACGCTCGTCCCGCGATAACATTCTGTATTCCAAATATGTCTGTATATTTGGGGTTGTACATACCCTGACCGAAATTCTTACACACGCGAATTCCCGGGAGACAATCGCTCCCGCAGCTAATTGTATTGTCACTACCATCCTTAGAACACGGCGAAAATTGAGACGACCACTTTGTACCCGTGGGTGTGACCGTATAGGTATCCTTGGATGAGTCGTCCATTTCGATGCCACATTCGAGTTCGATTAGATTGCTAATATTAAAGTACGTGTGGATAAAGTTTTTGAATGTCGGATATTCTAGGTAAAATTGTAGAATATATGAATTAAGAATGGCTTTATTATTTAAAATAGCGACGGAAGTATTACCTATTTGCCGAGTGCCTCCACTGATTACGTTATTGCAATACTCTTCATTCGCCAATAAAAACCTATTCCATTTATCTATACCATCTATGGATAAGGTGCCTCTCAGAATGGCAAGTTGTTCTCTCGGTTGCTTTTGGTGTAATTTTTCCGAGGTGATGGGTGTGGGTCGGACATTTCCCACAAATTCGTCATCGTGATTTTGGCTACCGAGAAATATCTCTTCCACCCTTTTCTTCTCTCGCTGAAATTCCTCGCCATCCCCGGATAGATATTCAAAAACAAATTTTATAAAAAGAAATCTGATAAATCTCGTCTTTATGAATTTACCGGCATATACGTCTATAATATTTTTTTGAATGAAATCAACCCTGATATTTTTCATGGCCGGAATGGCTAGCATTTCCATATCTAAAATATTCTTGAAATGACACATACTACCCGTACTGTAATACATATACCCAAAAATACGCGCTTTAAACCTATCAACAATAATACTACCATCATTATTATTACTAATATTTTCAAATTCGCATATAAACTTCCAATTTGAAAACAAAGCCAGGCAAAGGTCACTAAATACGGACTCTGCCCCTTTAATGTTGTGAATATAGCCAAATGTGTATAGCCAATGCATGAACACGCAGTAAAATATTTTCGTCTCCCTATCCGGCCGACTTTGCGCTTGTCCTCGGGGTTGTCGCTTTTTGAATAAAACTTCGATATTCGATCCAAATAGCACATAATTTCTGAGAAAATGTTAATGTTCCTTGGCGTATTTGTGGTATTGTGCCCTTTGTCTCTCCATTAACGGAGTCAAAATATTTAGAGCCCACCCCGGAAGATTGGTGTTGGCCAATGACTTGGGGAGTCGGGGAGTGATCCACTCAAGTATCAGGAGAGTCGAAAGTGCCAGGAACGAGTTATGCTCCGTGTCGTGCACATTTGACGTGACCACAAATATATCCTCCCAGTCTAGGTTCGCTACGCAGATGGGAAGGAATTTCTGAATAATATCGAGTTTTAGCTGATTCATACTCTGAAATAATGCGTGGGGGTCGGTAGAGGAGACACCATGGTCCAGCGGCGGCGGCGGTTGATCTCGTTGTAGGGTACTGGTTACCATAAAATTTACAATATTGGCATCTATATTGAGTTCCATTTCTCAAAAATTTATGGGCTTCACGATATTATTCTCAACCAACATTTGTATGGATGTAACGGTGAAAATTTCTCGAGTCTTCCCATCCGAAGTTGCTGTATTCTATTGTTACGAATATTCATAAATAGGGTATCTATAATATCGTTATTGTTGTACGCTTTGCTATACCATTTTGAACATTTGGTTAAAAAGGACAAACACTTGCCGTCCACGTGCCGATGATCATCTGGCGCCGGCGATCCCGTGAATAAATCGTGAACGTTGGCTTCGTATTCGTTTAATGCCTAGTCGGTATGCGTAAATTCCCAATCAATCGTGTTGAAATTTTGAGTGGGTAATTGTGATGGGGGTGGTTCCTCTTCATATTCAAATCCCAAAGCTCTCGACACGTCAGATAATATTACTATATCGGAAAAATATTGGTTATATTTAATGGCTCTCAAAAATTCAATGACAAAGGAATTAGAGGTAATGGTCAGAATTTGCTCAGATTCAACATGGTTACATTTCGATGGTAGGTATTGTCTTTCTTGAAAGTAAATGGCCAAGTTAAACGGTATCATAAATGTGTTGGTGGTGATGGGGGCGGTTTTAGCGTCGTAAACAAAGGATATATTCTCAAAACTCTGGGCCATCTCTGCCCACAGGTTCTCATTGTGATAAGTCCTGCGGTGACACGAGAAGAGGAGATGTTGTTGAGCGTTTATCGCAGTGTCTCGAGCGATATATTCCCCGATGCACGCTCTACACATTTTCGTGGTGGGTGTGTGGATGAGAACTTTCTCGTCCAAAAATGCCTTCTCCCGCTGACATTCCCTTTGGAAACGTTGAAAGTCATCCCCGAGTCGCCCCTTCTTGTATCGCTTCTTACCACATAATACCATAGCTCTATAGTAACCCATGGCATCAGAGACAATATTATATCTCGCAATAAACCTATTGGCGAGTACGTAGGCAAAGTAAAACAAAAGAGTGCTATCTTTCTCGTAATAATCTTTGTTAAAGAAAGAAGGTTTCGTATCATCGGCGTCCTTCTTTTTTTTATTGGGGTTGGTGGGTTTTTTGGTTAAAATGACGTCAATACCACCATTTATTAGATAATAGGATAACATGGGTACACATAACTCCGTATCGAGTAAATGTTTCTGGAAATAGAAATCCTGACCCAACAAAATCTTCACATTTTGAAACACCTCCTGATTCCTAATATCATTCATTAATATTAGCGTTTCTGAATTTTCCAAGAATTTCTTTTGGCCTCGAATCACAATGGCCATCTTTGCAAGCAGGCTCTGGCTGGCATCCACCGACGCCAATCCCACACTGCTGTAGACGACGTGAGGGTTAGAGCACTATCCCGTCTTTTTGTCTCAGCGTCGGCACGTATATTTGAGACGCTAGAGTTTTCGCCGAGAAGGGTAGGGTCATATTGGAAGTCCCCCCCACATCCAACTTTAATTCGGGGGAAGAGGAAGATTCGATGACGTGGTGGATATTTTTTTGGTTCTGGTTGAAAAGCCTAAGACTATTGGTATAGCCTTGGAAATGTTTACTCTTTATATAAAAACATATTTTCAGACCGGTTAAATCGGATTTTCTCAAGAAATAGTACCCAAAATAACAGTTACCACCCTGTTGGTAAGATTCAAACGATAAATCTATTTGGGATGCGTATATGATCATTTCTATCGTACTACAACAATCGGCACATATTGTATCTAAGCCGCCCATTATATTGTCCATAGTTTTAGTGATGAGCCTATATCTCTCAATGTCGGTGTCGCCGCCTTTCGACGTATAATCCAACTCCCAAGCAAAATATCCATCGAGAATAGTGTTACTTGCACGCGAAACCACGGCTCTGGTATCCATGGGTCGAAATTCGTTGCGCACACTAACATCCTCCAGAGTGGTATAGACACATTCTTCCCTGGTAGCTTGGCGGTTGGTTAGTTCTATAGACAATGTTGATGAATATGCCATTATCTTTACAGCGACCATGGCCGATTCCATTTTGAAATTGGACACTCTATGCTTTATACATAAAGAAATTATCTTAGACAAGTCATTAATCTCCTTTCCACCCCACATATTCACAATGTTAACCATATAGAAATCATGATCTATTGTTACCGGTATATCATCGTCGTCGTCGTCATCATTATTTGTATTAGTCATATAATTGGACAACACCAAATCAACGGTTTCCATTGTTTTAGGATAGCAGAATGAAGTATTTATATAAATAAACCTTCAAAATAAAAATAGACTAACAAAAAGTTGTAGATGCGGCGGGTGAATCTAACCCAATAGGAAATCATATTGTTTTTGCCCGCCAAACAAAGGTCGTAAATGTAGCATTTAGTCGGCAAAGAGTTTCTTCTCGACGGTAGAGAAGATGCGACAACCCGTAAAAAAAGGGACTCACCCAGTAGATACATTTTTATATTATATTATATTATATGACTGACAAACCATGTGTTATTATATCAACATGGTGGTTGTTTATTCTGTATATGCGCTATTATTGTGCATATTTATCAAATCTAGTGGTAATTTTCCAAACCCAATAATATTAGATATTTTTTGGATAGCGTATGTGCAGACGGTAGTCAAAGAGTTTGGTGTGGTTTGTGGAAGGAGGAAACTGAAGGTGAACGTCAATAAAAGTAAAGTAATGGTGTGTAATAGGGGAGAGCATAGGGTGAATCTAGATGTGAGGGTGGATGGGGAAATATTGGAACAAGTAGAGTGTTTTACATATCTAGGAGGAACGATAAGCAGGAGTGGAGGTATGCAAGTGGAGGTAAAACAGAGAGTGTGTGAAGGAAGGAAGGTTTTCGGAGCAATGGGAAGTATGTGGAAGACGAAAAATCTCGGAGTGAAAGTAAAAAGTGCACTGTATCAAGGAATTGTAGTGCCAACAGCGATGTATGGGGCTGATACATGGGCTCTGAAGAAAAAGGAGAAAAGAGGGTTGGATGTGATGGAGATAAGCTGCTTGAGGAGTATGTGTGGAGTTACTCGTAGAGACAGATTGAGGAATGAAGAGATACGTAGGAGAGTGGGGCAGCAGGAACAGTTGTCAGCCAGAGTGGACAGAAGGGTGCTGAGCTGGTATGGTCATGTTGAACGAATGGGAGATGAAAGGCTTACAAAGAGAATATGTGAGTCAGGTACAAGGGGAGTTAGAAGGGCAGGAAGACCCCCATTGAGATGGAGAGACTGTGTAAGAAAAGCTTTGGATGATAGAGGAATGACTATAGATCAGGCAGGGGAAGTGGTGGTGGACTGGAATGAATGGAGAATGCTTGTGAATAGTTGAGTGAACACGTGGTCATATGGAGTAAGGGGTCGGGCGCAAGTTGGACTAGATAATAGTCCATCAGGCGCCTGGCCCGGGGAGACGATTAATATGAAGGGTGCGCCTGGAAATGTGGTGGGAGGGCTTGTGGCTTTGGCTCCGCTGCATGTCTGCCTGCCGAGATCGGAACCTCTCCGGGTGGTCGGTGGCCGGGGGAGTGCTGGAGCGACCTTGGTGACCCTAGTCTCTGGGTCTTCTCCTGGGTGACCTGGATGTGTGTGAGTTTGTGCTTTTTATCTGTGTTTATTTGTTGTTTTATGTTGTTTTTGTGTTTTCCCTGTTCTTGCTCTGTCTTGAGTCAGCTACCCCCAAAATGGGTATTGGGCCTGAGCATATAGATAGATAGATAGATAGATATGTGATATTACACAATATACAATTGTATAATATTATTGTTGCTAGAGAGGCCGATAACAAATATCGAACAAATATGGGCTACTGACCGAAAGCTCGAAGCCAAATTTTGTTAATATGAATTCTAGCTAGACCCACCCCTCAGAATTTTTTTGGGTGGAAAAAGTAAAAAAAAAAGTAAAATTCGCTATTTAAGGTGTCGATCCCAATATAATCTGGACAGAAAACTTTGAAACATCATTATCAAAGGGATTCTTCTCGCCCAATTAATAGACTCGTATATTTTTGTATATTATGTATGAATAACCATGTGGAAATATAACACAATTGTGGGTATTTTTGTTATTCTCATATTATATAATTATACTATTTTATATATTGATTATTAGTACAAATTGTCTAAAACGAGTAGAATTGAACATTTATTTTGTAATATATCAATTAATACACAATATATTTGTGTATAATATTGTTTATATTAAATCGGCAGAACTAAAGCGGCAGAACTACAATACCCATAAAAAAGTCAAGTTTGTCAGACTCAACTAGTAGATATACATATATATATATAAATAAATAACCATGTGGGAGGATATATTTGTGGGTATTTTGGTTATTCCCATATTATATATACTATTTTATATATTGGCTATTAGTAATAATAATAGTCTAAAACAAATACTATTATACATATTTTCGCTGGTATATCTTATAATACATAATATAAATTTAGCCAATATTAGGGAAGATATATCTAGGTGGTGTGCTTCTTGAATAACCATGTGGTAATTTTTGTACAATAAACTTTATTTAATCAGAAAATCGTTTTGTTTCCACCTTGAGACAAATCCAGGAAAAGTTTCTGGCAGCGTTACTCTCTCTGACTAGAAAGGCTCGACCGAGAGGGATGAGTCAGAGGAAGTGTGTGAGTCAAGCAGTGGGTGGGATATGG
The DNA here is from genome assembly GCA_032716605.1 of Paralithodes platypus. Lineage (NCBI taxonomy): Eukaryota > Metazoa > Arthropoda > Malacostraca > Decapoda > Lithodidae > Paralithodes > Paralithodes platypus. The sequence continues at coordinate 2,410,134 of CM064509.1, read as the reverse complement.
ATTCGGGGAACTACAATGACTGTGTGTGTGTGACATAAAGCGGTGTTTAGAAATAAGAATGACGTGACCAAAATACAAAGAATAAAGTACGAGTCAGAGGATGTGTGAGTCAAGTAGTGTCGGACACTTACTCGGGTGGACTCGAGACAGGGTTGGCACTACCGCCAATTCTTGTTTGTCTTTTTCTCCTTTGAGTGTTGACTTCGTTGAGATTATTACTCTGGGCAGAGCTTTCTCCTTCATTTTGAACATTCACGAAACCCACCGGGCTGAGGGGACCCCTGCAGAGATGACACACCTTTGAGGGTTTCCACTCGTCCGCGGGGGTGCAATTTCCACCGCCGGCTCTCTCTCTCTCTCTCATCAGTTTGACCAGCTATCCATTGGGGACGAGTAGTGCTCCCCCCTACCGGTGGATGAGAGATTGGCCAACCCATACGCAACGTGAAACGGGGAGTGATTATTGCTGGATGGGAGGTGGCCTGGGGATCGATATACGGCTGTCGCCAAGTTAAGCTAGAACTCGGGACATTATGGATTTCAGGTCACTTGTTCTTGATGTTGAGGAAGTGGATGACATAAATGTGTATATGTTCCCTATACTACTACACCACCAGGATAAGTTTGACCGCAAGATACCACCCTGGGAGATGAAGGAGTGGAATCATAATGAACTGAACACTTTCCGAATTGAGCTTGATATGGTAGACCGGCTTTATTACTTAAAACAAAGGTAAATTGAATTACCCAATGTTTCAGAAATGTCCAATATTGTCGTGAAGATTTATACCATTTATTCCTTTCCACCTCATGGTCCGAGTCCTCCGTAAAGCAGAAGCGGTTATTGATTACATTCCATTTTTCCTTTCTTTTCAGTAGCGGAATTATATTTGGCAATTACTTCCGCCTCATGGTCCGAGTCATCCGTAAAGGAGATCCAGAGAAGAAGCCGTTATTTGTGGAGTTGGAGACCTATATGTCTCGGGGGTCTATCGAGAGCCAGATCTTCATAACATCCCACCCCAACATCTTCTTCAATACTCACACTCCAGGATAAATATAGCATGGCAACCACAAAATATAAGGATGCAATATATAAGTCCATGGTGAATGACGGCTATCGCATCAACGACTATACAGTATACCTCAGTCCCCGTGTTATCACCAAATACGATGATCCCCCTCGTGAGTGGAAGTGTCTGAAGTTCCTCTGTCACATGGTTGTGAAAAATAATAAAACACAACTTCAGCACTATCCACAGGTGCTTCCTAACACTCTCAAGGAAAGCATTGATGAATTCATTCAAATTCATGAAGCGGTAGATGCGGCCGACGAAGAGTTTTTGTTTCTTTCGGATGAAAGAGATCTGGAATTAATCGAAACAATAAAATTTAAAAACTCGCTACATTCATTTTTTATCATTTATTCCTTCCTTTGGACAAATATTTTAAGGTGGAAACGAAACGCGTTTTCTGGTTAAATAAAGTTTATTGTAAACAAAAAAGTAATACCACAGTGCACACACGTGACGGAGGTATAAGGGAGGTTTGGTAGAAGAAGTCCATTTAGATTTCTTGGTGGGAGTCAACTGGGGTTTGGTAGAAGAAGTCGATTTAGATTTCTTGATTTTCGTGATGGGAGTCAACTGGGGTTTGGTAGAAGAAGTAGATTTAAATTTCTTGGTTTTCGTGATGGGAGTCAAATGGGGTTTGGTAGAAGTAGATTTAAATTTCTTGGTTTTCGTGATGGGAGTCAACTGGGGTTTGGTAGAAGAAGTAGATTTAAATTTCTTGGTTTTCGTGATGGGAGTCAACTGGGGTTTGCTAGAAGAAGTAGATTTAAATTTCTTGGTTTTCGTGATGGGAGTCAACTGGGGTTTGGTAGAAGAACCACCAATACCATCATCCATGGTCATTGTCGATTTAGATTTCGTGATGGGAGATTTCTTGGTTTTCAATATCTCTGCCATATCGGCGTAGTGCTGTGAAAATATCTCTGCCACTTCGTCATCAGTATCATCATCAGAATCTCGGGTATCCATTGCCCCGTGCTGCAACAATATCTCTGCCACTTCAATTTTCTCCAAAAATATTTTCTGAGAGTTTACAGCATCATCTTTTTTATTCGAGTTGTTGGTAGTGCTGCTGCTGCTGCCGAGATAACTTTGCTAGCCCGCCTCATGCTTTTTTATATGAAATTAGGGGGGTGTGGTCTATGTGGATGGGAGGTGGTCTGAGGATTGATATACAACCAATCATAGGCCCAGACCATGGCCTGTTAAGATTCTCCATTTTCCCGGTACAGCCATCAAAATAAAATTCACACATCTACCATATAACATTTATCGAGCATCCCGACCCAACATCTTCTTCAATGTCACTGGACACTCCAGGATAAATATAGCATGGTAACCACAAAATATAAGGACGCAATATATAAGTCCATTGTGAATATCACATCAAATACGACGACGACACTCCCTCTCGTGAGTGGAAGTGTCTGAAGTTCCTCTGTCATATGGTTGTGAAAAATAATAAAACACAACTTCAGCACTATCCACAGGTGCTTCCTAACACTCTCAAGGAAATCGAATGAAAGAAATCTGGAATGAATTGAAAAAAATAACACCTGAAAAATAATAAAACACAACTTACTAGACTTTTCGGACAATATTTATGCCACTTCGGTGCTGCTGGTACTGCAAGTGATCACGTTGCTAGCCAGCCTCAGCCTTTTTATGAAAATATGGGGTGTGGTCTATGGGGGTGTTGAAACGAAACGAATTTTCTGGTTAAGTAAAGTTTATTATAAAACAAATATACCACACCATGCACACACGTGATGGAGTAGGGCTCTAAATAAAAGGGCGGTATATAAATAACCCCTAAGCGACCAAACAATATTTATTGACCCTTATTTAGACATTGGCCCTAAAGGGCCAACACTTGGGGAAAGCATAGCATGCAACATACTAATCTCAGGTATGGGGGAATGGTGGTGCATGGGAGTCAACTGGGGTTTGGTAGAAGAATCACCAATATCATCATCCATGGCCGATTTAGATTTCTGGGAGTTAACTGGGGCTGGATAGAAGACCCAATTGTTTTTTGTGGTGGGAGATAACTGGGGTTTGGTAGAAGAACCACCAATACCATCATCCATGGTCGATTTAGATTTCTTGTGTTTTGTGGTGGGAGATAACTGGGGTTTGGTAGAAGAACCACCAACACCATCCGATTTAAATTTCTTGGTTTTCGTGGTGGGAGATAACTGGGGTTTGGTAGAAGAACCACCAATACCATCATCCATGGTCGATTTATATTTCTTGGTTTTCATGTCGGACAATATCTCTGCCACTTCGGCATCAGCATCAGCATCAGAATCAGAATTTCGGGTATTCATTGATTCGAGTTGTTGGTACTGCTGCTACTACTGGTGCTGTGATAACTTTCAAATCAAAATCAAAAATTGTGGGAAGAGGTGGTGAAAGTAGAGTTGAAGTCCAAGGTAAAGTGATGAAAGATGAAGAGTTGGAGAAGTAAAAGCTGGTGGGCTGACCACCTTGCTATTATCAGTTGAAGTTTCTGAGCATACGTGCCACTTTTACATTTAATCTCCCAGGCTCGTCGAAGACCATTGGCATAGATGGTAGTGGAGATGGTGGTGGTTCAGCGGAGGTGTCAGGCTGGAGGTTTGAGGTGGTCCGAGGTGTTGTTGGAGTTGGAGTTGGGGTTGCTGGTGCTGGCGGAGTTGTTGTCAGCACTTCAGCTTTCCTCTTATACAGGCTCGGTGTTGAAGTTGCTGCCTCCCCGACTCTAGGTGTTTTCGAGTCTTCTGAAGGCAGAGTGGTCGAAGCAGAAGTTGAGTGTTGGAAGGCTTCTTTTTGTGTGGCTTCTCGGCTGTTCTTCGGGCAAGGAGATCTGGAGGGATGACCATCAGGCCATTGACAACCAGAAGAGCAGGCAGAAGCACAGAAAGTAGAGGTGCTCAAGAGTGGAGAGGCAGGTGTTTACAGGCAGGAAGTAGGAGAATGAGTTAACTTTACTAGACCGCCTCAGCCTTTATATATGAAAAATAGGGTGTGTGGTCTATGTGGGTGAGAGGTGGTCTGAGGATTTATATACAGCCAATCACAGGCCCAAACTGTGGCCTGTTAAGATTCTCCATTTTGTCAACTTTGGTCAAAGACAGAAAGAGGCTGAAGTAGTCAAAGTAATTATTCAATCCACTGGCCTCAAGGCCCAAATCGTAAACACAAAGCAAGTCTATTTGATGGGATTGTAGAGTAACTGGTTTTACGATGGTAGAAGACTTTGACGGGAAAAGTGCGAAATAAACTCACATCGCATACACTTCATATGTTAGGATAAATTTGTTAATGCTTTCCACGAACATTTTAGGTAACACCCGTGTATAGTGTTGGAGTTGCTCCGCATTTTCTTTAACGGCCTTGTGACAGAAGAACGCCAATGTGGGAACGTCTCGAAACCTGGGAATGTACGGTGGATAACGACGGTGGTGTTCTTTGTGGTTGTCGATGCGGTATCCGTCGGTCACCATGGACTCGTATATTGTATCCTTGTTGTAATTAGTGTACCAGTATATATAATGAAGAAAGATTTGAGGGAGTGATGTGATGAAGATCAGGCCTTCCAACCCCAAGCAATAGTTGTGTGGCTCAGAAATCCACGAAAATCCTTTTCGAAGGATCAGTTTTATTGACGACTTGGGTCGTGAGGTGGAAGTACAGGTCATCCCATATTTTTCTATGTAATAAAGCCGGTCTACCATAGCAAGCTCGATCCGGAATTCATTATTGTAATAATTCATCTCCGAAGGTAATGTCGCGATCTCGAACTTGTCCTGGTGACACAGTATACGGTCCATGTATTCACCCATATCCTCCACTTTCTTAACTTTAGGAACGAGTGACTTGAAATTATTAATGTTCGTCGAAGACTTTGACGCCATGGTCGATCTGTAATCGTGAGTTCAGGTGATCAACCGGCTATGGTCAAAGATAGAGTGAGGCTAATTTTTTTGTGGTGACTATAGTCGGCTGAGCACCTCAACTCACAGATCGACCATGGCGTCACCGTATACTGACTGTGTCACCAGGACAAGTTCGGAGATGAATTATTACAATGATGAACTGAAGGGCCGAGAAGCTCTCAACAAGCAAGCACACTTTTTAGGGCTAATTTTCGATGGGGAATCCGAATCTGTCATGACTTTTGACGTACGTTCAAAATTCCGCCAAATGAGACGCTCCAGTACCGCTATTTCACCAGCTAGACCAATTCTGATGACAGATTCAGACTCACCAGGCCAAACTGCATAAGAATACCACCCACAAACGTGGAACGGGCCAGGTCGCCCATTGGAGCAAAAAATGACAATCAAAATCCACCCACCGTGGTCTGAGATCGAAACCGCGACAAAACCCTTCCCAGGAAGCGGGAGAGTGATCACTTGGACGGTCAAAATCCACCCACCGTGGTCTGAGATTGAATCTGGGCAAAACTTTTCCCAGCAGGCAGGAAGATGATCACTTGGCGGGTCAAACACCACCCCCGTGGCTTGAGATCAAATCTGGGCAAAAACCCTTTCCAGGAGGCGGGACGATGATCACTTGGAGGGTCAAACACCACCCCCGTGGCTTGAGATCGAATCTGGGAAAAAAAACTTTCCAGGAGGCGGGAAGATGATCACTTGGAGGGTCAAACACCACCACCGTGGCTTGAGTTCGAATCCGGGCAAAAACTCTTCCTAGGAGGCGGGAGAATGGTCTATAAATATGAAGTTTATAATAATAACCACCACTCGACGACTAAAATTAACACTGCCGTATCCACCCCAACCAGGTTTCAAGAAGCTCCCACATTGGCCCCAACCAAATCCACCACAACCCTCCTCACAAGCTGGACAGGAGATCACCATACCCCTAACACTCACCCAGAGTAACATATGATACTCAAACAGCACACCACAAAAGAAACTGACACCCAGACTTAGCACTAACTTCAAATTTGATATTCTTCCCATCCATTATAAAAATGTAAATATCTTTGTCGTTATAAAACACTCTGTGGACATGTCTAGATAAGATGGTACATTTATTTTGTTTTATATTTAATTTTGACAATAAAATCAACCTTTTGGTCATATACTCCAAAATTGTAAGCATAAATATGAAGATTTGTTCTAATCTTCTTAGTAGAAAAATGACGATTTGTCCTCTGGATTCCATCATTCTGAAAAAAGATATGAATTTTAATTCAGCCATTTTTTGTTGTTGTTGTTGTTGTTGTTGTTCCCCAAGCTGCCTGGCCGAACAGCCCCAAGGCCCCGAGCAAGGCCATAACCGAGCGCCCCCACAGAACCCTCCCCGCCGACCACAATAAAGCCTGGGTGACCGAAGCCACTCCATGGCGGGGAGCTGAGGAGGGTGCGGAAATGCCCGGGAAACCAAAGCCCCACCCCGGGCCCTGTGTCCCTCAGCAATTATGAAGAGAAAGTTGAGGGGCAAAGGAAACATTTTTGTAGCTGTATTCTCTCATAATTTATTTTAGGGTGGACAGCTTTCTCTCTTCGGTCATTCCTCTATTATCCCAGATGTTAACATGAGAAATAAGTACAATAAATTTTCCAATCCGTAATTGCAAATGTCATCTCTCTCCGAATGTTTCAATGAAATGGAGGTAACTCGAAATGACGAACCAAATTGTCAGTACGATAAACTGGCGCTATGGATCGAGACATTATATTGTAATTGTCCCAAGGAAAAATTGTTGAAAGATATGAAATTATTCTTATCATCAAATGGTGGTAAGACGATGCAATTTCACGACTCGGTCACGAATTTTCTCGAAATGATTGCCATTCGAGATTATTTGAAAAATAGTCATAATTTTATAGATTTCATGGAAAGTGGTATAGAGGGTGGATTCAAATTTTGCTGCAATGATATTTTTAAAGAAGGAGAAGATTAGGACGTGATAGAAATTGATCATTTGGATGCATCTATAAGGGGTTTTTGTTCACAGTGTAAGTGGCGGGTGGTGTGTGTCAAGTGCCACATTTGTCCAGCGTGTACCTCGGATAAAGGTGTAATCGCTCCCTATGGTTTCATTGACCAAATATTGAGCCAATCTAAAACCACGAATGGCAAATATCCTTATCTCAAGTCGTATATTTCTAATGCTATGACCACCGATATGTATAAATCGCTAAATATAAAAGATGTCACAGAATCTCGCTTAGAATACGAGGTTCAGATTGTTTTGAGGGGTTTCAATTCTAATCAAATTCGCTTTCCCAATGGACCCAATAATTTAACCTGGGGGGGAGGAGGAGCAGTCCAGAATATAAAGGATAATATTGAAAGCGCCTGTCTGTGTAAGGAATTGACATATCTCTTAACGAATAACAACAATAGTCTCCAAAGATTAGAGGGACTCTGTATAATGGGGAATTAAATTGTGCTAACCATCAACTACAATATCACCCTCGTCGACATTTTGTATCCCGTGACGCTCTATGAACAGAAGGGTACGAAAAGTAAACACGAGCAATCGTATGTGGATTTATTGAAAATGTTATATGGAGAGAGAGAGAGGTCGACTAAAATAAAAAAACTTAAACACCTGAACAATTCTCTCGAGATTGATTACTATAATTATGTCGAGATGAGTAAATTTGGAAAAATAAATAGGGATAGCATTTTGGTGGAAGTGATCAATCAACATTTTTATTTTTCACCCCAATATATATTTCTCATTCCACCAATACTGATAAATTGTCATAAGAATAAGATATTTCTTCTGAGTTATATTGAGAATAAGTATAATAAGTTTAGCTTGAGTATTAACACCCATAAATATTTGAAGAGTTACACACTCTACCAATTATTATTAGATACCCTAATTAATTTAAAATTTGATATTAAACGGGATGAAAATATACTGATACAAGAAAATATTAAACAGCTGATTGCGATAATTGAAAACTAACCCCAAAAACACGATGAGCACCTTATGGGATTTAGGGGCGAATCACGTAAGGGTTTGGTCGCTCCTTATGAGCCGTACTACTCACACACCTCCATCAATTGTGCATGGTGTGTGGTATATTTTGTTTATAAAATAAACTATTTAACCAGAACACTTGTTTCTTTTCAACCCTGACACCTCTCTGTAGTGTGGGCCGAGTCGAGGAATCCGGGTAGAGTTTCTGGATGGGGATTCTCTCCGACTTCAATCGGTCTTAGTGGTCAGCAATCACTCTATCCACTCAGACGTCTCTCTCCCCTCCAACTCTTACCATGGATTTCATCTCTCTAAATCCCTTAGTAAAAACAATGGAGGACATGGAGGAGTACGTATACAATGCAGTGGACCACCAGGACATGTTCGAACGAAGAACGTCACCGTGGGAAATGAAAGAGGGGGATTACGACGAACTGCAAAAGTTCAAGATAGAGCTTAATATGGTGGATCGGCTTTATTGTATACAATTCACGGATGATGGGGTTGGGGATAAAACCTACTATCTCCTGGCCAGAGTCGTCAATAAAACCGATCCACAGAAGCGGTTATTTGTGGAACTGACGGCGAGTTGTGACTATACAGGATTTTCATGCCAAGGTGGAGGGAACATCTTCATCACATCCTGTCCGAACGTCTTCTTCCAGGCAACATTCCGGGACCAGGACAACCTCCTCATCAAGGACGTAATATATGCATCACTGGTGAGTGACGGGTACCATATAGATGACTACATAGAACACCTCAGTCGTCCATCATTATTTACCTTCCACAACCCACCCATGACGAAATTCCTCTGCCACAAGGTCATTAGAGATAATATGGACCGCCTGATGCACTATGAACAGGTACTACCTAAAATTCTCCAGGAAAGCATTAGAGAATTCATCAAAATTAACGAATCTGTGGATGCATACGACAACTGGGATTGACCCTTTATCCGTTTATCGGGCTACATATAAAGGAAAAACAGGTGAGAAATGTTGCCTTGTACAATGCAGTGGACTACCAGCACATGAGAGAAATGGTAAAATGAGAGAAATGGAAAAATAATACATAGTCAAAAATTCAGAATGAAAAATTAATATACTATGATGGTGATAATTGAAAAATAACCTCAATTAGTGAAAAAACACGACGAGCACTTTATGGGATTTAGGGATATGTATGTATGAAAATGTCTTATGCTGCGAATCACATTACAATGTTGCCTCTCCACCTTGGATATGGTGTCAGTGTCCGTAGGGGGAATGTGAAATATTTCCAAAAGTAAAGAGACAGTCACTCGGTGTTGGTTCCAGCCAACAACATCACCGTAATAATGATGGCTAGGGTGTGGCGCTCTAAAGATGGTTCTTCTGAAAGCGTGAACCATCCCCCATTCGGAAGGAGATAGTAGAGTCAGACGTGGACGATAGCACGTGTTGCATATGAAGAGGGTATCCCGAACCGAGCGCGAAAGACTGTCCCTCGGAATGGCCACGGTGAGGATAGGTGGCCCCCCACTCTTCCACAGGGAGGTAAATCCACAGTCGGCGATATATGGCAACGAACTTGTATACAGATCGTCAACTTTGGAGAAATGATCTCATCTTACCGTCCAGTGTGGCAATATCAATGGCGCTATTCTTACAGAAGGGACACGAGAGGAGTTCACCCATGGACACGGATCCCAACTGTAGGAGGCTCTTTACGATATCCAGGGCGAGCTCGGGAATACACCTGTGGCATATGCGGGCTTTGCAGACACTCTTGGCCAGAGGTTCGGGGGCACAGATATTGTATACCTTATCGTGAAACACAACCACCTCATCGTACCACAAATTCTGATCTAGACAAATGTTGCACGCAACTCGTTTGGTGATATAGATCTGCCTATTCTAAAATATTGGTCCATTTAGGCGCATTGCAAGCGAGATCCGTTCAATTTGTCTGTACTGAAAAAAATCATTAGCGTACACCATACCGGACGGACCTTACTCACATTGTCAGGGTGACACCGCGGGCCCAACATTTTGTCAATCACCACCGTCATAATATGCCGGATTTTGTGGTTCCTCCAGAATAGACGGGACATGGTGCGCTGTTTCTTTGGTGGTAATTCATACTCACAATCATTCAGCCATCCAATTAACCAATCTATGGTCCCAAATATGTCGCTAAGAACTGTGCTGCGAGCAGTGATAATATTATAATCTGTTAAGTATTCTGTGAATGTTTCATCTTCGTAATTGGTCACATCAATGGAGTCCTGAATATCACCAGTATAGGCTAGATTGTCTCCCATCTTGTATAAATTCCCCAGTTGGATAAAGACCATAAGTAACTGGTCTGAATTGCTAATTGTTGTTAGATCCATTCCGTAAAGATCAAATATACTTTGAATATTCGCGGCGACCTTTAGAATCGGTCCGGGTAGCCTCATGATGGAGCATCCCCTTTCAATAACGTAATTCAGGAAGTTGGGATTCCTAAAGTGTCTATCTGCGACATCTATCTCCAGAGGGAGAAAGTTTATTGTTGGTGCTAATATCCAATCGATTTCTCTGGGGTGGCGACGAATTTGCCCGTACCGTTGCCCATTTATATATCCACAAATTTTGAGACTCCACCCACCACCCCTTATATATATATATATATATATATATATACAAATTTAATCTAGGGGAGATAGTTCACAATATGAGTGATACGATCAAAGACCTGGTCCAATTAATCCAAATAGGAAAAGAACTGGGTTATAGAAAAGAAAAATAACTTCAATTATTTATAGAGAAATACGAAATATATAGAAATCAAACGATAAAAATATTGGAACTCCAATTGGAATTGGAAAAATATAAATCAGAAGGTAGTCCAGTGACGGTACAACAATTGTTGTCCTTATTTATCCCTGGCGATACCACTTCAGCGGACAAAAAAACTTCAACAAAATAAACAGAATTTGAATTTTGTAGAGAAAGGGATGGAGAGTTACAGGTAATTCAGAAGGGATCAAATTGAATGGCTGTATTTACAACTCCCTAGGAATATATAACACTGTCCATGCTCACATTTAAGTTCTCTTACTGTTACACGCCATAGAAAACGAAAGTGGTTAGGGAGGGCTGAAATGAACGTCCCTGGTCCTTTTTATCTATGTCTACATACACCGAAGGAGATAAAAGGCACATTTTTACATTTTATTTCTATAAAAGGCAACATTTCTCACCTGTTTTTCTTTATCACCTGTGTGTTTTGTCGGGGGATTGTTGGTGCCTGGGAGGCGACCGATACACCACGAAGCGAACATCAACGTCACTTCCCCCGCTGTCCATTTGTGAAGGGAGAGCCAGTGGGGAATATTCCACTCGAGCAGGGTCACATCACCACCCGACTATATCCTTGGAAGAAATCCGAGGCCATCAGTATTCCTTCCGAGGATGTCTGTGCGGATCTGGATATCGTCATATGCCCGGATCATACTCGGAGAGAAATTGCCCCCCGCGCTATACCCCAATTTATAAGATAGGCTACAGATAAAGGTTAACCTGTATTGTACCGTAGGATACAGTAATCAAAATCCCCAGTAGTCCCAAGCAATGTGGTTAAAATGACAGGAGAGACCAACAACTCCCAATCTCTACCATCCTTTCCTACCACTTTACTATCCCATCAACACCCTGCCAACCACTGATAATAAAGCCGACCCATATGCGACGTGAAACGGGGAGTGATTATCGCCGCCACCGAACAGAGTTTTGTTGACGAACACGTCCAGAGTTTTCTGGCCGAGACAGTACGTTCGAAACTTAACCCTTCTCCACTTCTTCGCGGTCACATACGTGACGGAGGTATGAGTAGTACAGCTCTAAATAAAAAATAGTCGTATATAACCCCGAAGCGACTAAACAATACTGACCCTTACCACATTCGGAACTACTCACACCTCCGTCACGTGTATGCACGGTGTGGTATGATTTTTGTACAATAAACTTTATTTAACCAGAAAACTTGTTTCTTTTCCACCTTGACTCCTTTTTGTAGTGTCGATAAAGACAAGGTAGAAGAATCCAGGAAATGTTTCTGGGCAATATTGCTCTGTCTAGAAAGGCTCCCCCGAGCCTAGTTTTAGGGGGATGAGTCAGAGGAAGTGTGTGAGTCAAGCAGTGGGTGGGATATGGATTCGGGGAACTACAATGACTGTGTGTGTGAATCCAGGGTGTACTAACGCAACCCAAGCGTAAAGTTGCCAACTCGTATTTGTTTACGGTCTAGTTCACCCAAATGGCAACTATCCCTCGGCCCGATCAGGATTATATTAAAGCGTCTACGTGGTTAAATATAGTTTATTGTAAAAAAATCGTACCACACCGTGCACACACGTGACGGAGGTGTGAGTAGTACGGCTCTAAATAAAAGAGGGTCGTATATAACCCCGAAGCGGCCTAATAACAATTGACCCTTACTACATTCGGATTGGTGAGTTGTTTGCCCGCGAGTTGCACCCGCTAAAGGGCTAAGGTGTTACATTCATTTTGATATAACTATAGCTGAATTACACTACACACACAACACACACACACACAGTCATTGTAGTTCCCCGAATCCATCTACACTCAAGGTGGAAAAGAAACTAGGTTTCTGGTTAGCTAGAGTTTATTGCAAAAAAATCATAACACACCATGCACACACGTGACGGAGGTGTGAGTAATACGGCTCTAAATAAAAAAGGGTCGTATATAACCCGAAGTGGCCAAACAATACTGACCCTTACCACATTCGTATCGGTGAGTTGTTTGCCCGCTGATTTTTCATTGGAAAAAAGTTATATCTATATAGAAAGTTACATATATTCTATTCTTTATTTTTGTTTTTCACCTCAATACCAATATGCCTCAAGACACCAACCAACCTCTCCCTGTCTTGAAAAAGGCCCCTGAACATACTGAGCTGTTGTTGACACTTGTTCAGGTTATTCACGAGTGTGTTGAGGTGGTTGCTGAGTATTATTACATCTTCATGGTTCCCTAACATTAATCATTCTGACTAAATCAGAGGTATTTCCCAAGTCCAAAAGTAGTGGCTGGGGCCACCATGCCCCTAAGTAAAGTAGGTTGGTTGTGGTGGGTTGGTTTGGTTGTAGTAGTAGTCGTATAAGTGACAGTAGTAGTAGAAGCAGTAGTAGCCTACTGGTGATGGTGGTGGTGGTGGCAGCAGTAGCAGCTAGAATAGGAGTGGTATAAACCTCATACCACCACCCTTATATATATATGGACACCAACCCTCTAGCGGGCAAACAACTCACCGATCCCACAGCCTTTCTTGACAGAGACATTGTAAAACATTATACCAAACCGTGCCACACCCGATGGAGGTGTGAGTAGTACGGCTCTAAATGGAAAAGGGTTGTATATAACCCCGAAGCGGCCAAACAATACTGACCCTTACCACATTTGGATTGGTGAGTTGTTTGCCCGCTAAAGTGTTAAGTAAAGTTTATTATAAATATGTCACAAACCAATACTCAGACAATTGGTGGGATCAGTGTTATTTGCCCGCTAAAGGGTTAGGTGTCCATACATATTATGAATAGAGTTTCTGGTAGAGTCTTAATAATTTTTCTTATAATGTCTATGTATGGGGTAATTTATGACCACTTAATAACCGTGTGGCCTCTACAGTTTTTGGAAACTTCTTATCTCTATATACATCATTCAGAATGGTTAAAGCCAGTGTTGTCGATAAGACATCACAGGGTATGGGGATACTCCTAAAATATGAGAGGAACTTATTAGAACCCATTTGTATGAGACTGGTAACCCATATAATATCTACCCCACCCCCAGGGTAACTCGTAAGACTATGATATAGGCATCACGAATCGGCACTCCTTGACCCTTCATTGGCACTCATCTGTCCATTAGTATATCCTGAGCTGGCACTTAACTGCTCACCCCTGTAATTAAAACCAAAACCGGCACTTCGCTGCTCACCCCCACAGTCAGCAGTGTCGGGTTTGGAACAAGCGAGTGCTTGTGCAGCTCCTCCGAAGGCAACCCTCCCTTCAGGGGCGGGGGCACTCATCTGCCCATTAGTGTATCCTGAGCCGGCATTCGACCTCTCACTCCTGTAATTAAAACCAAAACCGGCACTTCGCTGCTCACCCCCCCAGTCAACAGTGTCGGGTTTGAGTGATTGCGCAGCTCCTCCGAAGGCAGGACGGGGGCTTCAATTAACACCAGGTAGGGAGCCATCGTTTTCAGCGATACCTAAATAACAAGTCAATGGAGAGACTACACCGCTCCCCTCACTCAAATCTACAATAGATTTATTCATGTGTGAAACCTCTTCGCTCCCAAGACTACCTTGCAGGATCTTTTGTAGTTGTAATCCCTCAATCATTCCCTTGGCTGCTACCTGATGAAGACTGACTCCATGGACCTTCATCACTGTAATGTTGTCACATATAGTAGAGTTATTTAATTGTATCTTGGCCGTGATGTCTTTTGTTGCAGTTCCATTTGGAATGCTGCGGAATTGGGTAAATGTTTGACCCCGATTAATGCTAGAGTTTTGCCTGGGTGTCTTTTCAACAGCATTATCTGAAATGTATAGATGTACTTGGAGTTTGTCCACACGGGGTTTTGTCATCAAACCCAAAAACATTTCGAATTCTTCCATTTGGGTTTTATTTTTCAGGAGGAGGCAATGACCAGAATTGTAAAGGGCCAGACTCTTGAGTAGGTCAGAGGAAACACTGTCTCCTACACCAACGGTGAATATTTGAAAGCCTCATTCTTCAACGGGTGCATTCTTTTATAATGTCTCTTACATCTGCAACTTCAGCGTCTGTAACGATCAACATATTTAGGCTATAGGGAGTTGACTGCAGCGCACTAAAAAAATAATCTATTTCTAACACACTCAGAGATTTAAAATATCTAGACGTGTTGACACAATATTTTCATAATTCATTTAACTTTTAACTTACCTTGAGACCACAAAATAATATCCCTCGCGCTAAAAAAAAATAATCTATTTCTAACACCCTCTGAGATTTAAAATATCTAGACGTGTTGACACAATATTGTCATAATTCATTTAACTTTAACTTACCTAGATATCACAAATATCCCTATAAGGCCATTTATTCACTCGCTAACAAAACATAATTTATCTAGATGTGTTGACAATATATTGTCATAATTCATTTAACTTTAACTTACCTAGATATCACAAAATAATATCCCTCGCACTAAAAAAAAAAAATCTATTTCTAACACCCTCAGAGATTTAAAATATCTAGACGTGTAGACACAATATTATCATAATTCATTTAACTTTAACTTACCTAGATATAACAAATATCCCTGTAAGGCCATTTATTCGCTTGCTAACAAAAAAATTCTAACACTGGCTCTACCCAGAGATTTTAAATATCTTGATGTGTTGACACAATATTGTCATAATTCATTTAACTTTAGAGACCACAAATATCCCAGTAAGGCCATTTATTCGCTCGCTAAAGGGTTAAGTGTTTTCACTCAAGAAGTGTTATTGGTATCTTTATAGTTACTGGGAAAAAATGCTTACCCCCAGAGTATTAGTCAGTGTTCAAAACTTTGTGAAATATCTGACAACACTTAGTAACCTCGACTATACAAGGGCAGAGGTATTAGTTTTTTATTAACGGTGGTTGGCGGGGTGTTGATAGGATGATAAAGTGGTAGGAAAGAATGGTAGAGATTGGAAGTTGTTCGGGTGAAAAAAGGTGGTCTCTCTTTGTCGTCATTTTAGCCACATTGCTTGGGACTGCTGGGGATTTTTGATAATGGTTAGTGAAGAAGTCCGAGAAATTAACCAGAAAGGATTGAAGTTGGTCTTTTAGCCATTAATTTGTTTCAAATTAATGTTTCCAGAGTATACCACGGGGAGGTAAGACCAATCATACTCCATATACAATTTAGGGAGTATACCATGGGTTCCTTAACATTTTTGTTTTATTGTTCTTGTATTGTATTGTCTTGTGTGTGGGGTTTTTTCTTTTGTTTTTCTTTTTTTTTTTTTGGGGGGGGGGTTCATTCAGTATATGCACAACATTGTTGTACTGTTTGGTGTTGAAATACCAGCCCTCTATCTGTGTCGGGGTTGTCGACAAACCAGGCCAATGTCTTGGCGTCGAAGTCACCACCCAGGATAATGTGTGGGTATGATTGTATTTCTGTTGTGTTGTCATTTTTGGGGGGCTTGGATTATATATATATATATATATATATATATATATATATATATATACCAGGGTGATGAGTTCACCGCCGATGGTCCGGTCTTAAATAATGGTGGTGAAATCATGAAAAGTAGGTGTTTCTGTGTTATACAGTTACAAATAATTATTTATTAGATTAGAGGCAGAGAGAGCCAAAATCTCTCAATACCGATTTCTGACACTCTTGACCCCAGAACCCAGAGATTTAAAATATCTAAATGTGTTGACACAATATTGTCATAATTCATTTAACTTTAACTTATCTGTGTGCTGTTTGAGTATCATATGTTACTCAGCGATATACACGTTTAGGGTTAGTGGCGGGGTGTTGATAGGATGGTAAAGTGATAGGAAAGAATGGTAGAGATTGGAAGTTGTTGTTCGGGTGAAAAAAGGTGGTCTCTCCTTGTCATCATTTTAGCCACATTGCTTGGGACTGCTGGGGATTTGTTATTATGGTTAGTGAAGAAGTCCGAGAAATTAACTCAAAAGGATTGAAGTTGGTCTTTTAGCCATTAATTTATTTCAAATTAATGTTTCCAGAGTATACCACGGGGAGGTAATACCAATCACACTCCATATTCAATTTAGGTAATATACCATGGGTTCCTTAACATTTATGTTTTATTGTTCTTGTATTGTATTGTCTTGTGATGTACAACATTGTTGATGTTAGTGATGGGTAATGTTTGGTGTTGAAATACCAGCCCTCTATCTGTGTCGGGGTTGTCGACAAACCAGGCCATACCAGGGTGATGAGTTCACCGCCAACGGTCCGGTCTTAAATAATGGTGGTGAAATCATGAAAAAGTAGGTGTTTCTGTGTTAAATAGTTACAAATCATTATTGATTAGATTAGGGGTAGAGAGCCAGGGGTAGAGAGCCAAAATCTCCCAATACCGATTTCTGACACTCTTTACCCCAGAACCCAGAGATTTAAAATATCTAGATGTGTTGACACAATATTGTCATAATTCACTAACTAACGCTTCACCGTACTACTCACACCTCCGTCACATGTGTGGACATCATATTCCTTATAAAAATATATCTATATATAAAGTTACATAAACATAGGGTTGATATAGTAAAAAAAAAACAGTTGGTCAATCAATGTATTATGAAAGATTACCTACCATAGCATAAACAGGGTCAAAATGCCAGTTGGTTAAAGTGTTGTGAAGCATTCCGCTAAAGGGTTAAGGTATTCAAATTCCAACCCTACCGCAAATATCCCATAAGGTCATTTGGCTGCTAAACGATTAAGAGACATTATTCTTTAGATTTATTACCTATTGTAGTGAACTTTATGTCGACGTTGCCCATTACAGTGTTAACCATCTTTATTACGTTCTTGGCATAAACTGCCCTCATTGATTGGGGATGACAACCTTTATGTCGACGTTGCCCATTACAGTGTTAACCATCTTTATTATGTTCTTGGCATAAACTGCCCTCATTGATTGGGGATGACAACCTTTATGTCGACGTTGCCCATTACAGTGTTAACCATCTTTATTATGTTCTTGGCATAAACTGCCCTCATTGATTGGGGATGACAACCTTTATGTCGACGTTGCCCATTACAGTGTTAACCATCTTTATTACGTTCTTGGCATAAACTGCCCTCATTGATTGGGGATGACAACCTTTCGTGAAATTAGGGTCAAGTAATAAATTAGGGTCATTTAAGAACTCATATACATTCTCATCCTCCTCATCATCCTGTTCCCTATACTTCAGTGGTTCTAGATGTACTATATTAGTACATAATGCCGTAGCAGTAAATGCCCTAATATTACTAGCATAAATGGCACTAGCTAAATGAGACTTGGAACCACCATTGATTTGGTTGTCCAGGTCTTCGATCAAGTCCCTTAAATTGCTTACATCTATTGCATCATTCTCTTTTACGGTTTCTGGGATGTTTCCATTCTCCATTATTTCAGAGTGGGTTGTATAGTCTCTGGGTACTTTAACCAAAATCTGAAATGGAAAATATACTAAAATTAACAAAAACTACTATTAAAACATAATTTAAATTACATGAAGTAATGAATAAAAGCATAATCAAACACAAACATATATATATATATATATATATATATATATATTGACAAAAATGTACTATATGGTGGAGATTAGAATATTGTGGATAGTATATAAAATGGGTATGGGAAATGTACAAACTATGCTTTATAAAGGCAGGGATGCAGTTGGCTGCACGAGTTTCAAATTACCACCATGGGCAAAGGTTATTTCTAAGGATATTGCATTTGTGATGCGTTTGAGGAGGGGTTTGTGAAGAAAACGAACTGTTGGTGCCACTAGAGGAGCGGCGAACATATCCAAAGGTAAGGTAAAGGTATGTCCCAAGCCTGAATTACATCACCCAGGAATGTTTCGGTGTGCCTCCTAAGTTTACACTTCAGCATCACAAGCCTGAATGATAATTATCACCCAAGAATGTTTGATGAAAACAGAAAAGGAACAGGTGAGAAATGTTGCCTTGTATTGAATTTTATAGAAATAAAATATAAAAATGTGTCTTTTATCTCCTTCAGTGTATGTATATGTATGTAGACAGATAAAAAGGACCAGGGACATTCATTTCAGCCCTCCCTGGAGAACAAGAAGGGCCCACCATTTCTAATGATATGGCCCCTACTGACATAAATAATATCGGGACTATCCCAATCCCCCTGCTGACTACCGCTAGCGACGACACTGTCGCAGCTGAGGAAGGTGGATCGGATTTTATTACACCTAGTGGGCCGACCACCCCTGTCTCAACCGACGAAGGTGCACAATAAAATAATATAGAAATGCGGAAATTTCATCTGCATTCTTGCAGAAGGCGGTCTGATATTTCGTCACTCGCAGTTTCCCGCCAAAATGTTTATCCGCAAAGGCAACACTGGTCTCAAGCTCGAATTATATCACCCAAGAATGTTTATCCGCAAAGGCAACACTGGTTTCAAGCTTGAATGATATCACCCAAGAATGTTTATCCGCAAAGGCAACACTGGTCTCAAGCTTGAATGATATCACCCAAGAATGTTTCAAAGGCAACACTGATCTCAAGCTTGAATGATATCACCCAAGAATGTTTCAAAGGCAACACTGGTCTCAAGCTTGAATGATATCACCCAAGAATGTTGCAAAGGCAACACTGGTCTCAAGCTTGAATGATATCACCCAAGAATGTTTCAAAGGCAACACTGGTCTCGAGCTTGAATGATATCACCCAAGAATGTTTCAAAAGCAACACTGGTCTCAAGCTTGAATGATATCACCCAAGAATGTTTCAAAGGCAACACTGGTCTCAAGCTTGAATGATATCACCCAAGAATGTTTCAAAGGCAACACTGATCTCAAGCTTGAATGATATTACCCAAGAATGTTTCAAAGGCAACACTGGTCTCAAGCTTGAATGATATCACCCAAGAATGTTTCAAAGGCAACACTGGTCTCAAGTTTTAATGATATCACCCAAGAATGTTTCATGAAAATATAAAAGGAAAAACGGGTGAGAAATGTTGCCTTGTATTGAATTGTATAGACATAAAATGTAAAAATGTGCCTTTTATCTCCTTCAGTGTATGTATGTGTATGTAGGACCAGGGACGTTCATTTCAGCCCTCCCTAGGAATATATAACACTGTCTATGCTCGGATTTGAGTTTTCTTACTGTTACACACCATAGAAAACGACTCGTTAAAGGGTTAACCTTGTCCTTCACACACACACACATACATACTCATTGTAATTCCCAAAATTGTGTGTGTGTGTGTGTATGTATGCATGTGTATGTATGTGTGTGTGTGTGTGTGTAGTGTGTGTGTGTGTGTGTGTGTGTGTGTATATATGTGTATGTATGTGTGTGTGTGTGTAGGTGTGTGTGTGTGTAGGTGTGTGTATGTGTGTGTGTGTGTGTGTAGGGGTGTGTGTGTGTATGTGTAGGTGTGTGTGTGTGTATGGGGTTTAAATTCCCCTAAAATTAGGCTAGCTAATATTTTTAACCAATTCACTCAAACAAAAAAGTTCCATTCATTAACCTTTTGTATTTTGTGTTGGCGTTGTGTTGACAATGTATTTTTCCGTTTGGTGGTGGTAGGTGGAGGTGATGGACTCATCTAGGGAGAGTAAATAACAAATAAAAACGAACGCTCAATTTTGGTCAAGTCAATCTTAGCTAGCCTAGTTTTTAGGGGATCTAAACATTGAACAAATATTTTCTGAGAGGTAGAGGAGCTAGGTAGAGTGTTTCAGAGCAGACAGGTAGAGAGAGCTAGAGTGTTTCAGAGTAACCCTCCCTAGGAATATATAACACGCATTTGAGCAGCCCTCCCTAGGAATATATAATACTGTCTATGCTCGCATTTGAGTTCTCTTACTGTTACACGCCATAGAAAACGAAAGTGGTTAGAACACTCTATCGTCGATATTGAATGTTATAGAAATAAAATGTAAAAAATTACCCTTTTTTACTAGTTTCGTGAATAATCGAGGTGCTAGGTTCAAACCGAACGGCATCCTCTGAAAAACAAAATTTTGGTGCCTGATCCTCAAGGCCAGAAACCTTTGAAATCTTTTGTTGACCGACACGTGCCAATAGGCGTCTGTCAGGTCTAGGGAACACATCCAGCCACCCGGCGGAAGTGTTAGCCTGATTTGATGAACTGTTAACATTCTGAAAGACTCGTAAATGTGAAGATTCAGATACGACAGGTCTACGACCGGCCTCATCTGAACACTGTCCCGTTTGGGAACCAAAAACAGTTTTGACGTGAATACAGGGTAATCTGGAGGTACCGGGATGATGACATTCTTGGCAATCATCTCCTGGACCAGCAACTCCACCTCTAATGAAACACAATTTGCCGTTGTCGGCTGACGTAAGCGAGGTCGCCGGAGCCACTGCCAAGTGATGCCTTTGCGTGCCACCATCCGTGCCCAGGTTTTTAACGGCCATGCTTGGTGACACGTTCGGAACGACCCAGTTAGCAGACAAGGGTTCGCCGGCTGTACTTCCCTCGGTTCCTCCGGCTCTAAGATAGGCACTGGGAGTGAGAAAGACTAGTTTTTTTATGGTGGGTTTGGTGGTGTTGGACGCTTCGCCGGCTGGCTGGTGTGGGCCGAAGACTGGCCCTGCCCCGGCTTATACTGGCCGCGTCCCCTCTGTCCTGAAAACCCTCTCTGTCTATGCCTGAACTGACCCAGGGGGGATTGGGAGGACTTAGGCGGAAGAAACGGCTTAGAACCCCCTGGCTGAGCTTTAGTAGGAGGCTTAGGTTTGGGGAAGTTAAATGCGGGTTTCTTAGCCTGTGCGGGACTGTGCTTCACGGCCTGTGCCATGTTAAACACTGTTCGCCATACATCAGGGGACATTAAAGAAGGTGTAAGTACTGGGGACATTACCACCTGGTTAGCAATGCGATCAGGCAACTTGCGAACTAATGACATCCTAAGATCCTGTCGTGCTCGCACCGCCTCAAGTAAGGCTGTGCGTATGTCACCTAAGGATTGAATCGACGACTGAAGAATCAGACGCCGGGATAATTCAACTGATCTTCGAGCATCCGCGTCTGCGATTGCCTGAGTAGACCTGAGTAAAGACTTAGCCACCTGTTGAGAAACTATGTACTGTGAAAACAGGCGGAAAGCTTTTCCCCTTAGCCTAAATTCTCTGTCTAGGTGAGAAGGGGTAGGGGTAATGAATGGTTCCTTTAGTTCACAAAGATTAATCTTAGGGGCAGCTAAAAAAGAAAATAAAGCTGACGGAACTCCGCCGGCAGAACCTACCGGCATGGAGAACCATGAATGTGTATCCTGAGGGATCTGGTGGGAAGATTTAGAAGTGAAAGTGGTTGCAAAGTTTTGAGCCTCTACCTCCCAATCCACCCAAGGTCCTGGTCCCAACTGTCCCACCTTCAACACTGGATTAGCTGTCTCGTCTGTGACGGTCTGTAAATCTAGTTCAGGAGTAAGAGCCGACAGAGCCTTAATATCATTAAACCCATCCAGCTTAGACCAGTCTGAAAAAAGTTTTGAAGCTGAGGCAGGGGGTAAAGCAGGCTTAGATGCATAAACAAAATAATCCTGATGATAATAACTAGGTATAGCCTTGATATTTACGTCCAAAACATTACCCAAGGCATCCAATGCCCTTAATTTCTTAGACTTATTTCCCTGGATAAACCACTCACGTGGTACCGGGAGTTCCCCTGACAAGGTAGGCTGGGCAAGCTCTGGCTTAGAGGGGTTCAAAGGGACCCATGACTCGTCTGGCCCATAAAGCAGGGGCATAGCTACCTTTCTAAGAGGCGCTTTGTCTAGAGGGGGTGGATTAACATCCGTAATGACCCTGACATTTGACGTAGTGAATGCCGCCGTAGCTGGCTTAGAGCTCCCTGCCGGTGACAGAGTAGGAGGGTTAGGAATCTTAGATAAATCGATTGACGTTATCAGAGGCCGTACCGCAGAACCTGTCAAGGGAGCCCCCAAGTCCATTGTGGGGTTTTCTCGTTGTTGATTAAAGAATTTTGATAGAGCATGAGTAAGTAACCCATCAATTTCTTGTGCTGTAACAAACTGGTTAGATGCAGAACTTTCAGGTGAATCAGTATTATCATGGGCGGCGTCCAGGCCTGAGCCTGACCCTTGTCCCTCCCTATCTGAAATTAATGACACTTCATCTTGTTCCTCCCGATCCTCCTGAGAAGACCCCGCCGAGGCAGCGGCACCTTGTTTCCAAGATAAATCAGGGATAGAGGATGGGGTCGCCGCGTCCCTGTGGACATCGGCTACTGTGTGACTCGTATGAGTCGGACGTGGATGGTCAGACCCTGGCTGAGCAAACCGCCAAACACCGAGGCTCTGGCCTACGCTCTCTTGAGAGTCTGAAACATTCTCAATTATTGAATTTCCTGAACTTTCCGTTTCTAGGGTTAAAATATCAATAGGTAAATCTTGTTTAGGGACAGGCGCTTCACTATACTCTGAGGCTGTAACAGAAACATTTTCAGGTGTAGAGGTACGATGAGATGCACTAGACTTAGTAGAATGTCGAGAGGACTTCTTAAGGGAATCCTTTTTGGAGGATTTGTGGCTACGGTGTGACCGCGAACTAGACCTAGGTTTGGAAGAATCACCACCATGGCCACTGGGGGAAGCTTCAGTCTTACACTTCTTACTAGCCGGGGAAGAGGCCCGACTTGAAGATCGTTGTCTGAGGGGTGACCTTGACCTCGATCTCGCCTGCGACGAGGAGGTGGCTGCCGGGGGAGTAGGCTCTCTCGGGCGTTTAAACGTATCCACAGACGATACAGAACCCTGGCTAGTCTCTGTCGGCTTAAAACCCGTTACTCTAGAGGTACGTTTAGGGGGAGGGTGCTCTGACAGCAACTTATCCCAAAGTGGGACGTTGTCACATTGAAGTGACTTATGTGCGACAATGGTAGTATAGGCCGACATTTGTTGTCTCTCTCAACGCTACCGCCGCGGTCTTGTCATTGTCACACAGGACTTTATTGGCTAATTGGGAGCAAAATGAACAATTAAGTGTAACCCAGAGACCCCTTGAACGGTCTAGACATCTAACACACCTTATGCAAAGGGTATGCGCAAAAATTGGGATACCCGCGCAAGTAGGGGTAATGCACAGGGCAAAAACTGGGGCCACATTAGCCATGACAGAGACTGGTGTGAGGAACTACCGCCGGGTCTGTATTGGTCCGCCGGAGCTCAGCTCTGGAAAAATAAAGAAAAATTTCCAGGAATTAATGCTCATAAGGTTAACCCAAGTGTTCGCATACAAGTGTTAATAACCCGCCGGGTAACGGGATGCAAAGACACAGCTAACACATCTCGCTACGCGGCTGGGTGTAAAGAGGCTAAACAAATCTTCTTAGCTAAAGAACATGAAGAATACCCTCTGATATAATGGTCCAGTATGGCACTTATAGTCTGTAGGAGGTGGTGACTGTCTAAAGATTCAATTTTGTAACAAAGCCCCCCCTCATAAAGACGCCGGCCCTTGAAATATTTTAGTAGAATAGCCCAGGGCAGGAATATACGAGATCTGATTTTTTAACGAATTGTCCCAAACGATCGTCGTAAAAATAGAAGGCGGCGATACTGAAAGTATCACCCAATTAAGGTTAATCGAAATTGAATTTGTTTATAAATTCCTTAGTTCCTCTACTTAGGGGCACCCGCCGGGTGTGGGAATCGATTTGGTTAAACCTCACTGATCCTTCAATTGCCGTAAGAGTAAAGGCAGCGATACACAGAGTATCACTCAAATGGATTGGTTAACTATAAGAGACCTAAGTCGTTTTATCCCACCCTGCTCAGGTGCACCCGCCGGGTGAGAAGTCTAAAAGTTAACCCCACAAGTTCCTGACCCCACTTCTTTGTAAAAGATCGCCGGGGAGGAACGCCTAAACAACAGCTAGGTTTTCCATGTGGTTGTCGTAAACCAGGTAGAAAAACCTATAAAAAACGAGTGTTCTCAAGAACTTCGTTTCTTTATATATATCTAAATATATATGTAAGGATGGGTACAGCCATCCCGCCGGGAATTTTAAAGGAGGCCTGAAACCAGGCACCCACAGAGACGCAGTCCTGGAGAGCCACAGACACCTCCCCACGCCGGGGAACCAGCCAGAGTTAAAAACCACGTGTGGCCCAACACTGCTCATCGGTCAGGATTTTTCATGGTGAAACCGAGAAAAACCCGCCGGAAGGCAAACCCCACCCTGAACAGACACCATCTGAACAATACGACACGAGGAGAGACACGCACGACTAACCAAGGTCACAACATAATCCGTGGAATTAGCCAATACACAACTAAACCAGGAAACAAATATAGTCCGAGGAATTAGCCAATACACAACTAAAACCCGGATACACATGACACAGTAGGGCATATTTAAAAATAAATAATAACACTAGACATGTGGCAAAGCTACGAGCGGCTGGCTAGGCCTAGGTAGACGGCATGAAAATAGTTGAAATATAAACACACACTGGAATATCACAACAGGAACCACCGCCAACACACCACCGAAGCGATAACTTCCCACCCCGGGAAGCCTGACACGGACCCAGAAAAAACTTCACTAAGTGAAGAAAAATACGCTGGGAACGTCAGCAAACACACAGCTTACCTCATCAGAAGGATAAAAGGCAGCAATAATTAACGCGTAATGAAAGCCGCCTGCATCACCAACTAACCCAACTGTGAAAAGTTCACGTGTCCACAACAGGACCACGAGGGTACCTCCGAAATAGATGCCCCATACATACGACCCAAAATACACTGCACTGCGGGCAACCAGCCCAGGACACTCCTGCTACGCCTATCCTAACCTTACTCGATACATCCCAGAGTAAACAAATGAGAAAAAACTCACTAGGGACGCAACGAATGCGGAACCAGCGGAGCCTGAAAGGTACGTCCGGGCAGGCTGAGCGCAGAGCAAAGAAGGAGGAATGACGCCTGATTCAGCGTCTGGTCAGAAATCCACACAAGTACATCCACGATATGATGGAAAGCTTATTGGATAGTTATTCTTATTTTCTTTTTGTTTTTATTTTTTACGAAGTTTTTTCGTAGTGAGAACCCAATTCATAATGACTGAAGCCATGAGTGAGGTCGCGTGCGCTCATGATGAAGGCTCCTCAGTTTTTAAATGCTCTGCGCGGTAGATTCAAACTACGGCGGATTAGTGTTTGAAGAGGATGCCTTATGTAATAGGCATGTTCGTCAATGATGGAGGGGCCACTAATAAATATAACACTGTCTATGCTCACATTTGAGTTCTCTTACTGTCACACGCCATAGAAAACGAAAGTGTTTATAAATAAAAAAATTTACATTTTATTTCTATAACATTCAATATCGACGATAGTGTGTTCTAACCACTTTAGTTTTCTATGGCGTGTAACAGTAAGAGAACGGATAATATTACGCCTAGTGGGCCGACCACCCCTGTCTCAACCGACGAAGGTGCATCTCAACCGACGAAGGTGCATCGGATAATACTACGCCTAGTGGACCGACCACACCTATCTCAACCGACGAAGTTGGATTGGATAATATTACGCCTTCTCAACCGACGAAGTTGGATCGGATAATATTACGCCTAGTGGGCCAACCACCCCTGTCTCAACCGACGAAGGTGCATTCGGA
This sequence comes from Paralithodes platypus, assembly GCA_032716605.1. NCBI lineage: Eukaryota > Metazoa > Arthropoda > Malacostraca > Decapoda > Lithodidae > Paralithodes > Paralithodes platypus. The sequence goes on along the minus strand of CM064509.1, from coordinate 2,383,639 downwards.
TAATACTACGAATATATAACACTGTCTATGCTCACATTTGAGTTCTCTTACTGTCACACGCCATAGAAAACGAAAGTGTTTATAAATAAAATGTAAAAACTTACCCTTATGTCTCCTTCAGTATATACTGTATATATGAAGAAAAACGAACATGTCCCAAGCCTGAATTATACATTACCCAAGAATATTTCGGTGTACCTCCTAAGTTTACACTTCAGCATCACAAGATGTCTCAAGCCTGAATGATATCACCCAAGAATGTTTGATGAAAACAGAAAAGGAAAAACAGGTGAGAAATGTTGCCTTGTATTGAATTGTATAGAAAGAAAATGTAAAAATTTGCCTTTTGTCTCCTTCAGTGTGTGTATGTGTATGTAGACATAGACAGAAAATATTATTTTGGTCAAATAGTGAGGAGGGGGTATGTCTACTCTGAAACGCTGAAAGCATGGAAATCCTTAACACCCGAAGACTCAGGCACAGACTCACAGTAATGTATAAAATCACACACAATTATATTGACATTGAAAAACATGAATACCTACACAACTCAAACACCCGCATCACTCGTAACACACATTCTCATAAGTACCAAACATACCACACTAATACTGACTTCTACAAACACTCATTCTTTCCACGAACCATACGGGATTGGAACAGTCTCCCAGAAGATACAATAAATAGACCTACACTAGACACATTCAAACACTGAATAAACTAACACAGCTGAAATGCTGGGTGTGAAGGGAATTTTTCTGTCCTGACAACTCCCCAGGCCCACTTAGGGTCAACCTTTCCTGGGGCCTGGCGTGGGGCTCGAACCTCTGAAGGGAGTTTAACCCTCCTAAAAACCCACAGGTTTTGAGATGCCTTGGGTGGGGTTCGAACCCTGGTTAGTGACCATGACCCCCATAGGTCAACCAGGCCCGCGCGCTAACCCACTGTACTACCACGGATGTAAAAGTATAGTAACCTTAGTCCGATTTGTAAGAACCAGGTGATAGTCTCGTGGTGTTTCACGTGATGAGTTACGTCAACTCGGGTAGTACATTATTGGGGTTGCGGGATATTTTCGAAGGCATTACATTTGTTTAGCCAAATGTAATGCCTTCGAAAATATCCCGCAACCCCAATAATGTACTACCCGAGTTGATGTCAGGTATAGTGTAAAATAGTCGTTGATGGGAAGTCCAATAAACTCATCACGTGAAACACCACGAGACTATCACCTGGTTCTTACAATCGGACTAAGGTTACTATACTTGTACGTCCGTGGTAGTACAGTGGGTTAGCGCGCGGGACTGGTTGACCTATGATGGTCATGGTCACTAACCAGGGTTCGAACCCCACCCAAGGCATCTCAAAACCTGTGGGTTTTTAGGAGGGTTAAACTCCCTTCAGAGGTTCGAGCCCCTCGCCAGGCACCAGGAAAGGTTGACCCTAAGTGGGCCTGGGGAGTTGTCAGGACAGAAAAATTCCCTTCACACCCAGCATTTCAACAGCGCCCTACACATTATCAATCGAGATCAGAACAAACACATAAATATAAAATACAAATTATAAAACGGGGGATATAAAGAGGAGAGGGAGAGAATACCTTTTGTGTCGGGGGAGTAGCTTAAATTGTAGTTAGTTCTCTGTGAGATGGCACTATTTATATGTTTGTAAAAGGGGAGTGGCTAGTGTGGGGGTGGAGTCTAAATAAAAAAGGGTCGTATATAACCCCGAAGCGACCAAACAATACTAACCCTTATCACATCCGGATGGTGAGTGGGTTTTCTCGCTGAAGGGTTAACCTTGTCCTTCATACACACATACACACACACACCTACACACCTACATACTCATTGGAATTCCCCAAATCGTGTGTGTGTGTATGTGTGTGTATGTATATATATATGTGTGTGTGTGTGTGTGTGTGTGTGTGTGTGTGTGTGTGTGTGTGTGTGTGTGTGCGGGGTTTAAATCCCCCTAAAATTAGGCTAGCTAAGATTGACTTGACCAAAATAATATTTTCTCCAAAATATTATTTTGGTCAAGTCAATCTTAGCTAGCCTAATTTTAGGGGGATTTAAACCCCGTTATATGTCTACCGACACAGAACACTGGGAATAGTACAAGAATACACAGAAATAGTACAAGAATACACAGAAAACACTACAAAGAGAAATGAAACAAGCAGAACCAAATTACACTGCCACTTTTCTCAGACAATAAACAAAACCACAAAAAGATTTACAGCTTCTTCAAAGCACGCAAACAAGACTCGACTGGTATAACAACATTATTACATACCAATTTCCGGTCACACCCATAGGATAAAGCACATGCATTTAATTCACAGTTCCAGTCAGTTTTTTACACTTGAACAAGCAGACTTGCCGGAACTGTCACCAACACCACACCCGATTATACCCCCATGTGCTTTATCCTATGGGTGTGTGACCGGAAAATTGATATGTAATAATGTTGTTATACCAGTCGAGTCTTGGTTGTGTGCTTTGAAGAAGCTGTAAATCTTTTTGTGGTTTTGTTTGTTGTCTGTGAGAAAAGTGGCAGTGTAATTTGGTTCTGCTTGTTTCATTTCTCTTTGTAGTGTTTTCTGTGTATTCTTGTACTATTCCCAGTGTTCTGTGTCATTGTAACGTTTAGCTGCTATGTATGCTTTTACCTTATGTCTATATAGTCTGGAACTTTAAATGGTTTCTGTTCGGTCTCTGTCTCGAGTCGGCCACGGGTATGTGCCTGAGTATATACATACATACATACATTCTCTATTACCCAATGTCATGAACAAAATAATTGCTGCATACTGTATACTATCTTGCATACGAAAATAATTGCTGCATACTGTATACTATCTTGCATATGAAAATAATTGCTGCATACTGTATACTATCTTGCATATGAAAATAATTGCTGCATACTGTATACTATCTTGCATATGAAAATAATTGCTGCATACTGTATATTATCTTGCATATGAAAATAATTGCTGCATACTGTATACTATCTTGCATATGAAAATAATTGCTGCATACTGTATATTATCTTGCATATGAAAATAATTGCTGCATACTGTATACCATCTTGCATATGAAAATCGTTATATTGTTGGTATTTTTCTGCTCAAAGAAGAAACATAATAACCTAATAACGGAAATTACATCTACCGTAACAAAGCTATGTGAATACATGAAAAGAGCTATATTATATATTTTCTGAACAAAATACAAAACTAATACTAATAACGAAAATTACTTCGTATTACTGAAGGAGACATAGGGGTAATTTTTTACATTTTATTTCTATAACATTCAATATGGACGATAGTGTGTTCTAACCACTTTCATTTTCTATGGTGTGTAGCAGTAAAAGAGAACTCAAATGTGAGCATAGACGGTGTTATATATTACCTTACCTTCGGATACCTTCGGATGTGTTCGCCGCTCCTCTAGCGGCACCAAGGAGCGCGACGCCCCTCGTTATGGGTGGTGATTTGGTGCAGTAGACTGTTTGAAGCGACAGCTCGCTCCCTTGCGAGGATGGGCTCGTCTGGCACTTTTTGCAGTTCGACATCTAGGGCTCTCTTGAGGTTGTCTAACGAGATGTCCCTCATGTCTCTTACTCGCCGTGGGAGTTTGTTGAAGAGACGTGGGCCTCTGTGTGGTAACCAGCCCTCTCGCAGAGAGCCCATAGCACCCCTGTTATTCATCCGGGGGATTTCGCATTCCCAGCCTCTCCTATCACTGAATTTCATGACTATCAGAGTATGTAGGTTTGGTACTAAACCCTCTGCGATTTTCCATGTGTATATTATTAGGTAACGTTCTCTTCTACGTTCCAGTGAGTACAGATTCAGTGCTCTTAAACGTTCCCAATAGTGTAGATGTTTTATCGAACTTATATGCGAAGTGAAATTTCTTTGTACACTCTCTACGTAATTTATTTCACCTGCTTTGTATGGGGATGTTAATACGCTACAGTATTCAAGCCGCTGTAGCACTAGAGATTTGAAGAGCGTTATCATAGGCAATTCACCGCGTGTTTTAAAAGTACGCAGAATCCAACCCGCTAGACGTTTCGCAGCCGCCACTTTGACCTGGTTATGTACTTTGAAACCCATATTTTCAGACATTAATACCCCAAGGTCTTTCACACTGTCTTTCCGTTCTATTATGTGGTTAGATTCTGTTAAGTAATTTGTAATTTCTTTAACACCATTATTATCTCCGTACCGTATTAATTGGAATTTTTCCTCATTGAATTGCATGTTGTTTTCCCTGGTCCACTGGAACACTACATTCATGTCTTCCTGCAGTCGGCCCGTGTCCTCTTGTGTGTTTACTATCTTACTTAATTTTGTGTCATCAGCAAAAGACGACACCGTACTGTGTCTGGTGTTGGTATCTATGTCGCAAATTAGTATGAGGAACAGAAGGGGCGCTAGCACTATTCCTTGGGGCACTGAGCTTTTGACATCCGAAGGCTCAGAAGTGACTTGGTTTACTGCTACCGATTGTTTTCGGTTTACGAGGAAATTGTATATCCACCGTCCGATTTTCCCAGTTATACCTTTTGCTTTCAGTTTGTGGGCTATTATACCATGGTCACATTTATCAAATGCCTTAGCAAAATCGGTGTAAATGACATCCACGTTTTTCTTTTCTTCTAGCGCTTTAAGAATTTTGTCATAGTGTTCCAAAAGTTGTGAGAGACATGATCTTCCCGCTCTAAACCCATGTTGACCGGTGTTGTGTAGTTCATTTGCCTCCATGAATGTTGAAATTTTGCTTCGCAGGACTCGCTCGAAAACTTTAATGATGTGAGAGGTTAGAGCTACCGGGCGGTAGTTTTTTGGTAGTGCTTTACTCCCTCCTTTATGCAGTGGGGCAATTATTTCATTTTTCAAGCTATCTGGTATGTCAACAGTGTCTAGACTCCTTCTCCACATTATAGCCAGGGGTTTTGAGAGGTTTTCCTTACATGTTTTCATTAGGATCGAATTCCATGAGTCCGGGCCTGGTGCCGAGTGAGATGGCATGTTGGAAATCCTAGGGAGGGCTGAAATGAACGTCCCTGGTCCTACATACACATACATACACTGAAGGAGATAAAAAGGCACATTTTTACATTTTATTTCTATACAATTCAATACAAGGCAACATTTCTCACCCGTTTTTCCTTTTGTGTTTTCATGAAACATTCTTGGGTGATATCATTCAGGCTTGAGACCAGTGTTGCCTTTGCAGATAATCATCGTCTGCTATGCAGATAGAATTTGGCGGGAATCTGTGAGTGACGAAATATCAGACCGCCTTCTGCAAGAATGCAGATGGAATTTCTGCATTTCTATATTATTTTATTGTGCATATATGATTCCCATTTTAATTTGCATAAGCCCCTGGGATTCGAACCCGAGTTATCACACACAGATATTTGCCACCTTAACCATTACACCACCAGGACAAAATCAGGTATACAGTATATAGCACATGTATTTATATTATGTAGGCTACTTAACCCTTTGGTGCACCTATAGTTTCCAATAAAAAAAAAATCCTGCTGCCTAAGTATATCTCAGCTCACTCAGAGCCAGTTTTGTGCCCGGCGATAATTTGTTTCTGTGACGTCTTTATCCACCAAAAAATCCTTGTATTTGGATAAATGAGGTACCATCGGCTTCGTTATTGATTGAACTTGAAGATAAGCAAATACACACATAGAATAAATAAAAAACAACCACATTGGGGCACTCCGAAATAAGAATTATAAAAAAAAAAAAAATCGAAATACCTTATTTCCAACTCGCGCTAACTTAAACTTTAGCCCGCAACATTTTTGATTTGCATACATATATAGAAACGGAATTTTATGAGGATTCCACTGGTAACTTCAGAATTACTATAAACCAAATAGTTACTGAGATACACTAATAAACGTGAAAGTATCGAAAACATACATATATAATCATATAAAATAAACATATATTCAGTAATAAACATTAATATTAATATAATAATCTGCATGGTCTGTGATGACAATGTGTTGGCTCACCTTCATCACTGTAATTATATTTGACCTTCATACAGCTTTATAAACAAACAAAAGACTTAACGGGGCCTTCATCACTGTAATTATATTTGACCTTCATACAGCTTTATAAACAAACAAAAGACTTAACGGGGCCTTCATCACTGTAATTATATTTGACCTTCATACAGCTTTATAAACAAACAAAAGACTTAACGGGGCCATCCTTTCAACTATATTATATTTGACCTTCATACAGCTTTATAAACAAACAAAAGACTTAACGGGGCAATCCTTTCAACTATATTATATTTGACCTTCATACAGCTTTATAAACAAACAAAAGACTTAACGGGGCAATCCTTTCAACTATATTATATTTGACCTTCATACAGCTTTATAAACAAACAAAAGACTTAACGGGGCCATCCTTTCAACTATATTATATTTGACCTTCATACAGCTTTATAAACAAACAAAAGACTTAACGGGGCCATCCTTTCAACTATATTATATTTGACCTTCATACAGCTTTATAAACAAACAAAAGACTTAACGGGGCCATCCTTTCAACTATATTATATTTGACCTTCATACAGCTTTATAAACAAACAAAAGACTTAACGGGGCCATCCTTTCAACTAAATTCTGGCTATTAGCCCCTTCTGTACCGGTGACGTATTTTGCATTATATTCTGGCAACTATAAGACGATTTTATTCAGCTTAGGAAGGACGTCTACCCATTAAAAGGCTACAAACTATCTCGCTTAACCCTTTTTACTACCACAGATCCTTCTCAAGCTGTATAAAATGGTCTAAATATAGCTAGAAGAACATTAAAAAGACGATGCGGTACAGAAGGGGTTAGATGATTTCATTCATTTGAAATAGGCCTCCAGTATTTAACGGGCTTCGAACTATCTCACTTAATCCTTGTTTTTCTCAAACTGCACAACATCTTTTAAATATAGCTAGAATGAAATTGAAAACATTTCGCCGGTACAGAAGGGGTTAAGTAATAAAATGTGTGATATAAACACACATTTCTTCTGCAAGAATGCAGATGAAATTACCGCATTTCTATATTATTGTATTGTGCATATATGATTCCCATTTTAATTTACATAAGCCCTTGGGATTCGAACCCGGGTTATCACACACAGATTTTTGCCACCTTAACCATTACACCACCAGGACAAAATCAGGTATACAGTATATAGCACATGTATTTATATTATGTAGGCTACTTAATAATATATACTTAATTTGATCTGAACATCAAACTAAACTCTCCGGGAGTGTATATTATGTTGTTGGCGCTCCACCACCACCACCACCACCCATAGAGTTTGTATATACCACACAAGTGATTGTGTTTTTACTTTAGCTTTTAGCTTTAGCTTGGGGACCCGCAGAGGGCTGCACAATATGCGGGGATTGTGCGGGGAGTTGTAGGATTAATGGAGGGGCTAGAATGGCAGCATTCGTCCAGTCGCTTTGTCAACGTCTACCTTAGATAAGAGGTTCTCTATTCCAACATACACATATTTGCACACACACATACATTCGCAGACACACATATATATTCGCAGATGCACATATATGGAGACAAACGCCCATGTATCCTCAGGCACACACACACACACACACACACACACACACACACACACATTTATACACACACAGAAGAGACTGCCATTCTCTGGAAAGGTAATGTCCGATATTATTCTGATGAAACGTATCACCCCCGCCGCCGTCGCTGTGGATACGCAGACACCCACACATATACACGCAGCCACACACATATACACACAGCCACACACATATACACACATACGCACACACACATATACGCACACACACATATACACACACTCATAACATCCGGTCGATATTTCCGGCACGTGATAGACCTTGAGCCCCCACCCCTAGTTACCCCTATGGGATTGTTTACATCATTAGCATACAAGGAAATAGAGTATTTCTGGCATGTGATAGACCTTGAGCCCCCACCCTAGTTACCCCTATGGGATTGTTTACATCATTAGCATACAAGGAAATAGAGTATTTCTGGCATGTGATAGACCTTGAGCCCCACCCTAGTTACCCCTATGGGATTGTTTACATCATTAGCATACAAGGAAATAGAGTATTTCTGGCATGTGATAGACCTTGAGCCCCCACCCTAGTTACCCCTATGGGATTGTTTACATCATTAGCATACAAGGAAATAGAGTATTTCTGGCATGTGATAGACCTTGAGCCCCCACCCTAGTTACCCCTATGGGATTGTTTACATCATTAGCATACAAGGAAATAGAGTATTTCTGGCATGTGATAGACCTTGAGCCCCCACCCTAGTTACCCCTATGGGATTGTTTACATCATTAGCATACAAGGAAATAGAGTATTTCGATAATAATTCGGTAATAATGGTAGAAGTAATTTCCGTTATTAGTATTAGTTTTGTATTTTGTTCAGAAAATATACAATATAGCTCTTTTCATGTATTCGCATAGATTTGTTACGGTAGATGTTATTTCCGTTATTAGGTTATTAGGTTTCTTCTTTGAGCAGAAAAATACCAACAATATAACGCTTTTCATATGCAAGATACAGTATGCAGCAATTATTTTGTTCATGACATTGGATAATAGAGAATGTATGTATGTATGTATATACTCAGTTGCTGGGGGTGGCCGACTCGAGACAGAGACCGAACAGAAACACATAAAAACAAAATAATATATGCTTATACAAATATATCTTTCTCTATATTGCTTTATATTTAAATCACTATACTACAATTATGTACAGCTACTAACAAAGCCCCTAAAACTAGGCTAGCTAAGACATAAAATGTAGACATACAATGGGACATGTATTTATATTATGTAGGCTACTTAACACCTTAAGAGCGGCCTAGGCGGTATATAATATGTAGCCACCAGCGGGGTGTTTTTACCCAAAATAGGGCTGTTTACGTGATCATTTTCATGCCTAAATAAGACTCAGAGCGTAAAACAAGTATCTATCCCTGAAAGGGCATAAACAGAGCTTTCCAATGACACCATAACGATCCTTTTATGATGGCTAGTTTTCTTGCAACAACCGCGCAACGCGAGTGCAAAAAGCATGTAATTCGGCACTTTCCCCATACAATTCCATATATAGCGAGTGAGAGAGGGAGGGAGGAGGTGGGATTCGTGTCAGTAGGTTCGCCGCGGTGGTCTGGAGCAGTCATACGCTCGCTAATCTCCTGCCACCACTTGTCTCTCTCTCTCAGCAACATTACGTGCTGAAATTGCCACACGACCTATGTCGAGCGCCGCCAGATAGTCCAGATTTATTATACTCGACCTATGTTGCGCGCCGCTAGTTATGGGTTAATAATATATACTTAATTTTATCTGAACATCAAACTAAATTTTATCTATTTGAATAAAGAAAATTACAAGAGCTCATAAAGATGTTAGTATGTATGTATGTATATACCCCATAGCTAGGGGTGGCCGACTCGAGACAGATACCAAACAGAATGTGTGATAACCCGGGTTCGAATCCCAGGGTTATGCAAATTAAAATGGGAATCATATATGCACAATAAAATAATATAGAAATGCGGAAATTTCATCTGCATTCTTGCAGAAGGTGCTCTGATATTTCGTCACCCACAATTGAAATATGTATTGATTAAATACACAGCATAAACACATATAAAAGAAAATAATATATGCTTATAAAAATATATCTTTCTCTATATCGCTTTATATTTAAATCACTACACTACAATTATGTACAGCTACTAACTAAAAAGGATGGGTGGCAAGGAATCCTCCTCCCCTTGTAAAATTCTCCTACAAAATAAACAGAATTTGAATTTGTAGAGAAAGGGATGGAGAGTTACAGGTAATTCAGAAGGGATCAAATTGAATGGCTGTATTTACAACTCCCTAGGAATATATAACACTGTCTATGCTCACATTTGAGCATTTGGCGTTTTCTACGCCATAGAAAACGAAAGTGGTTAGGGAGGGCTGAAATGAACGTCCCTGGTCCTTTTTATCTATGTCTACATACACCGAAGGAGATAAAAAGGCACATTTTTACATTTTATTTCTATAGAAGGCAACATTTCTCACCTGTTTTTCTTTATCACCTGTGTGTTTTGTAGGGGGATTGTTGGTGTCTGGGAGGAGACCGATACACCAGCCCGTAGCCTAGTAGGTAGAGCTCTCGTCTCACACACGAGGGGTCGGGGGTTCAATCCCCGGCCGGGCGGAGACAAATTGGGCTTGTCTCCTTTCATGTGTTAGCCTCAGTTCACCTAGCTGTAAATAGGTACCTGGAATAAGTGGACGACGTTGTGACGTCCCATCTGGGGTTGGCAAAAATGGTACAAGGCGAGATGGGTATCATATGGTTCACCTAAGCTGATGGCTACCTAAGCCTTCGGGCGAGACGGTACCGTCTATAGTGAGAATGGTACCATACAGATCCACCCTAAGCTTTCGTTTCCGATGTCGCCAATTGGCTAAAATACAGACTACACACACATCCACAGCCATTCCAACAGTACATAAAACACTTAACATGCATTTCACGCAATACATTCCCAGTTAAGGAGGTGCGATAATAATGAGCATAGCTCGCATTGCGTGGATTCCCCTTGACGAACAAGTAACTGAGTAACTGAGTAACCATGAAGCGAGGGTTATACAAATTAAAATGGGAATCATATATGCACAATAAAATAATATAGAAATGCGGAAATTTCATCTGGGGTCTGATATTTCGTCACTCACAATTGAAATATGTATTGATTAAATACACATCATAAACATTCTGACATACGGAGCCCTGTATGTTAATTCAAGAGTTAGAATTAGAGTTGAAGGAGTGTCAAACTACCCAAGCGGCGAAGCAGACTAGCGAGCGAACCAGCGAGTGGGAAACCAGCTCGCCCGCATACCAGCAAACAAGCCTTCACACCTGCATGCGTCATAGGGGACCCTGCAAACTACTTCGATGACCCGACGCTATGACGTATGATCGACGCCAGGAGACCCCTTTGGACCATGCACCTGCTATGCAACTCGAGGAGCTGTGATAGGGGCGCGCACCATCAGCCGCCTCCTGATTCGTTCCTACACCATCATTGTTTAGTATATAAGACCCGAGTAGTGGGCAATCAAATCAGTCTCATTTGGAGTTGGGGAAGGTGAACTTGCAGCTGGAGGAAGACGGGGTGAAGTATTATAATGGGTTTGTGACTGTCAGTCAGATTATATAAGTGTGTGTTAAGTGTGTTCGGTGTAAACACTTACGTTATGTTGGTTAGTGAGATATGTGAGTGGGAATTAACGTTAACGCTACTATTATGTACTTAACTCTTTGATTGGGAATTAACGTTAATGCTACTATTTATGTACTTAACTATTTGATTGGGAATTAACGTTAACGCTACTATTATGTACTTAACTATTTGATTGGGAATTAACGTTAACGCTACTATTATGTACTTAACTATTTGATTGGGAATTAACATTTAACGCTACTATTATGTACTTAACTATTTTAGTTGACTAACTTGTGGACTAAAGCAACTCTTTAAGTAATTGGGTTATGATGAAAGTAATACTATTGTTTTATATTAATACTTACGAGTTCTTTCATTTTCTTTGAATTAAGCTTACATTGCTTAACGGTGCTTAGTACGGTGATACTATTGTCTCATATTAGTAATATCGCCTTAGACTAACATGGCTGTGTTAATATTACTTCTAGTGATTTCCTAAGGTGAAGAAAATTCGTTTAGCTTCAAAATATTATTTTTGCTTTTCATATTATTTGAGTGAGACCTGAATCGATTCTATGAAGCGATCCTGTAACTTAATTTACTCATAATCAAACCTCAATGTTACGTGGTTAAGAAATACATTTATCTAATTATTAAATATATATCTAACTTTTTATGTGACTTTGATATTAATCCTGATGATAATAATAATATAATACTGTTAACGTAAGACAAGAACCAAGAATAATTACATTAAATATAAATAAAAGGACATATAAGAAAACTAGCTATTCATTTCAAAAAGGGTAAGAGACAGAAATATTCTTACTTTAACCCTTAATTAGCGGCTCACCACATAAGTCGAGTTAAATAAAGCTGGACTATGTGGCGGCGCTCGACATAGGTCGAGTGGCAATTTCAGCACGTAATGTTGCTGAGAGAGAGAGACAAGTGGTGGCAGGAGAGTAGCGAGCGTATGACTGCTCCAGACCACCGCGGCGAACATACTGACACGAATCCCAGCTCCCTCCTCCCTCTCTCACTCGCTATATAAGGAATTGTATCGGGAAAGTGGCTAATTACATGCTTTTTGCACTCGCGTTGCACGGTTATTGCAAGAAAACTAGCCATCATAAAAGGATCGTTATGGTGTCATTCGAAAGCTCTGTTTATGCCCTTTCAGGGATAGGTACTTGTTTTACATTCTGGGTCTTATTTAGGCATGAAAATGATCACGTAAACAGCCCTATTTTGGCTAAAAACACCCCGCTGGGCGGTACATATAAATAAACCGCATAGGCCGCTCGTAAGGTGTTAATATTTATCTTTCATGACTTTTTATAGAATTAATAGTCCTTCTTTAGATATAACTTCTTCGGTTCATAACCATAGCCTACTAAGCTTCGGTTAAATAATAATTCTTTATAAATACTTCATGACTTTAATTAGTTTCAGTATTTTTCATAATTAAAGAGTATCAGTCAATAAAGGATACTAAGTCCTAAGATCCAAAAGGAAAGGAAGCAACAACAGGAAATAATTTTATTAGATTTTACTTTTGTTTTGCCTTCAGCTGACTGATACCTTAATATATATCTCTGTGCTATCTAGATTCATCAAGTTAACCACCTGAGGATCAAGATACGTAACAACATATATAAAAACAAAATAATATATGCTTATACAAATATATCTTTCTCTATATCGCTTTATATTTAAATCACTACACTGCAATTATGTACAGCTACTAACAAGGGAGGGTGGCTAGGAATCCTCCTCCCCTTGTAAAATTTTCCTACTAGACGAGACAAAGAAAGGGGTGAGGGAACGCGAAAGTTGTCCCGGACCCTAGCTACCTAAGTATATCTCAGGTCACTCAGAGCCAGTTTTGTGCCCGGCGATAATTTGTTTCTGTGACGTTTTTATCCACCAAAAAAATCCTTATATTTGGATAAATGAGGTACCATCGGCTTCGTTATTGATTTAACTTGAAGATAAGCAAATAAAAACATAGAATAAATACAAAACAACCACATTGGGGCACTCCAAAATAAGAATTATAAAAAACAAATCGAAATACCTTATTTCCAACTCGCGCTAGCTCAAAATTTTGCCAACAACATTTTTGATTTGCATACATATATAGAAGCGGAATTTTATGATGATTCCACTGGTAACTTCAGAATTACTATTAACCAAATAGTTACTGAGATACACTAAGAAACGTGAAAGTATCGAAAACAGACTGAGCTGTATTCTGCTTTCTTCCCATGCCAGCCGTGAGTAAACCGTTAAACTGAGCATTATCATATATTTTCAATACGGGAAGAGAAAAGTGAACACCTCCCTATGTTTCAAGGCTATCCACAGACACACACACACACACACACACATTTATACACACACAATAAAGACTGCCATTCTCTAGAAAGGTAATGTCCGATATTATTCTGGTGAAATGTATCACCCCCGCCGCTGCCGCTATGGATACGCAGACACCCACACACAGGTCGGGATGCTCGATAAATTTTATAATTATGGTAGATGTGTGAATTTTATTTTGATGTCTGTACCGGGAAAATGGAGAATCTTAGCAGGCCACGGTCTGGGCCTGTGATTGGTTGTATATCAATCCTCAGACCACCTCCCATCCACATAGACCACACCCCCCTAATTTCATATAAAAAAGCATGAGGTGGGCTAGCAAAGTTATCTCAGCAGCAGCAGCACTACCAACAACTCGAATCAATGGGTACCCGAGATTCTGAAGATGATGCTGTAAACTCTTAGAAAATATTTTGGAGAAAATTGAAGTGGCAGAGATATTGTTGCAGCACGGGGCAATGGATACCCGAGACATATTTGTGGAGAAAATTTAAGTGGCAGAGATATTGTTGCAGCACGGGGCAATGGATACCCGAGACATATTTGTGGAGAAAATTTAAGTGGCAGAGATATTGTTGCAGCACGGGGCAATGGATACCCGAGACATATTTGTGGAGAAAATTTAAGTGGCAGAGATATTGTTGCAGCACGGGGCAATGGATACCCGAGACATATTTGTGGAGAAAATTTAAGTGGCAGAGATATTATTGCAGCACGGGGCAATGGATACCCGAGACATATTTGTGGAGAAAATTTAAGTGGCAGAGATATTGTTGCAGCACGGGGCAATGGATACCCGAGATTCTGATGATGATACTGATGACGAAGTGGCAGAGATATTGTCACAGCACTACGCCGATATGGCAGAGATATTGTCCAACATGAAAACCAAGAAATCTCCCATCACGAAATCTAAATCGACAATGACCATGGATGATGGTATTGGTGGTTCTTCTACCAAACCCCAGTTGACTCCCATCACGAAAACCAAGAAATTTAAATCTACTTCTTCTACCAAACCCCAGTTGACTCCCATCACGAAAACCAAGAAATTTAAATCCACTTCTTCTACCAAACCCCAGTTGACTCCCATCACGAAAATCAAGAAATCTAAATCGACTTCTACCAAACCCCAGTTGACTCCCACCAAGAAATCTAAATCGACTTCTTCTACCAAACCCCAGTTGACTCCCACCAAGAAATCTAAATGGACTTCTTCTACCAAACCTCCCTTACACCTCTGTCACGTGTGTGCACTGTGTGGTATTACTTTTTGTTTACAAAAAATCTAAATCGACTTCTTCTACCAAACCCCAGTTGACTCCCACCAAGAAATCTAAATGGACTTCTTCTACCAAACCTCCCTTATACCTCCGTCACGTGTGTGCACGGTGGTATTACTTTTTGTTTACAATAAACTTTATTTAACCAGAAAACGCGTTTCGTCTCCACCTTGAAATATTTGTCCAAAGGAAGGAATAAATGGTAAAAAATTAATATAGTGAGTTTTTACATTTTATTGTTTCGATTCATTCCAGATTTCTTTCATCCGAAAGAAACAGAAACTCTTCGTCGGCCGCATCTACCGCTACATGAATTTGAATGAATTCGTCAATGCTTTCCTTGAGAGTGTTAGGAAGCACCTGTGGATAGTGCTGAAGTTGTGTTTTATTATTTTTCACAACCATATGACAGAGGATCTTTAGACACTTGCACTCACGAGGGGGGTGTTGTCGTATTTGGTGATAATACGGGGACTGAGGTATCCTGTATAGTCGTTGATGTGATATCCGGCATTCACCATGGACTTATATATTGCATCCTTATATTTTGTGGTTGCCATGCTATATTTATCCTGGAGTGTAACGTTGAAGAAGATGTTGGGGTAGGATGTGATGAAGATTTGGCCACTGGTAGACCCCCCACTAAACATAAAGGCCTCCAACTCTGCAAATAACGGCTTCTTCTCTGGATATCCTTTACGGATGACTCGGACCATGAGGCGGAAGTATTTGTCCACTATAAATCCGCTACTGAAAAGAAAGGGAGAAATGGTACAAAACGAAAGTGTAAGAATCAATCATTTTTGCCAGATTTCTATCGTGAAACTCTTCGACAGAGGATTATATTCGTCGATATGATATCCGTCATTCACCATGGAGAGAATAATGGAGACATATTCACAGGCCACACACACTCTCATGGTCTGGGCTTGTGATTGGCTGTATAGCAGACCTCTTCCCCACCCCCATAGACCACGCCCCTATTTTCATAAAAAGGCTGAGGCGGGCTAGCAACTATACAGTACTTGTAGCACCGGCAGCACCACCAAACAACTCAAATAAAAGTGGCAGAGATATTGTCCGAAAAAATAAAAAAATCGGGACACGAAAACCAAGAAATATAAATCGACGACGAATGTGGATGGTGTCTAAGCCCCTTTACTAACCGCTGGCATTGGACCATAGTACGAATCAGAATGAAGAAATCCAGGACCAATCATCATTTTTCAACTAAGAAGATCAGAAAAAATCTTCGTAGTACCATACCAGCCTCAATATTTATGGCCACAATTTTGGAGTATATGACCAAAATGTTGATTTCATTATCCAAAATAAATATGGAACAAATAAATTTACCATCTTATCTAAGCATATTCGTAAGGTTTTCTATAGCGACACAGATATTTACAATTTCATAATGGATGGTAAGGTTATTTGCCCTTTAGAATAATAAATACAATTTAATTTTAAGTTTTATTTACCATACCATTCTTTCATGGATCGGAAACTCTTCATCTGCCGCATCTAGCGCTTCCCAATACAATTCCGCTACTGAAAAGAAAGGAAAAGTGGTAGAAACACCAAAGTGTACTCAGATGTGCTTTATGGATGACTCGGAAGTGTTTGTCCAAAGGAATAAATGATATTTTAAATCTTCACAACAATATCGGAAATTTCTGGAACATTGGGTAATTCAATTCACCTTCGTTTTATGTAATAAAGCCGGTCCACCATATCAAGCTCAATTCGGAAAGTGTTTTTTAGTTCATTATCCTTCCTCTCCCAGGGTGGTATATTGCGGTCAAACTTATCCTGGTGGTGTAGTATAGGGTACATATATAAATATATGTCATCCACTTTCTCAACATCGGGAACAAGTGACCTGAACTCCATAATGTCTAGAGGGACTCTATTAGAATGTGGCTGAGCAAAGAAGAAATCTCCACAGGCCACACACCCTCATGGTCTGGGCCTGTGGTTGGCTCCTCAGACCACCTCCCATCCACATAGACCACACCCCTATTTTTATAAAAAAGGCTGAGGTGGGTGCTCACTATATAGTACTTGTAGCACCGGCAGCACATACGTACAGTCTGGCGGACGAATGCGGATGGTGCTGGTGGTTCTTCTACCAAAACCCAGGAGTTCATAATTATCTAAACCCATTTTTTGGGTGTCATATCGACACTCTTACAACCGAAAATAAAATATAATAAATTGAATTTAGTGAAGTTTTATTTCCTTACCAGTCAATACATTTACAATACATTCTTTCATGGAGGAGATCATACGAGAGAATCGGAAACTCTTCATCTGCTGGATCTAGCGCTTCATGAATTTGAATGAATTCGTCAATGCTTTCCTTGAGAGTGTTAGGAAGCACCTGTGGATAGTGCTGAAGTTGTGTTTTATTATTTTTCACAACCATATGACAGAGGAAATTCAGACACTTCCACTCACGAGGGGGATCGTATTTGGTGATAAAACGGGGACTGAGGTATCCTGTAGAGTCGTTGATGCGATATCCATCATTCACCATGGACTTATATATTGCGTCCTTATATTTTGTGGTTGCCATGCTATATTTATCCTGGAGTGGGAGATTGAAGATGATGTTGGGGTGGGATGTGATGAAGATCTGGCCCAACTCCACAAATAACGGCTTCTTCTCTGGATCTCCTTTACGGATGACTCGGACCATGAGGCGGAAGTAATTGCCCAATATAATTCCACTACTGAAAAGAAAGGAAAAATGGAATGTAAGCAATAACCGCTTCTGCTTTACGGATGACTCGGACCATGAGGTGGAAAGGAATAAATGGTATAAATCTTCACGACAATATTGGATATATCTGGAACATTGGGTAATTCAATTTACCTTTGTTTTATATAATAAAGCTGGTCTACCATACCAAGCTCAATTCGGAAAGTGTTCAGTTCATTATGATTCCACTCCTTCATCTCCCAGGGTGGCATCTTGCGGTCAAACTTATCCTGGAGGTGTAGTAGTATAGGGAACATATAGTCATTTATGTCATCCACTTCCTCAACATCAAGAACAAGTGACCTAAAATCCATAATGTCCTGAGTTCTAGCTTAACTTGGCGACAGCCGTATATCGATCCTCAGACCACCTCCCATCCAGCAATAATCACTCCCCGTTTCACGTCGCGTATTGGTTGGCCAATCTCTCATCCACCGGTAGGGGGGAGCACTACTCGTCCCCAATGGATAGCTGGTCAAACTGATGAGAGAGAGAGAGAGCCGGCGGTGGAAATTGCACCCCCGCGGATGAGTGCAAACCCTCGAAGGTGTGTCATCGCTGCAAGGGTCCCCTCAGCCCGGTGGGTTTCGTGAATGTTCAAAATGAAGGAGAAAGCTCTGCCCAGAGTAATAATCTCAACGAAGTCAACACTCAAAGGAGAAAAATACAAACAAGAATCGGCGGTAGTGCCAACCCTGTCTCGAGTCCACCCGAGTAAGTGTCCGATCGGTCGAGCCTTTCTAGACAGAGAGAGTAACGCTGCCAGAAACTTTTCCTGGATTGGTCTCAAGGTGGAAACAAAACAATGTTCTGGTTAAATAAAGTTTATTGTAAAAAAATTACCACATGGTTATTCAAGAAGCACACCACCTAGATATATCTTCCCTAATATTGGCTAAATTTATATTATGTATTATAAGATATACCAGCGAAAATATGTATAATAGTATTTGTTTTAGACTATTATTATTACTAATAGCCAATATATAAAATAGTATATATAATATGGGAATAACCAAAATACCCACAAATATATCCTCCCACATGGTTATTTATTTATATATATATATGTATATCTACTAGTTGAGTCTGACAAACTTGACTTTTTTATGGGTATTGTAGTTCTGCCGCTTTAGTTCTGCCGATTTAATATAAACAATATTATACACAAATATATTGTGTATTAATTGATATATTAAAAAATAAATGTTCAATTCTACTCGTTTTAGACAATTTGTACTAATAATCAATATATAAAATAGTATAATTATATAATATGAGAATAACAAAAATACCCACAATTGTGTTATATTTCCACATGGTTATTCATACATAATATACAAAAATATACGAGTCTATTAATTGGGCGAGAAGAATCCCTTTGATAATGATGTTTCAAAGTTTTCTGTCCAGATTATATTGGGATCGACACCTTAAATAGCGAATTTTACTTTGCTTTTACTTTTTCCACCCAAAAAATTCTGAGGGGTGGGTATAGCTAGAATTCATATTAACAAATGGCTTTGAGCTTTCGGTCAGTAGCCCATAGCTCTATGATTTTTATCGGCCTCTCTAGCAACAATAATAGTATACAATTGTATATTGTGTAATATAACATAATTATGCTATCCAAAAAATATCCAATATTATTTGGTTTGGAAAATTACCACTAGATTTGATAAATATGTACAATAATAGCGCATATACAGAAAAAACAAACCCCATGTTGATATAATAACACATGGTTTGTCAGTCATATAATATAATATAAAAATGTATCTACTGGGTGAGTCCCCTTTTTACGGGTTGTCGCATCTTCTGTACCGTCGAGAAGAAACCCTTTGCCGACTAAATGCTACATTTACGGCCTTTGTTTGGAGGGCAAAAAGCGTATGATTTCCTATTGGGTTAAATTCACCCGCCGCATCTACAACTTTTTGTTAGTCTATTTTTATTTTGAAGGTTTATTTATATAAATACTTCATTCTGCTATCCTAAAACAATGGAAACCGTTGATTTGGTGTTGTCCAATTATATGACTAATACAAATAATGATGACGACGACGACGATGATATACCGGTAACAATAGATCATGATTTCTATATGGTTAACATTGTGAATATGTGGGGTGGAAAGGAGATTAATGACTTGTCTAAGATAATTTCGTTATGTATAAAGCATAGAGTGTCCAATTTCAAAATGAAATCGGCCATGGTCGCTGTAAAGATAATGGCATATTCATCAACATTGTCTATAGAACTAACCAACCGCCAAGCTACCAGGGAAGAATGTGTCTATACCACTCTGGAGGATGTTAGTGTGCGCAACGAATTTCGACCCATGGATACCAGAGCCGTGGTTTCGCGTGCAAGTAACACTATTCTCGATGGATATTTTGCTTGGGAGTTGGATTATACGTCGAAAGGCGGCGACACCGACATTGAGAGATATAGGCTCATCACTAAAACTATGGACAATATAATGGGCGGCTTAGATACAATATGTGCCGATTGTTGTAGTACGATAGAAATGATCATATACGCATCCCAAATAGATTTATCGTTTGAATCTTACCAACAGGGTGGTAACTGTTATTTTGGGTACTATTTCTTGACAAAATCCGATTTGACCGGTCTGAAAATATGTTTTTATATAAAGGGTAAACATTTCCCAGACTATACCAATAGTCTTAGGCTTTTCAACCAGAACCAAAAAAATATCCACCACGTCATCGAATGTTCCTCATCCCCCGAATTAAAGCTGGATGTGGGGGGGACCTCCAATATGACCCTACCCTTCTCGGCCAAAACTCTAGCGTCTCAAATATACGTGCCGACGCTGAGACATCCTTTTCCTAGTCTGGTGCATAGGCGCAAAGCAAAGATGGCTACTGCTGATGCAAACGAGTAATGTTGGTCCTCACCTTTATTACACTTTCTTCGGCATTGCTATACACTGGGAATAGGGTTAGATAAGTCATAGGGATAAATAAAATGTGTATCTATATATATACAGTATATGTTAGCTGCTCTTTATTTACACTTCGGTGGGCCTCAGCTGACATGGCCGAGCGGTGTATTTTGAGCGACTGTACACTCTAGGATAGGCCGTATTAGTAACATATATATCTCAGACCTGTATCACAGTTATTCACTTACTATAGTATTCAACTGTACATTTATAGTTGGGATGATCTCACTTATAGAGGATCATACCCCCACGTATAAAACCCTTGGTATGATTACTGCAAGTAAGCATGGTTTTCACGCCACCCCACTGAGAATTGCTGGAACACCAAGATGATTGCTAGCAACTAAGTAGCATGTCACACCACACTAGTAGAAAGATAGCGCCCTCCAGTGAGGCCAAGCATCAGTAGCAGTCAGTTCAGCCATTAGGAAGCTCCATCCCTAATCGGCTAAGGTAGACGATAGTGTTATACAGTGAAGTATACAGTGACAGTGCGATACTGTACCGTATTTAGTATGTGTGTTAATACTGTATTCGCTGTTCTTAATGTATCCAATTCTTTTACAGGAATACAAAATACAGGAATATATATATAGCTCTTATAATCACTAGTTGCTTTTCTTTATAGAATGTTTATAGTTAAAGGTACTTCCCATCAGGCAGATATAGTACCTTCACAAACCTTACAGTAAAAACCAAAGCCCTCGCTACAGACTTCTATTTTTCTGGTAATAAACAATAATATGCCAACAGTGTTTTGCTTGAACCAGAAATCTTATTCTTATATCTCTTATAAACATGTTTACAGTGAACAGTTAAATCTACAAGCATAAGACAAGGAAATAATTATGAGGTAAGAATTAGCAGAAGATAAAACAGTTAAACCATAAAACCCCCGGTACATATATCCTGTATTGATACGAGCTAAATAAAATTATCAAATAAGAGCATACACTCTCTCTTAATATATATATATATATATATATATATATATATATATATATATATATATATATATATATATATACTGTATATATGTTATGCCCTGATTTTATACAGGTTTAACTATTAGTTCAGGTGAGTTCTTTCGAGACTGGGATTTCTAAGTTCATACGAGTACATATAATGAATATAATAGAGGATACATATAATGAATATAATAGAGGATACATATAATGAATATAATAGAGGATACATATAATGAATATAATAGAGGATACATATAATGAATATAATATAGTTTGGAGTACAGCTTTATTTCACTTATTCCTTATGTACATATAATTGAATCAGAATAGTAAAAAATGAGGACATAAATGGCACAACTTAATTAAATATCTTCTAGCACAATCGCGGATCTGGATGGAGATCAGGTATGCTCAATGCGGCTTAAATTGAATTTCCTTTCCTTAGGATTCAATCAACATTCTCTTTTCGAAAGATTGTATAAACACTTAATCAGTTACCTTAATGTTCGCTTTGTTCATAGCTTGAGTATAAACAGCTGCTAATATTTGACGAGGTTAAGAGAAGTTACTATATTTCTGTTCTATGAATATATAATCTGGTACACTGGTATACTTAGTAAGATTGAATTCAGGTTTTGTGGACTTTAAAATATTTTCACTAGTCGGGATTATTTCAGAGTTCGTTGAGGTGAAACTCCACCTTATTTGGATTTAATTCCTTAATCAAGTTAGAGAGGTGTACTAAACAAATTTAACACTAGTACACGAATAGAAGGAATTTGTTTCTATAGATTCTCGTTGATGAACACTTTGGTGATTTATTTCAAATTAAGGAGTTTAGCGACTCACTTTTTGGAACTCTAACTTATTTCTGCCTCGTCACTGGCATCGACTTAGGTATTTTTCTTTGATTTTTCTTTTCTTAGAGATGTAAAACACTAGCTGCTTGAAGTCTTATGAATCTCTGTAGGCCGTCCAGGTTGGCCGGTTGTGTGAAATAATGTTACAGATGGGTTAATGGGTGTGGGGTCTTATTAAATATGGCTCCGTAACTTATAATTAAACAGTTGGGCACCTTATCGGACTAACGCGAGTATTTGAGCCTATAGCTTCATCATTTATACTCGTCTATCCTGACCTTTATATTAACCGGTGATGAAGTTCTGTTAAGGTACTCTTGGAATGGGGTTTTTAATATCGTGCCTCAGTTATGACGGAATAGCACGATATCGGACGAACGCAAGAAGAGTTTATTACTTCTCTTCTTGACTGTCTCTAACCGTTTTAAGAGGTTCAAGGAACTCAGGGTGGTGTGTAAACCTTTTAAGTACAAAATCTAATGGGATGCCACAGACGAAATGTACCTACGACTTATGTTTGCAGAGGGTGTGAGGGTGTCTCGCTAAGCCCTTATAACACAAAAGACCGTGGGATGCCAAGATCTCCTGTGAGAAGTGGTAGTGTAACTTTCAATAGTAAAGTGTTGAGGGGTAGGGATGCCTGAGTCCCTCAACTTTTACTAAGGAAAATGTACTTAGAAAAAGGTGACTATGTTAAATACTGGGATGCCAGTACTAACAAAGTTCCTCTACTAATACACTTGTGAACTTTCAATAGTAAAAGTATTGAGGAGTAGGGATGCCTGAGTTCCTCAACTTTACACTAGAGAAAGCGTAACCTAGAGAAGGTGACTATGTTAATCACTGGGATGCCAGTAATAACAAAGTTCCTTTTATAGGGCACAGTTACCGTACCTACAATATTAAAAGTAGAAGTGGAGGGATGCCTACACACTTCAACATTTAACATTGGCGATACAGCCTATTAGAGGTCTCTATATTAACTGATGGGATGCCACAATTAACAAAGATCCCTTAATAGGATTTCTTTACTCACAGACAGTGTAAGGACTTCGGGGTGCCGTACATCCAACTGAATGGAGGGTAATCTTGAGGTTTCTTAACTTGGGGTGCCAGTAGCTAAGAAGCCTCAAAATTGCTTAGCTTCCTTCAGATTTCCCTGACCTAGTATTCACAATTACTGAGGGGTACCCGTCCCCTGTTTAAGGATAGCAAGGGCGTGCGTGCACACTCTCTATTAGGATAAGAAGTCTTTCTTGTCCTAGGGAGAGGTTGACTTCTTCTACTTTACTAAATAACTGTACTATACTTGAAGATCTTGCAAAGGTGGTATGGTATGGTATGTAAATGTTACCCAAGCCAAGGCTTATTTGGGTTTATAGGGTATAGGTGGAGTCACAGGGTTGTGGAGATAAATTAACTTTGTTCAAGGGTTGAGGATGTTTTTGGCTTGACCTTGCAACGTGATATTTCAGGGGGAAGGATTCACGAGAAGTGGGGTTTTCTGGCGTCCCTGGATATTATTCTGCAGACAAGAGTCTGTCCTCTTTAATATTGAGAACAGAGGTAGATGAGCATTGTAAGTTATCTTGTTAGGGATAATCTTGATAATTTCTGAGCTTATTTATGTACTAGATAGAAATTTACTCAGTTATATGATTCCCGAACGGTTGGTACTTAGATGAATTTGTGTTGGTAGTCCTGATGGTCAAGGAGGCTGAGGAAGTGGGGTTTCTCAGACGTATTTGGATATTATTCTGCAGACAAGAGTCTGTCACCTTTAATATGAAGAACAGAGGTAGATGAATGTCCTAGGTTATTTTCTTAGGGAAAATACTGATAATCTCTGAGCTTTTATCTATACGAGATGGAAATATACACGGTTATAAGGATCCCGGACAGTGGGTATTTCTGTGAGTTTGTGTTGGTAGTCCTGGGGTCAAGAGATTAGCCAGGAGGCGGAAAGGTTTGGTTGGTGACATCTTCGACTTATAGTAATGAATATAAGATTAGGGAGAAAGGAATGTGGTTTGTTATTTAATAGAAGAGTTTGATGATGATAGACATGTACAAAGGGGTTTAGTATTAAAAAATAGATAGACAAATTTCAGTGATATGATTTGAAAGCTTTTGCGTAGGTGACAAAGTCTTTCAATATGTTTAATATATATATATATGTATATACAGTATAAATATATATATATATATATATATATTGAGAATATATCACAAATACACATGAGCCACTAAATGTTTCTAGTCTCTCAGTGGGGATCGAACCATCGACCATCAGAACGATAGCCGACGCTTTAATCAATTACACCACGGCAGACTGCCGTGGTGTAATTGATTAAAGCGTCGGGTATCGTTCTGATGGTCGATGGTTCGATCACCACTGAGAGGCTAGAAATATATATATATATATATATATATATATATATATATATATATATATATATATATATATATATATTATATATATATATATATATATACTGTATATATGTACTGTATATATATACACTACATATATATCACAGAGACACGTGAGCTAATAAATGTTTGAATGCCCGCAGCCGGGATCGAACCTCCGACATTCAGAAAGAGTGTCCAAGCTTTTAACTCCCTCCGACATATTATGTTCCAGTAAGTCCAAGGAGGCACTTGACAAGTATTTTGAGTCTTGAATTTGGCTCATGAGTGTTGTCGAAGCCTTACATTTTTCGCGATTTCCATCCACCAGAATGCTGTTTATT
>CM064509.1:2313316-2353316 GCA_032716605.1 Paralithodes platypus | reverse complement strand
GTGATAAAGTAATCTTAACATTTTCCTATGTACAGTATATTAAGGAGAAGGGAAATCCTACTTGGTGAATATCCCTGTATGGTATCCTGGAATAGGATCGTACGACTTGTGCATAGAGTGAGAGCACAGTGAGAGCACACGGGTCGGTTGAGCTCCTCAAAAGAGGGGATTTTCGGAGGGGTATCGTGGGGCTGAGTGACCCATATACATATCAGAAGATCGGCGATGATACGGTGTTTCGGCACATAGTAAACAGAACTGGTTTCTTGTTTAAACATCGCCCACAAAGCATATTTAGTTTAATCTTGAGAGTGTTATTACCAGTATCAGTGAGGGGACAAGGAGCCGTCAGGCACTAGCCCAGCCCTGCCCAGGCACCATAAACCTCCAGCAGTGACCACAAGGTGAGTGAGGTGACCGTTTATAGGGCAGGCAGTTTCACCCTTATGGTTCCCCACCATAGGCCTCATCTTCCCTCTACCCCAAGGACCTGAGCCTCGGTCCTTCAACTTCTCAAACAATTCTAACCTTTATGAAGTATTTGCTATAAGGTCCATTTACATTTCCCTCTCTCTAACCATTTAGGAAATACTTGCTACAAGGTCCATTTTCATTTATCTCTCTCTCTCTCTCTCTCTCTCTTTTTCTCTCTCTCTCTCTCTCTCTCTCTCTCCTTTTTATCCTTAACATCTTTCCATCCACTTTCAATCACCGCACTTAACCGCCTCATTGCTATTATTGTTTTGGTTATCTATAACTTCAGATCGCTTTTTATCATTTTAGTTATTTGTTTTCCTCTAACATCTTTCATACCCAACCAGGCCAGCCCCCTCTCCAGCTCTCTCTCTCATTCTCTCTCTCTCTCCTTTTTATCCTTAACATCTTTCCATCCACTTTCAATCACCGCACTTAACCGCCTCATTGCCATTATTTTTTTGGTTATCTATAACTTCAGATCGCTTTTTATCATTTTAGTTATTTGTTTTCCTCTAACATCTTTCATACCCAACCAGTCCAGCTCTCCAGCTCGCTTTCTTTCTCCCTCGCCCCCGCCCCTGCTCTCTCTCTCTCTCTCTCTCTCTCTTAACATTTTGTACAATTTAATAATTTTTCCATAACTGCTGCCCTAGATCCGGTTACCCCCTCAGATCCTGGCTCTCGCTCACTCTCTGGCTCTCTCCCTATCTTGATGTTGACAGCATTATTAATATCCCAAGCATTCATTAATACTCAACATCAGGGTGGCATCGCCAGTGTAAGTAATCATAGGATATAATTGGCGTGCTTCCTTTCAATCAGTTAGATCTTTTAGTTGTACCGGTGCCCAATGCCGAGGATTTATACATTTAACCACTTAGCTTTAGGAGAAGCAGGCCAATTGCCCATCAGAAAGGTTGACTATGATATGTGATGTTTTTTGTTTCTTTTTGTTTTTTACATATCCCATCAGAAAGGTCGACTATGATAAGTGAATTGTTATGCATCCAGCCAATTATACATTAATAACAACAGCAATAATCTAGATATGTGCCAGGAGAGATTTCCCGGGGTTTCTGAAACAAGGGAGACATGGTAGAGATGGAAGCACCACGGGAAGATCAGGAGGACGGCTTGGTAGAGGCAGAGGAACGGATAATCTTGGAAGACTATGGCCTAGCAGATACTAAGTGTCTTAAGTGCGGAACAACCAATGCAAGAAAGAATTCGCGAAAATGTTCCGGCTGTCTTAGATCTATTCATTTATCTTGTGCTAAGCTGACAAAGAAAACATCAGGAGAACAACCAAACTGGAAATGTCTCGCATGCCCAGGGCCCACTGCAGAGCCAACCGGGGCAACACCGGCAACACCGGTCGCCGACTTGACCCAACTGGTGACCAAATGGAAAGCGCGGATCCAGGTCCTTGCCCGGGTACCTAAAGGAGCCAGAATCCAAGTGGCGGAGGCCCTTACAACCATCATAAAGCAGGCCCTACAGCTCAAGACACCCCTCGCATGGGCACGGCTCCTGGGTTTCTCCTATGGGGCCCTCCGAAAACCACCCAGAACCAACATACAAGACCATCTTCAGGTTTCACTAGCCACCAGAGTGAAACGTCAAGTAGCACAGTATATGGATGGAAACAAACTGGTGGAACCCCCCGAACAGCAACCAAACAGGGCCCAGAAGCACCAGGAGAAGGAAGAGGAAGAGGCTGAACAGCTACGTAAGAGGGTCGCTGCGAAGCTGGCGGATAGTGACATCAAAGGGGCCGTCAGACTGTTGTCCTCTTCAGAAGGTTTTGCTGGTCAAGGCACCGAAGTTGTTGAAGCCCTACAAGAAAAGCACCCACCTACACCTAGGGACCTAAACCTCCCCCCTGCCCCAAATGACCAGATGCGCCAACCTTTAGTTGTCACGAAGGAGCAGGTGGTCGCCGCAGTGACTTCATTCCCAGCAGGCTCAGCCGCGGGCCCAGATGGTATCCGACCCGCCCACCTCAAAGGCCTCTTGGGTCAGGGATCAGGAGCTGCTGGGGAGGCACTCTTGGAAACCCTCACCAAATTCATCAACATGGTTTTAAGAGGGGAAGTACCCGACTGTGCCACACCCCTATTTTTTGGGGCATCACTCTGTGCACTGGCAAAAAAAGATGGCGGTGTGCACCCAATAGCAGTAGGGAACACCTTCCGCCGCCTTGCCACAAAGGTAGGTTTGAAACCACTCTCGAATGGCCTAGGTCAACACTTAAGACCAGTTCAACTAGGTTTCGGAACTCCAGGGGGGTGTGAAGCTGCTGTACACGCAACCCGCACCTACCTCAGCCAAGCCCAAGAAAAACGAGTGCTTCTAAAGATTGACATGCGGAACACATTCAACAGCATTCGCAGGGATGTCTTCCTCCGTGCAGCTCAAGAACACATCCCCACTCTGTACCCCCTACTTTGGCAGGCTTATTCCAAACCTTCAATCCTGATTTTTGGCGAGACGGTAATCCCATCAGAGACCGGGTTACAGCAGGGAGATCCAGGTGGTCCTGCTCTTTTCTCAATAGGGGTGGATGCAGCAGCTAACAAAGTAAGGTCAGAGCTGAATGTATGGTACCTGGACGATGCAACCTTGGGGGGGTCAGTAGAGAACGTTCTAACCGACCTAAATAACATCATAACTGACCTCGGCCAGGCCGGGCTAGTGATAAATGACACCAAATGTGAACTTGTTCTCCTCAACCACACACATGAACAAGGAGAAGAGACTCAGGCCCTGTTCCGAAACATATTGCCAGATGTAAAGATCCTTCAGGAGCACCAGCAAACCCTATTAGGTTCCCCACTAACTCTGGCAGCAATCCCACCAGCACTTCAAGTTAAAAAGGAGGAGCTTCAACGTCTCGTGAGTCGCCTGATACACATCGATGCCCACTCAGCTCTGGCCCTGCTCAAGAACTATTTCTCCATCCCAAAACTCCAATACCTCCTGCGCACATCGATGACTTACACGAACAATGGCGGCCTCCAAGAATTAGACAGCATAATCCGAGAAGCAGTGACCAGCATCACCAACGTGGAATTTAAAGAACGGGCCTGGACACAAGCCACCCTTCCTGTCCGCCTCGGGGGCTTGGGCATACGGAGAGCCTCGGATATTGCCTCCCCAGCCTTTATCTCTTCCCTCATCGCGACCAACGACCTCGTATTGTCCATCCTTTATTCTAAACCCGGAATGACACTTAATGGGGACGTAACAGCAGCGATTAACACCTGGAAGGGAAGTACAGGAGTAGAGGAGGAGCCTCAGGGTACCTCCAGGAGCAAGCAGAAAGCGTGGGATCTTGGAACTCACTTTGATGCTGAAGCGCTCCGGGTCGCCATCGCGCTCAGAGTGGGTGCGGCAGTTTGTCACCCACACACTTGCAAGTGTGATGGGAGGATGGATGCTCAAGGTCACCATGCCTTGTCATGTAATTACAACGCAGGCCGCCTGCCAAGACACTCTGCACTAAATGATGTCATAAAACGGGCCCTGCAGAGTGCTAACTGTGCATCAATCCTCGAACCACATGGACTTCACAGAGAAGACGGCAAACGGCCAGATGGGATGACCACTTTCTCTTACAAGAATGGCCGGTGCCTCGTGTGGGATGCCACATGTGTTGACACTTTCTCCACAACCAACGCCGCCAGAAACGCCGACGAAGCAGGTGAAGCCGCCCGGATAGCAGAAAATAAAAAGCGAGAAAAATATCAAGCCATCGCCAGAATTCATCAGTTCGACCCCTGGCATTCGAAACTTCAGGAGTCTTCGGCCCTACCACCCTAAAGATGGTGAATGAAATAGGCCGTAAAATCAGAGAAGTTTCAGGAGAACCCCGGGAAACCCTCTGGCTCAAGCAAAGACTAGGGATGGCTATCCTCCGGGGCAATGCCACCAGCGTCATGAGCTCAGTTCGACAGGACTGGGTCATGCCACTGCGTGAGGCCCCGGCAGGAGTGGTGTATCCGTAGTCTTTCCACAGTAGGGTAAAACAAAACATAAACTTTATTTGTATGTAACATGTGTGATGCACATTAATAAAAGGGGATGTGTCGGATGGTTGAAAGCCACAGTTGCTCGCGCGCTTGGGGCTAGCAACACGTATTATGAAAAACATGCATCCTCCTTCATTCACTGTCCCCCCCCTTCACTCACTCAACCCCACAATTTGCCGGAGGATAACAGGTTTTTCACAATACGTAGACGGAGGTCTTTAAAAAAAAAAAAAAAAAAAAAAAAAATTGTGTATGAATTGAAATACATTCTCCAAGTAGGATTTCCCTCCTCCTTTATATAAGAACATAAGAAAATGGGAGTCTGCAGAAAGCCGATTAGCCCACACAAGGCAGATCCCTCTCACACCCAACCTTAATTATAAGGCTTTATTAAAGGCCCAACTCACTAACACCATGAGGACCGACCTAAAAAAAAACGGTCAGAGGTCAACATAAGCCGATCAGTCTTCACCCGGCTGATCCCCCTCACACCCAACCCATCTCGTTCATATGCCTCTCTAATTTAATTTTAAAGCTCTCTATCGCTCTTCATCTCACTTTAGCACTCGGTAGCCTATTCCACCTATCTACAACTCTGTTACCAAACCAATATTTGCCTATATCTTTTCTGAAACAAAATTTATCTAATTTGAAACCATTTGTTCTAGTTCTTTCGCTATCACTGAGCTCAGTAGGCTACTTTTTTCATGTCCCATTTATTTATACCACTAACCTACTTGAACACCTCTATCATGTCCCCTCTAACTCTACGTCTAAGCGTGTAAGCCGATTGTAAGCCTAATTTCCTCAACCTTTCTTCATATGGAAGATTTATAATATAGATCATTTTTTTCATTCTTCGCTGTACCCTCTCCAAGGATCTATGTCCATTCTGTAATAGGGACACCAAAATTGGACAGCGTAATCCATATGTGGTCTTACTAACGCTAGATAAAGTTTTAAGATTACGTCTGCAGTTCCATTACTCACACTTCTAGATATAAATCCGAGAACTCTATTTGCCTTATTTCGAACACTAATGCATTGATTTCTAGGTTTCAAATCACAATTTACGATGACTCCCAAATCTTTTTCATGCTCCGAGTTTCTTATATTCATGTTATCTAATCCATATCCTGCATTTTCTATCAATTTCCCAAATTTTAGTACACTGCATTTATCTACATTGAACTTCATATGCCAATTTACTCCCCATTCGTGAAGCGTATCCAGATCTCTTTGGAGAGCCTGAATATCATGATCAGAATTGATAACTCTTCCTAATTTACTGATTTTGCTAGTTATTCCTACATCGAGGTCGTTAGTATACATGATGAATAGCAGAGGGCCTAAAACAGATCCTTGTGGGACTCCACTCTTAACTATACCCCAGTCTGATTGTATACCATTTATGCTAACTCTTTGCTTCCTACCAATTAACCATGACCTAATCCATCTTAATAGAGTTCCCCCTATTCCATGAGCTTCTATTTTCCTCAGCAATCTTTAGTGGGGGATTTTATCTGAAATCTAAATATGTTACATCATATTCTTTGTCATTGTCAACTGCATCGTATACTTGGGAAAAGAATGTCAATAGATTAGTGAGGCAGGACCTACCCTTCGTGAATCCATACCGAGAATCTTTAATTAATTGGTGACGTTCTAGATGCTCTCTGATGTTGCGCGCAATAAATGACTCTAATAGTTTACCTATAACTGATGTCAAACTAACTGGACGATAATTTGAAGCAATAGATATGTCACCTTCTTTTTCTAATATTGTTACCACATTTGCAATTTTGCACTCATCAGGGACTAGACTCGAATTAAGATAATTATTAAATAATGCTATTAAAGGGTAACTAATTCTTCCTTACATTGTTTTAATACTCTAGGATATATTATGGAGTCGGGCCCAGGTGACTTTTGCGGTTTTAGCTTGTCTAACTGCTCAAGTACATCATTTCTACCTAGATTTATTTAACTTAAAATATTATCCATACTTCCATCATAAATTGGATGGACCTCCGGTATCAGCGCTAAGTCCTCGTTCGTGAATACAGACAGAAAATAATTGTTTAGGGTTTTACATATATCTACCTCGTTATCAATGTTTACATATATCTACCTCGTTATCAATTGTTTAGGGTTTTACATATATCTACCTCGTTATCAATGTTTACATATATCTACCTCGTTTTCAATTGTTTAGGGTTTTACATATATCTACCTCGTTATCAATGTTTACATATATCTACCTCGTTACCAATTGTTTAGGGTTTTACATATATATACCTCGTTATCAATGAGAATTCCTGTCTGTTTTAAGAGGGCCTATTTTGTCTCTTACTTTGGTTTTATATAACTGAAATTATCCATTGGGGTTCATTTTCGATTCCCTAGCAATTTTGATTTCGTAATTACGCTTATCTTTCCTAATATCAGCTTTAACTTTTCTTCTAAGATTTGCATAATAATTTCTTAAATGTTCATCACCTCTCTTTATTTTCCTATATATAGCCTACCTTTATTTAAACCTAGTGTACGTTTGATCGAACTATTCATCCATCTAGGATCGTTATTTTGAGACCTGAATAGCTTTGTAGGGATAAATATACCTTGGGCATCTTTAATGGTCTTATTAAATATGTTTGTGCGTAAACAAATACCCTGGCCTGACTGATTCGCGCCTAAGTCGATAATCTGATTCCGTGCTATCCTTAATCCTCTATTGTCCTGAGATTTGGGTCGCATATCTCCAAACACACCTGCCAGATGTTCCCTTAACCCGTGAAAGTTTGCTAATCTAAAATTAGGAACAAAAGTTGAATTTATTATTAATTCATTTTTCCATTTTAGATTGAATCAAATTTCATCATGGTCACTATATTTCCAAGGCTTCCTCTGATAACTAAATTACTAATTAGATTTCCTTTACTGAACACTAGATCGAGTATATTATTCCCGTTAGTTGGCTCAGTTACATGTTGCGTCAAGACTAGATCGAGTATATTATTCCCGCTAGTTGGCTCAGTTACATGTTGCGTCAAGACTAGATCGAGTATATTATTCCCGCTAGTTGGCTCAGTTACATGTTGCGTCAAGACTAGATCGAGTATATTATTCCCGCTAGTTGGCTGAGTTACATGTTGCGTCAAGACTAGATCGAGTATATTATTCCCGCTAGTTGGCTCAGTTACATGTTGCGTCAAGACTAGATCGAGTATATTATTCCCGCTAGTTGGCTCAGTTACATGTTGCGTCAAGACTAGATCGAGTATATTATTCCCGCTAGTTGGCTGAGTTACATGTTGCGTCAAGACTAGATCGAGTATATTATTCCCACTAGTTGGCTCAGTTACATGTTGCGTCAAGACTAGATCGAGTATATTATTCCCGCTAGTTGGCTCAGTTATATGTTGCGTCAAGACTAGATCGAGTATATTATTCCCGCTAGTTGGCTCAGTTACATGTTGCGTCAAGACTAGATCGAGTATATTATTCCCGCTAGTTGGCTCAGTTACATGTTGCGTCAAGAAACAGTCCTCAACTAATTCTAGAAATTCATTTGATTCTATGTCTCCTGTATTATCTCCCCAATTTATTCTGCCAAGATTAAAATCTCCTACAATACAAACTTTATTAGACTGACAGGCTCGGGCAATTTCATCCCAGAGTATTTTAGCATCTATTCTATATATTAGATTTGGTGGTCTGTATATGAGGCCAATTACAACAATGTCATGGCTGTCATTGATTTCTAACCATACACTTTCAGTCTTTCACTTTTCCTTTCTAATTTTATATCTGACCTAGTGCAGCAGTTTATCGAATTGGAGATATAAATTACTACACCTCCGTCTTTTCACCCTTGACGATATATGTTATACATAGTAAATCCGTTTATTTGATACTCTGCAATTAAATCGCGTGTTTCCGTGTTCATCCACGCTTCTGTAATCATGATAATATCAATATTTTCAGTAGAAACTATTGCTTTCAATTCATCTATTTCATTCGGTAAACTCCTGCTATTTGTGTAGTAAATTCGGAATTTTGCATCTAGAGCCTTGTTCACTACCGCAATATTCTCCTTTCTAGTATGATGACCTGAATTGTTTTGCCTTAGATTGGGACTAACACATTATAGGCATACCATCTGTTAATTTGCTATTGTTATTGCTACCTTAAATATTTCTACTAGCAGTAGTGATACTACCATCAATGTTTTTACTAGCAACGCTGATATAATTACCATCCTGTGACTGATGTATATACAGTATGTATTTCTAGCTTATGTAACGGTACGACAATTAACTTTATCTAGACACTTTTTCTTACTCAAATGTTCAGGCTTTATTTTCAGCGAAACTCCGCGACAATCCTATCTATTGACCTAGCTAAATTTGCCACCCCTAGACGAGAAAGATGAACCCCGTCCTGCTGCGTTCAACTGATTCTTACCATAGAATCGGGTCCAGTTATCGAGGAATGGGATTGCATTTTCATTGCAGTATTTTTCCAGCCGACAATTGATACCAATTGCTCTAGAAGACCATTCATTTCTGACCCCTCTCCTTGGCAAGATACTGTGTACTACATGTATGCCTCCCTTCCTCCTAACTTTATCTAACACCTCCCTGGGCCTGTACTGCCGAAGCAGTACTTCCGTCCTACCTTTACCAACATCATTGCTCCCTGTACTGAGACAGATAACGGGGCTATCTCCAATATCTTTCATGATGTCATCTATTTCCTCTAGCACCTTCCCAACCCCGGCACCAGGCAGACAGACAAGAATTCTAACATTAGTACAGGTAGACCTACCTAGGTATCTGACCATAGAGTCGCCAACAATTGAGAACGACTTACCTTTCCTTGTCGATGACAAGGAAGAGGCAGGAACTCCTGGCGCAGCAGCAGACTCAGTTGCAGGGACTCCTGAGGCAGCAGTTGTAGGTACTCATGAGGGGGGAGTGGGGGGGGGGGAGGGGGGAGCTGTCGCAGCGTTTCCTGAAGTAGCGGCTACAAGTGCTCCTTCAGACCCACCCTTATCCTGACTAGCCCCCCCCCTCACATTCATCTTGCAAAACACTGAATGTATTACTCACTCTCACTCCTACATTACTTTGCTTCCTGAGAGTGATTTTCCCACTCTGGTTGCCAGCCACCTTCCATGCATATAAAGGCTTGGAATCACAAATCTCCCTGGGCCCCTTACTCGACTTGAAAAATTCCTCTGTACTGAGTTTCAAAGCTAAATTTTCATCTCTAAGCAAGTTCACTTCCCTCTGACAGTTTAAGTTATCCACCCTTAGAGTGCGAACCACCTCCCTTAGTTCAGCCATATCTTCCCTTACCAGGAGGATGAGTTGGTGAAGGTTAGGTGATGATTCGTTCTCCAAACCTGCCATGACAATTTATCCCAAGATTAGCTAGAAAGCAAAACTAAACACACAATTTAACTATATAACAGTTTTTCACTACGCTAAAACACTAGGAACACTTGCCACCTCACTAATGGATAGCCAAGTCCAAACACTAGGGTCGGTCACTAAGGTCAGGAGCAGGTAAAAGATCTCGACCATTCACTAGTGAGCCTGGGTGACAACTCAAAAGAGTAAGCCTGGGTGACAACTCAAAAGAGAAAGGCTGGGTGACAACTCAAATGAGTAAGGCTGGGTGACAACTCAAAAGAGTAAGCCTGGGTGACAACTCTAAAGAGAAAGGCTGGGTGACAACTCAAATGAGTAAGGCTGGGTGACAACTCAAAAGAGTAAGCCTGGGTGACAACTCTAAAGAGTAAGGCTGGGTGACAACTCAAAAGAGTAAGCCTGGGTGACAACTCAAAAGAAAGTAAGCCTGGGTGACAACTCTAAAGAAAGTAAGCGTGGGTGACAACAGGATACAGGACAGGAAAAGTTAATATTACTTTATCATACCGTGGTATAGTGGGTTAAAAGCGTGGACACTCGTCCTGAATGTCGGAGGTTCGATCCCGGCTGGGGGTATTTAAATAAATATATATATACCGGGTATATATATTTATATATATATATATATATATATATATATATATATATACCGGGTATATATATATATATAGATTGTAGGCACCAATCAAACAGGGCTATACCCAGGAGAGGCTGTAAGCATTTGATAAGGAATCGCTGGAACTCCTGTTTCATTTGCTTGGCCTCTCTTACTGATTCCCTTTGTGCCTCACTTACACTGAGAGTAGTCCAGCATGCTCTCACAAACACCTCCTCCTATCTACTTCACTACACTTAACATGCACACCACACTTCCTCCTTCAAAATTAGTTAACGAAATTATGAACATAGGCCCAGCCTCGGAGTCCCCAGAGGGGGGGGGGAGACCATAAATACCCCCACACATGCCCGACCTTCCCCTGACGACCCCTCTAAATGCTCTGGACCACGGCCTGTCACTCTTACTATCAACTTTTGCAATATTCACAGCCTTTCCTCTAATTTTTACTCTGTCGAACACCATCTCTCCTCCTCCAAACCTGATCTTCTTTTCCTCACCGAGACCCAGGTATCTGAAACAACTCCCAGCAGCCCCTTCTCTGTATCCTCCTACTTTCTCCATCCTAGTTTCAAAGCCAAAGGCGGATGTTGTGCGTACATGCACAACAAACTTACTTGCTCTCGTGTTCCCGATTTCGACTCCTCTGAATTCTCAACTTTATGGCTCAAAGTATCCTGTCATTCTCATACTAAATATTTCTGTGCTGTCTATCTTTCCCAAATTCTTCGACTATCTAAACTCTAAAGTGGAACACATTCTATCTATCTCTCCCTTCTCTGAAATCTCCATCTTATGAGATTTCAACGTTCACCACCGCCAATGGCTCTCCTCTCACTCTACTGACCAACCTGGTGAACAAACCTACGTCTTTTCTATCATAAACGACCTAGAGTAGCTGGTCCAGCAACCCACCCGTATCCCGGATCGCTTCGGAGATTGGCCCAACATTCTTGACTTATTTCTGACTTCTAACCCTTCCTCTTATACTGTCAATCATTTCTCTCTTTGGGCTCCTCCGACCATAAACTTATCTCCGTCACCTGTCCTATCTCTTCAGTACGGCCACCCGATCCTCCCAGCCGGCGGCGTTTGTGGCACTTGGCGCTGCCGACTGGGAAGCTCTCCGGCAGTACTTCTTTGATTTCCCATGGAATAACTTCTGTTTCCGTGGCCGAGGACCCTCGGAGTGTGCTGAACGCATTACCGAGGTAATCCTCTCGGGCATGGAAGCATACATTCAATTTTTTTTCTCTCAGTCTAATGCAAAAAAATCTTGGTTTACTCACGCTTGTTCTACTGCTGTCCACAACAAGGAGGAAGCATTCAAACGGTACCGACGCCTTAAAACTCAAGGATCTCATTCTTCCTATGTTTCTGCCTGGAATCAAGCCAATCTGTTCTTCGACTTGCCAAGCACTCTTTCATCAATAAAAATGCACTGAACTATCCAACTCTAGCTCTTCCCAAGCTTTCTGGCATCTAGCCAAAAACCTCTCCAACAACTTTTCTTCCTCGTCTTTCCCTCCCCTTTTCCACTCTGATGGCACAACCATCATTTCTTCCTCTGACAAGGCTGAACTCTTTGCTCAAACTTTTGCCAGAAACTCTACCTTGGATGATTCTGGTGCTATTCCTCCCTCTCCACCCCCCTCTCTCCTACTTATGCCTAATATCCTAATCTCTTCTAAAGATGTATTCTCTACCCTCTCTGGGCTTAATACTAAGAAGGCGTACGGTCCGGATGGTGTTCCTTCTGTTGTTCTTAAAAACTGTGCTTCCATGCCTAGGCAAACTCTTTCGTCTCTGTCTCCCCTCTAACGTCTTTCCTTCTTGCTGGAAGTTTGCTCTCATTCAACCTGTCCCAAAGAAGGGTGACCGCTCTCAACCCTCCAACTATCTTCCAATTGCTCTCATCTCTTGTATCTCTAAAGTTTTTAAAACTATTCTTGCTTCCAAATTTCTTAAGCATTTCTCTTCTCATAATCTGCTCTCAGATCGCCAGTATGGCTTCCTTAACCTCTGAAGTGCGCATGGGGGTAATTGGAAACGTCCCCCTGTGCTGACGTATTTGAGGTGTTTCCGTCACTAAAATATTCATTGTGCCATTAATAGCATTAATACTTATCCATATGCGCCTATTATGGGTTGATTATAAAGGTATTAACCTGAAACAACAATAAAACGAGTGAAAACAGCGTTTGGATGGTCAAAATGGGAGATATAGCCCGCGAGTTGTATAATGTATGGGTGAGGCAATCTGCTTTCCCGCCAATTTCCCCCAAGGCCACTGAGACACAGTCGATCGATACTCTCTCTCTCTCTCTTGCACTCGCTTGCTATCAGTGATGACCACACCCTCCAATCGGATTTCTAATGTTAGCACGAAAATATACCTCAGAATAAGGGAATAACAGGGAAAATAGGTGATAACTGAAGGAGAGGAGGAAAGTGGGGAAGGAGGGGAGGTAGAGGACTGAGATTTTGCATGGCCCAGGGGCCAAAAAAAAAAAAAAAATTAACAAAAATTAACAAAATAAACAGCTCCCGGGTTAAGGGTCGCTCTACTGGTGATCTTCTTTCATATCTTACTAACTCTTGGTCATCCAACGTTTGGGACTTCAGTGAGACTTTTTCTGTTGCACTAGACATATCGAAGGCCTTTGATAGAGTCTGGCACAAATCTATAATTTCCAAACTGCCCTACTTCGGTTTTTGTCCCTCCATCTGTGCCTTTGTCTTTAATTTCCTTTCCGGCCGTTCCATAGCTGCGGTTGTGGACGGTCATCACTCATTTCCTCATCCTATCAACTCCGGTGTTCCTCAGGGTTCTGTCCTATCTCCCATTCTCTTTCAAATTTTCATAAATGATCTTCTCAACTGTACATCTAGTCCCATCCATTCATATGCAGACGACTCTACCTTACACCACTCAATTAGTTTTTCAGAACGCCCCAGCCAGCAGTCCCTCAAAAGTAAATGTAATGAAGTCATAAAATACTTATCTTCTGATCTAGCTACTATTTCCAATTGGGGTAGAGAAAACCTTGTTGCCTTTAATGCTTCCAAAACTCAATTTATCCATCTTACTACCCGTCAGCAACCTCCAGAGGACTATCCCTTATTCTTCAACAATACAAGGATCAGCCCTTCATCTTCTCTCAATGTTCTCGGTGTCTCTTTTTCTTCTGCTCTCACTTGGAAAGACCATATTACCAGTCTCGCTAAGGCAGCCTCCCAGGAGCTGGGTGTGCTCAACCGCCTCAAGGGGTTCTTTACCCCTGCGCAGCTTTTTGCTCTGTAAAGGGGGC
This sequence comes from Paralithodes platypus, assembly GCA_032716605.1. NCBI lineage: Eukaryota > Metazoa > Arthropoda > Malacostraca > Decapoda > Lithodidae > Paralithodes > Paralithodes platypus. The sequence goes on along the minus strand of CM064509.1, from coordinate 2,339,443 downwards.
ACAGTACGTCCTTGTATTGAGCATTGTTCACATGTGTGGGGAGGATCCTCTCACACCTCACTCCTAGATAAAGTAGAAAGGGAAGCCTTTCGTATCATTAACTCCCGTCCACTCACCAACTCTTTGCAATCTCTCTCTCTTCGCCGCAATGTCGCATCTCTCTCGCTATTTTATCGCTACTACAATAATCAGTGTTCCTCGGAGCTTTCCCAGTGTATACCACCTCCTCTACGTAGGGTACGTAGTACCCGCCTTGCAACACAATCCCACCCCTACTCTGTGCAACTCTCCAACCCAAGAGTGAAATGCTATTCTCAGACTTTCTTCTATTCAACTGCTGAGCTCTGGAACTCTCTCCCAGAATCAGTCTTTCTCTCTTCCTATGACTTAAATTGCTTCAAACTCTGTGTGTTCAGGCATTTTAGCTCGAACGTCCCTTGATTTTGGCCCTGTCACTCTTTTGAAATCTGGGGGAGGCACTCGCTACAGGCAGTTATGCCTTTTGTCTCCCTCATTCACATAAACAAAATATATATATATATATATATATACAGTATACCTGTACATATACATATATATATATATATATATATATATATATATATATATAAATATATATTTATTTACATATATATATATATATATATATATATATATATATATATATATTGTTACGTATCTTGATTCAGAAGTGGTTAAGTTGATAAAACTAGACAGAACAAACAATATGAAAAGGTATCAAACGGCTGAAGGCCAATAGAACTTAAAATGTTAAAGTTTTCTCTGTTGTTCCTTGCTTTCCTTTTAGCTGCTGGGACAGTTATCTTTTATACTCGGATACACTTCAACTAGATTTAATCATGAAACAATTTAAAGTTATATAGAATTATTTTAATGTTTAATATTAAGTAGGCTACTAATTACGAATAGAGAAAAACTTGGTATGCAAGTAAGGACTTTTAATCAATTATAAATTAATTATATACTAAACTAATTAATCTGGATCATCATTAAAGTATAAATATTATTAAGATCTTTTTATATATACTTAATTTAGTTCGTTAACCCCTTAAAGATTATGTTTTTCTTTTTATCTTATCTCGTTATTAATTTTATCATTCTCCTCTTTACGTATCTTAAATCATTATTAGGTTAGCCAATTAATTATTCTTATTCTTTCTTATTAATGCAAGACTTTTAATGAATCAATATAATAGATCAGGGAATATATAAAGTCACATATAAAATGGAATTATATTTATAAAACAAATAAAGTATTTAACAATCACACAAAACATTAGGTGATTATGAAGGAAATTAACATTTAGTACTTCAGGATCGTTTTGTATCCGTTTTGGTTAATTTTAACTACATAGAATAAAGTTGGTTTGCTTTACAATATAAACTTAAGTCACAAGAATATAATAGGAACTAAAACAATGCTTGATTACTAATGACCATAGTTTTACATCAAGTAATTTAGGCTAAGTATTAACTTTAGTATAATGTCAAACAGATAAATTAGTGACTATATCACATCAAATCTCCAATATTCAATATCCAATCACAAAATTATATCTAATTACAAAATTAAATCTCCAATCGAAAATATGTCTCTCTAATCACAAAATCTTAAATCAAATGAGGGTATATGTTTCCGACATACCTCTGGTTAATTAACAGTCACAGGTTTCCTACCGTGTAGAGGTACCAGCGACGCACTATCTATCTATCTATCTATTGCCTGACCCCGTGATCCCCGAAGGGGTGGACACGAACGAACCGCCCCCATGTACCTCTGTCCCCAGTCAGTCGACGCCCCTCCCCCCAACCAGCACCGCCTTCGTTCATATACTTCCTCACTCCATCCTTCCATCTCTCCTTCGGTCTACCTCTCCCTCTCTGTCCCTCCACCTCGCTCTCGTACACCCTCTTAGTCATTCTCTCGCTTTCCATACGTTCCATATTCCCGAACCATCTCACGTTGTTCCTTTTCACACTACAAATAAAATAAAATAACCCTATACAATAATTATACAAGCCTGTCTCTCCATGCAGCTCTTTACTCCTCACAGCTGAGAATGTACTAACTTTGAATCAATCAATCAATCAATCAAAAATAGTAGTGAAAGGCGGTTAGAGGGAAGTGGGGATAGGGCAAGAATAAGTTGGATTGAAGTAAATTTTAGTCAGAGAGAAAGGTTTCCAGGCTTGACTGGAACTGCCTGGGGGTTTTACTGATTTAGCTGCTAAAGAGACTGGCCAGGGCAAGGTCGCCAGGGGCGCGTTGGGGAGACTCCTTGCTGGCATGGTATCATCTGCCATTTCCGACATTGTCTGTTCGGGGGGGGGGGTTGTGAGCCTCATGTTTTTTTATATGTTTTCGTCATGTGAGACCCGTGAGGCTGCGTGGTGAACCCATGAGACGCGAGACGAGACGTGGAGCCGCCACTAGACGGGTCCCTCCCCCCCAATCGTCAGGGGCACCGCTGCACGGCCATGAGGTCAAGAACACACAACCTAATAATTATAGTAGGAGGATGATTGTAGTAGAGAAAGTTTTGAAGAATGAAGGTATTTTTAGTGGTAGAAAAAGAGAGATTTTTTTTTAGTGGTAGGGATAAGTAGTGGTGAGGGTTTTTTTTTAGTCAGAGGGAAAGAGTTGTGAGATTTTTTTTGTTTAGCGAAGTTTTGAGTGATCTAGGAGAAATAGTAGGAGGTTGATTGTAGTAGAGAAAGTTTGATATAGGGAGTAATTTTTAGTGGTAGAGAAAGGGAAAACATTGTAGTCTTAGGGACAAGTAGTGGTGAGATGTTTTTTTAGTCGGAGAGAAAGTTGTGATGTTATTTAGTCTTAGAGAAGCTGTAAATTGGTCTTGAGGTATAGTAGGAGGTTTTGTTGTGGTAGGGAGAGTTCGGAAATAGAAGATATTTTTAGAAGTAGAGATAGGGGAAGATATTTTTTAGACGTAGGGATATGTAGTGGTTAAAGTGGTAGTAGGAGTCATAGGGAGAAGTAGGAGTAGCTTGTTGAGTATTGTTTAATATGCAGGAGGGGGGTAAGGGGTTTGTGCCCTGTTGAAGATGGCCGGGTTGTTGTTTCTTAGTCTGTGAGGGAGTGTGTTGTTGAAGAATTGTTGCCAGTGGGGGTTGGTCTCATTTAGTTTGTTTAACTGTTTATCGCCTAGTTGCCTCCAGTATATGTTTAGAGGGGCTATGTTGCTTCTGATATGTAATGTTTCGTTTCTTGCAAATTCTGTCCAGTGTATGTTATGTATGAATCTTAGTGCTTTGTTTTGTACGACTTGTAGTTTGTTCGTGTTAGTTTGTGCTGCTAATTGGAGTGTGTTTGGTGCATATGTTAGTAAGGGTCTGATTAGAGCTTTGTATAGGTGTGTTTTTGTCTTGGTTGAGGCTGATCGGAATCTGTACAGGGATCTTAGTGCATTGGCTGCTTGGGCTGTTTTTGAGGTTATATGTTGTGACATTGTGAACGTTTTGTCGAAGTTAATTCCGAGGACTTTGTTACAGTGTTTGATTGGTATTGGTGTACGGTTTTGATTGTATTGGTTGAGTACAAAGGAGTACAAAGGAAATCAAGCAAGAACAGATCTAGTGACCCTTCTAGGTTGCTTGTCCTCCAAAACACTGAGGATCAAGTGTCCAAACAGTGGTTTAGAGTGGGCAAGGGAACATTGGAAAGCGAATCACTGCCCTGGAACTAATGTCCGTGGCAGGATTAGGAAGTTAGTAGGGGACAGATGGGTTAGTAACTGAGGGGGGGATAAAATAAAGTTATTCATTTACAAAAGCAGTCAGTCGTGGGTTTGATGAGAGATATTTGTCTAGGCGGAGTTTAAATGAATCAACGGTGATGCAGTCTATAACGTTTCGGGGAAGCCCATTCCACAAGTTGACAACTCGATTGAAGAAGAAATTCTTAGATTCGTGTGAGTTAAAAGATTTACCAATAATTTTGCAACCGTTTCCCCGTGTGTAATTAGCTTGGTCGATAGTGAAGTACTTACTACAGTTCATATTGTCGATGCCTTTGATGATTTTGAACACTTGAATTAAGTCACCTCTTAATCTGCGCTGGGTTAAAGGAAATAGATTTAATTCTCTAAGACGCTCTTCGTATGGTTTGTTCTTTAGGCTAGGTATAATTTTGGTAACTCTACGTTGAACTCGTTCTAGCTTGTTTATATCTTTTTGGTAATAAGGGCACCAGGATTGAACGCAGTATTCCAGAAGAGGGCGGACTAAGGAATTGTAAAGGGTTAGGATAACTTCTTTGGATTTATGCTCAAATGACCTGCCTATAAAGCCAAGTATTTTGTTTGCCTTCTTAACAACTTCTGAACATTGTTGACTCGGTTTTAGGTTACTCGATATTGTTACTCCCAGATCGGTTTCTCTGTTTACATTCTTAAGCTGAGTGCCATTCATCGAATAGTTTGCTTTCTCATTTAGGTATCCGATATGTAGTACTTTACATTTATCCGCATTGAAACTCATTTGCCAAATTTGGGCCCAACATGACAATTTATCTAGATTGTGTTGCATATCGTCAACTTGTTCTTTTGAGAGTACGCTATTTGCAATTTTTGTATCGTCAGCAAATTTTGAGATTGTACAGGTGAGACCCTCATCTATGTCGTTGATGTAAATTAGAAAGAGAATTGGTCCTAGTACCGATCCCTGGGGTACCCCGCTACTTACATTGGTCCATTTAGATGCCTTACCGTTTATGGCTACTCTTTGCTTTCTGTCGCTGAGCCAATTTTCTATCCATTTCAACACACCGTCTTGTATTCCATGCGCTTTTAGTTTTAGCAGTAAACGTTTGTGGGGAACTTTGTCAAAGGCCTTTTGAAAATCAAGGTATATAATATCTACAGCTTTACTCTCATCGTAGAGGTTGAGGATATCGTGGAAGAAGTCTAAGAGGTTTGTTAAACAGGAACGTTTTTTACGAAAGCCGTGTTGAGTATCTTTAACACCTTACGAGCGGCCTATGCGGTTTATTTATGTGTACCGCACAGCGGGGTGTTTTTAGCCAAAATAGGGCTGTTTACGTGATCATTTTCATGCCTAAATAAGACCCAGAACGTAAAACAAGTACCTATCCCTGAAAGGGCATAAACAGAGCTTTCGAATGACACCATAACGATCCTTGTATGATGGATAGTTTTCTTGCAATAACCGTGCAACGCGAGTGCAAAAAGCAGGTAATTCGGTACTTTCAGTACATAATTGAGTATGTAGCGAGTGAGAGAGGGAGGAGGGAGCTGAGATTTGTGTCAGTAGGTTCGCCGCGGTGGTCTGGAGCAGTCATACGCTCGCTAGTCTCCTGCCACCACTTGTCTCTCTCTCTCAGCCACATTACGTGCTGAAATTGCCACTCGACCTATGTCGAGCGCCGCCACATAGTCCAGCTTTATTTAACTCGACTTATGTTGCTCGCCGCTAAATAAGGGTTAAGTATGTTATTTTCCTCTAAGTGATTTACGAGTCTGTCTCGTATGACCGTTTCTAGCATTTTACATACAACTGAGGTTAAGCTAATTGGACGATAGTTACTGGGTAGGGATTTGCTGCCTTTTTTGAATATCGGTGTTACGTTGGCTAGCTTCCACTGATCGGGCATCGTTCCAGACTGCAAGGATTTATTGAATAGTAATGTCAGTGGTTTGGAGAGCTCATCCTTAGCTTCCTTTAGAACTCTAGGCGAGATTTTATCAGGTCCAGGCGTTTTATTTACCTTGAGTTTATCTAAACAATTCAATACTTCTCTCTCTGTAACGGTGATATTGCTTAGAACATCTGAATTATCAATCTGAATCGGCGATGGTGTAGGGATATCACTGAGGTCTTCTGTTGTAAAAACTGATGCAAAGAAGGTATTGAGGGCATTACTCATTTGTACTTCGTCTTTGGTGTATTCTCCATTTTCATCGACTAACGGTCCAACAGTTGAAGTAACTACTTTTTTCTTTCTGATATAACTATAGAATTCTTTCGGGTTTGTTTTACTTTGATTCGCAATATGTAACTCTAAGGTCTTTTTACTTTGCTTAATTAACTTTTTGGCTTTGCGTCGTAGCTCTACAAATTTCAGCCGTTCTTCGTCATTTTGTGAGGATTTTAATCTATCATTAGCAAATTTTTTAGCAAGCAGGCAGTTTGAAATATCTTTATTCCACCATTTGGGCTTATTATTATGGCCTGGACGCCGTATTTTCGATGGTATGCAGTCTTGCACTGCTTTTAGGTAAGTGGCTTCGAATAACTTCCAAGATGTATTTATGTCGTTATTGTGAATTAAAAAGCTCCAGTCAGTTTCTTTAAACATAGCCCTAAGTTTATGGAAGTTTGCTTTCTTGAAATTAGGGACTTTTTCGATGCTACTATTTGGTTCGTTACTAGTAAACTTTAAAGTGAAAGTTATCGTACGATGGTCGCTGTTACTGAATTCATCACCAACATTCAAATTCTCTATTAATTCTTCTTTTGTTGCAAGTACAATTTCAAGAACGTTATTACCACGGGTTGGCGTTCGAACAAATTGATAAAGCGAACTCTCTTGCAAGTTCGTATACAAGTCATGTCCGGAGTGTGAAGTAAGAGTATCGCCCAACTTGGTCACAGGTAAATTAAAGTCGCCAAAAATTACGGTATCTTGTGAGTTACTTACATCTGCAATTTGTTCGTAAATTTCTCGGTCAGTTTGCACTGATTGAGCTGGAGGTCTTTATATTAATGCAAGTATTATTTTTGTACCTTTATTATTCTTTATTAGCACAAAAGATGCGTCGACATTCACAATTTGAGGTTTTGACAAGAGGGTAGGGTTAAGACTTTCTTTGATATAAAGTAAAACGCCACCTCCATTTCGATTTATTCGGCTTTTCTCAAACATTACATAACCGGGAAGTGAATACTCTGCTAAAAAGTCTCTATCTTCTGTATTGAGCCAAGATTCTGTTATGCCAATCACATCATAATTTTCTATAAACACTAGCTCCTCTAAATCTGAAAATGTATTGCGTATGCTACGAGCGTTTGCATAGAAAACCTTTAAATTTGTTATTTTAGAACTCACGGAACGCTCTTTAATAATATTTTTGGTTCTTGTCGGATCTACATTTATGTTCATGGCTGTCCTCGGTCCTCGCTGTCTTCGGTCCTTATCGCTGGTGGTCCTCGGTTGCCTCTGTTTTTTTATTGGCGTTGGATGATTTATGTCACTGCTGCTTCTTCTCGGATGGCGTTTTTTGATCCATGGCTGCGGACTGCTTCGTGTAGGAGACGACCCATGCGTGCTGAACCCACAGGGTTTAGATGAGTGCCATCCTTGCGGAACAGAGTAGGCTGGTTGTAGAAGTTGTCCCAGAGGTTGATGAATTCAACTTCTTCCCTCAGACACAAATATTTTAGTCGGCTATTTGTGCTGAAGGCCTTGTCGTAGAATTTGTCAGGTGCGTCGATCTTGGGGAGAATGCCTGAGATGATGATATTCCTTGACTTGTTTTTGTAGTGCTGGATCATCTTGCGATATTTCTCCATCAACTCTTCGGATCTGGTGCACATGACGTCATTTGAACCAGCATGGATGACAAAAAGGGTATTTTCATTTGCATCCTTTGTGGTATCTTCGAAGGCTTCCACAATGTCGTCCAGTCCAGCTCCTGGGATGCAAAATCTTTTTCGTTGATTTGGGACTCTGTCGCAGAACTCTTCGACCTGTCCTCGTAGGATGGAATCCCCAACGAGCCTGGTCTCCTCTGGTTCGTCTTCCATCTCTACCAATATCTCAAATCTGTTTGACATTGTGACTGGTAGATGAGACCTTTTCTGCGTTGGCCGTGCACCGTTCCTCACTGGTGTAAATCCGGAAACCTGTGGTGGCGGGACTCTACGTACAGGTCGGGGAGAGGAGTGGTTAGAACGGGGGCAAGGGGTTGGTACTGTTCGTGCTAGCAGGCTTCTTGCACGAGGAGTGGGGGAGAGACTAAGGTGAACAGGGCGGCTGTCCTGGTTTGATGTCGGCTCAGGTTCGTCAGAAGCATCTGCTGCAGTGTCTACTGCAGGTGTTGGATTGTTGGCAGATGACGTTGGGGCGGTGGTGGATGCTGGAGTTGAAACAATTGGAGTTAGTGATACTCCAACGTTGAGTGTTACAAACTCTTGGAGTGATTCCAGCTTCCTGGTGAGGGCGTTGATCTTGTTGTGGGCTTCATCCAATTTTGCTGTCAAATCCTCTCGTTGCTGGCAGAGTCGGCAGACTTGTGGATCGACAGGAGCAAACATGGAAGCACCAAACCTACCGGCGCAGTTCGTACAGGCACGAGGCATGGTGACGATCACTTTCTTCAGATCACTTCACTCACTTAAAAACACTTAACTCACTTTAAAAACACTAAACTCACTTTAAAAACACTTCACTCCCTTCAGGTCGCTTCACTTACTTAAATAGGCCTAACCGAAAACAAAAATGTTGAAATACACACAAATAGGTTATCAGCGGTGATAGCCTAACCGAAAATTAAAACAAAACTAAATTAAATTTGAATACGCAGTGATAGCCGAACCGAAAACAATTTTATGTTTATTTAAACAGAAATAGGCCACCAGGGGTTATAGCCTATCCTAACCGAAAACAAAAATTATGAAATACCGGTAAGCAGAAATAGGCCACCAGCGGTGATAGCCTAACTGAAAATTTAAAAATTGAAGTACGCAGAAATAGGCCACCAGGGATGATAGCCTAGACTAACCGAAAACAAAAATAACTGAAAAAAAAATTATGAAATACCGGTACGCAGAAATAGGCCACCAGCGGTGATAGCCTAACTGAAAATTTAAAAATTGAAGTACGCAGAAATAGGCCACCAGGGATGATAGCCTAGACTAACCGAAAACAAAAATAACGAAAACAAAAATTATGAAATACCGGTACGCAGAAATAGGCCACCAGCGGTGATAGCCTAACTGAAAATTTAAAAATTGAAGTACCGTACGCAGAAATAGGCCACCAGGGATGATAGCCTAGACTAACCGAAAACAAAAATAACCAAAAACAAAAAAGTATGAAATATGCAGAAGTAGGCTACCAGGGGTGATAACCTACCTAAAAAAGCAAAACAAATATATATATATATAATAGAATATGTGACTAAATATACAATTCACCAAATAGAGATTATATAAAAATAAAGTGTAACTGCACACAAGGGGTTAATATACTGTATCAACAGATGGCGCTGGTGTCACTGTAGGCTAGTCAAGCAGGATTATATTTAGATAAACAAAGTTATCAGTCAAAGGTTACTACAAGATCATGCAAGGAACAACTAAAATTACAGATATATATATAGCTACAGTAGGATACTGAATACGATACCTACTAGAGTTAATAAGAAAATACAAAGCTAGGTCGATTAGAGGTGCGCGTGCGTCGTCTGCTACAAGCTAGGATAACAAATGTAAACAACAATGTTTATCAGTCAGAAAAGCAATAAAATAACATGCACGGCAACTACAGAACTATGTGGAGGTTAAACAAGCACTTAACTACTGTTCATGCAATGAATAAAGGGAATTGGGATATGAAATACTCAAATTAGGATCGAGTTTTCTCAGTGGCGATGAGGAGCTGTTGGCGATGCTAAAGCCGGCGGGTATGTGGCCTGTATTGAGGATGATGTATCGTGGTTGTTCTCTCTTGGTCCCAAAGTAGGTTACTTGTGATTTGGTGGGATTTGTGGTGATACGCCATTTTAGTTCCCAGGTGGTTACTCGTTGTGTTTCAGTGTTAGCTTTGTCTGTGAGTCTGTCGAGGGAGTTAAAATCCCGCACTAGGTGTGTTACGTCGTCAGCATATTGTATGGTGAGAGAGTCGTTGTGGTATGGATTGGGTAAATCGTTAGTGTATAGGATGTATAGGGTTGGAGATAGGACGGAGCCCTGAGGTACACCTGCTTGAAGTTGGAAGTAGTCTGAGAAGTGGTTGTTGAACTTAATCCGCATTTTTCTGTCTGTGAGGAAACTGCATAGTAGGCATTGCGATAGTGATGGGAGGTTGAAATTGTTGCATATTTTGTATTTTAAGCCATCGTGCCATACAGTGTCGAATGCTTTTTGTACATCTTTAGTGATTAGAGCTGTTTTGTATCTGGCAAGCTTGTTGGTGTGTATGTAGTTTGTGATTATATTGAGTGCGTCTTGGGTTGAGTGTCTTGCTCGGAAGCCAAACTGTTTGTGTGAGAGGAGTTCATGTTCGTCTAGGTGTAATCTGAGTCTGTGATTGTATATTCTTTTGAATACTTTCCCTAGTGTCTCGAGTAGGCTGATAGGGCTGTAGTTTTGGGAGTCAGTGTGGTCTTTACCTGGTTTCGGAATGAGTATGGCTGTTGCTATTTAAAAATAATTTGGGAAGTATCCTGTTGCTAGTTGTGCATTGAAGATGCAAGAGATGGCTGTGGTGGGAGGTGTTTTAGTATGAGGTGTCCGATTTCGCTGTCTCCTGGTGCTCGTTTTTTGGTGTTTTTGATAGTTTGTTTTACTTCTTCGGTGGTGATTGGTGTAGTGAGGCTGTTATTGTGGTTGAGGTTGTTTGTGTTTATTGTCGGGAGGGGAGAGGTGTGTGGTTGAAGTCTGAGTGTTTCGTTAGTTATATTGTTTATGTGGTTTAAGATGGGTGGGTGTTGAGATGGAGGTTGTGGGCGGAATATAGTTTCCCAGTGTTGTTTCATAGTTTGTGTTACTTGGGCGGGGTCTGTAATTTTCCTGCCGTTTATTTTTAGGGATTCAAATTTTGTTTGTTCTGTGCCTCTGAGGTGGGAGATTTTTTGCCAGAATTCACTGGGGTTGTTTGATCTGTGGGTCTCGGCTTCATGAATTAGTTTGTTCCAGTGTTTGTTGTGATCTGTATTTAGGCTGTTTATAATGTGTCTTCTGAGTATTGTTATGTCTCTGAGCACGGGGGCGATGTTGTGTTTGTTAGTTTCGAATCTGTTTCTGTAGCAGTGGAGTAGTCTTTGTGTTTTGATAGAGGGTGTGAAGGAGTATTTTCGTTTGTATCGTTGTTTGGGTATGTTGGCTTTTGCCGTGTCCGGTGATGGCTTGAAAGAGTTGGTTCCAGTATTTGTCTATTATTGTAGTGGGGTGATTTTCTAGGTCTAGTATGTAAGTTTTTTCGGCGAGGGTTTTTGTGAATGTTTCCCAGTCTGCTTGTTTGTATTGGTATTGGGGTTCGGGGACAGGGATAAGTATTGGGTTTGTTGAGAGGTGTAGTATGATGGGGATATGGTCGGAGCCCGAGTGGGGTCCTGGGGTGATGTGGTGTTGAAATTGGAGGGCTAAGGTGTTTGTAATGACAATGTCTGGTGTGCCGTTTCCTTGATGATTGTGGAATGTTGGAAAGTGTGGGCCTATGTGGTGTACATTTTGTGTTGCATGAGTGTGTGAAGTTGTTGGCGGTGGTTGTTATTTGTTTGGTGTTGAAATGCTTGGTGTTTGGCGTTTAGGTCTGCCATGAGTATTACTGGTGTGTGGGTGTTGTTGAAGATATTGTTCAGATCGGTGAATGGAATGTATGTTTTAGGTCTGGCATATGTGGTGCATATTATGATTTCTCCTAGTTGTGTATGGATTTTGACAGCCATGAAGTGTTGGAAGGTAGAATGTTTGATAAATTCGTGTTTTATGGATGATTTTACAAGGATTGCGATTCCTTCATGCTGTTCGTAAGGGGATTGTCTGGATGTGTAGCCTAAGTGTTTTATTGTTGTGTTTGCGAGGGTGGAGTTTAGTAGAAGAATGTCAGGTTTTTCTTGTTCTAGAAGTAGTGAGATAAGGTGTCTGTTGGAGTGGTATGATCTGCAGTTGAATTGTTATTTTTAGCATTTTATGGGTTTTTTAGGGTGAAAGTTTTTAGTCAATAGATGAGAGTGAGGGTGAGTCGGAGCGGTTCATGCGGTCGGAGCGTTCCCTGCGGTTCGAGGATAACCGGGGGTCACGGGAGATAGGGGTGGTAGAGTATGGGGGTGTTGAGACTGGTGGTGGGTTGGGTGAGGGAGAAGGAGAGGAGGGGGTTTGGGAGAGACATTCAGGGTCATCGACCTCTTATGTAAGAAGTTCTAGGTCGGGGAGGTGTATGTTGAGGTCAGGAAGGGAGTCAGAGATGAAGGTTTTGGGGTAGGTTGGGGTTATGGGTTTAGAGATGGAGGCGGCTGTAAGAGAAGGATTTGTGGGAAAAGAGGTTGGGGGTTGGGGGAGTTTGGTTTTGAGGTTCTGGTGCGGGGGGTAGGAGCTTGGGGTTGGGTTTGAGGGTTTGTTTGGAAGGAGGTGGGGATGGTGGTTGAGGATGAGAAGGAGAAGTTGGGTAGGGCGTTCTTCTTTGCCAGCCAGCTGGGACGTAGCTCCGGCGATCCGTGGTGCTGCTAGGTGTTCCTGGTCTGGGGGGAGTTTCTTTTCCTCTTGGGAGTTGCTCCTGCCGTCGATATCCTGGGGGGCTGTTCTGCGGGGTCCTGTTGCTGCTGGGTGGTAAGTTCTTCAGGCTGGTGTCATTGGGGTTTTTCTTTGGGCTTGAGGGCATTTTCGAATGCCCAGTTCAGTGGGGGTCCTTCACTCCATTGTGGCGGGATTTTGATTTCAGGGAAACATTGAATTTAAGACCGTCGTTCACTGTCCAGAGGAATTCCCTGCGGTCCCCGCGGGAAACGACTAGAGATACCTTCACAATTGAGGTGATCATCATGTCGTTGAGTTCCTCTGCATTGATGTCTGGTTGCTGGCTGTCGTTGGAAGGGTTGGTGAGGGTAGGAAGTTGGGTGAGGGTTGAGGAGGTGGATGGGTGAGTTTTGGTTAGGGTGGCAGGTTGAGTGAGGGTGTGGGGTTTTGGATGGGAATAGGTAGGTGGGGTTGGAAGTAGGGGTGAGTTCGAATTCCGGGTTTATGGGGTTGGGGTCTGCCCGTTGGCATGTGCCTCTCTGACTTTACATTTGTTACTGATGGCGGCGTGAGCTCCGCCACAGTTGCAGCACTTTAGCAATGTGGTGTTGCATTCTGTGTGATGGTGTCCGGTCCTAGCACATTTAGAACACCTCTTTGGTTGGTCACAGGCATACTGCTTGTGATTAAAACCATAATACTTGAGACATTGGGTGACCTTCACAAACTTTTGGAATTCGATGTCATCAGTTCGGATAAAGACGGGAGTGACCTTCAAGCTGGATTTCAAAGGACGGTCTGCTTCGGTGTGTGACGAACAAGTGATCTTCAGCATCGGGAAGTTCCGAATTTGAGTCGCCTTGGATACTTGGCAGTTGTTCACCCTGTTGATCCTCCTGATGCATTCCTCTTCAGGCAGGGCTATCAGGAGGGGATAAACCCGGCGCATCACCAGCGTACACAAGGCCAGGTGTTCAGCAGTCCTTATGGGTGTGATCCCATTGCTTTTTAGTTTCTTCTGGTTGTTGGCCGAGAAGAACTGATCAGCATCTTCGGTACTGTTCACTAGCACTGTCATCATTCCGTCTCTGATGAAATTCCTGATTTGGTAGATCAAGGTCAGGGAATAGACAAAGGAGGCAAGGACTGCTGCCTTCTGCCGACTCCGGTCGACAAGCAGGCGGACAGAGGTAGGCATGATGAGGAGAGGTAGGAGTTGGGATGAGCAGTTTGAGAGTAGGTAAGATTTGCAGGTTGGCTAAGGTTAATTTTTTTTTTTTTAGGGTGAGGTCATGCGGGGTGGGGAGAGTATTATTGAAGGAGGTTGGTGGAGTGGATAGTAGGTAAGATTTGCAGGTAGGCTGAGGTTGAGTTGGGTTGTTTAGGTAGGTAGATAGATAAGTAGGTTTGTAGGTAGACAGATAGGAAGGTAGGTAGGTAGATATAGATAGGTAGGTAGGTATATATAGATAGATATAGCTAGATAGGTCGATAAGTAGGTAGGTAGGTAGATAGATCGATAGATAGGTAGGTAGAGAGTGTGGGTGAAGGTTAAATTGTATTTAAATTAGGGGTTAGGTAACTAGGTACATAGATAGATAAGCTAGATAAGTAGGTAGATATAGATAGGTAGCTATATAGGTAGATATAGATAGGTCGATAATTAGGTAGGTTGGTAGGTAGATGGATTGATAGATAGGTAGGTAGGTGCTTAGGTAGATAGATAAATAGGTATGTAGATAGATATAGATACCTAGGTAGGTAGATATAGATAGGTGGGTAGGTAGATAGATGGTTAGATAGGAAGGTATGTGGATAGATAAATAGATATGTGGTTAGGCAGATATATAGATAGCTAATTAGGTAGATAGGTAGGTGGATAGCTAGATGGATAGGCAGGTAGGTATCTAGATAGGTAGGTATGTAGATGGATAGAGATATAGGTAGGTAGTTAGATAGGCAGGTAGGTAGATGGATAGGCAGGTAGGTATCTAGATAGGTAGGTATGTAGATGGATAGAGATATAGGTAGGTAGTTAGATAGGCAGGTAGGTAGATGGATAGGCAGGTAGGTATCTAGATAGGTAGGTATGTAGATGGATAGAGATATAGGTAGGTAGTTAGATAGGCAGGTAGGTAGATGGATAGGCAGGTAGGTATCTAGATAGGTAGGTATGTAGATGGATAGAGATATAGGTAGGTAGTTAGATAGGCAGGTAGGTAGGTGGATAGGCAGGTAGGTATCTAGATAGGTAGGTATGTAGATGGATAGAGATATAGGTAGGTAGTTAGATAGCTAGATTGTCGATACCCAATTCCTTCAGGTACTGCTGAAATATATTGGAAATTAAATTAGTACCTTGATCACTTTGCACCTCATGGGGGAAACCCATTTTGGTGAAGAATTTGAGCAGTTCCTTAATGACTGTTTGGGCTGAAGTATTTCGTAACGGTATAGCCCCCGGGTATCGAGTTGCCATGTCCATTATAGTTAACAAATATATATATGGTGATGGGCTGGTCTATCATGGGCTGGTCTATCAGAGTGAGAACTGAGCGATCTCTGTCATACCCATAGCTTACTCTGACTGTTCCTTTTACTTATATATTTTCTATATCTCAAGTGACGCCATCTCTTCCGTGGATTGACCTCCCAATCTACCAAGATTGGAAGCCAAAGCATCACATTTTTTCCTTTACCCCTAAACTTTCTCTTCATAATTGCTGAGGGGCACAGGGCCCTGGGTGGGGCTTTGGTTTCCCGGGCGTTTCCACACCCTCCTCAGCTCCCCGCCATGGAGTGGCTTCGGTCACCCAGGCTTTATTGTGGTCGGCAGGGAGGGTTCTGTGGGGGCGCTCGGTTATGGCCTTGGCCTTGCTCGGGGCCTTGGGGCTGTTCGGCCAGGCAGCATGGGGAACAACAACAACAACAACAAATATCCCTGGGATGTCTTTGGCAATGGACCAACGGTATCCACTACCACCCGAGTGAAAGGGTTCTCGAACACTGGCAAGGGCACCAGAGGATGTACAGGCACCTTTTGATTAGGTTTTCCTGTCATCTGGCAGGTGTGACAGACTCTACAGAACTCCACTACATCTGCACGCATTCCTGGCCAGTGAAAGTGGGCTCTAATGCGATCTAGGGTTTTCCTCACACCTAAGTGCCCTACTAAGGGTATACTATGTGCCATTTCTAGTATATCTCTACGACAAGGTTTAGGAACGACTACCTGATGTACGTCCCATGCCCTGTCATCAATAGGTCTATGTGGCGGTCTCCACCTATGCCACAAAACTCCTTTCTTCATATAAAAATACTCACCCCTCTCATTCTCACTCTCCTCTTCACTCACGTCACTGGCAGCTAACTCCTTACACTCACTGTCATCTCGTTGTAACTCTACCAGGACACTATGACAATTAGGAGATGTTTCATGATTATCATTTGGCTCAAGGTTAGCCATAAAAGTGTCAGACAGATCTACTACAGTCTCCACATCAGGCACAGTTGGAGCATCATTCACTACTCTTTCATCCCTTTTATCTACCTTCACAGTTGGTACATTTGTATCAGAGGGAACTGCTACTTGAGCCATAGATCGAGTGACAGCACACACAGGGAAAACCTTTGGCATCTCCTTCTCGAGCTCACCAGTCAGCGGCTCGTCAACAGGGGAAAGTTACATAACTGGGTCTGGTCGGACCCTCTCACCAGCCACATCATTCCCCAAAAGATGTGTTACCCCAGGCACAGGGATATCCTGAGGCCTACACAAAGCTATACAGGCTTCACCCTTCAGCAAATCACACTCAATCTCTCCATTCACTAAGTAAGCAGGAAATTGGCCTCCAGCACCTCTCATTATTACTAGTTCGCCAGTTGGGCATTCAGCATAAGGATTCACCATGAGGGTGCTAGTATCTCTCAAAATGTTCACTTCATGTACACAACCATTCAGTTTCACATTTCCAGATGAAATAAAGGGACGGTAACTGTCCTGAACTGATGGGGATATTACTACAGGTTTATCTTGGTATGATGAGGATATTACTACAGGCAAGGGATTTTTAAGGGTTGCACCACACATGCTACTACACCATTTCCTGTCGGGTTTACGTTAGTAGCTAGGTACTCCTGCGGTCGGGAGTTCTGCATCAAAGGTACATTTGGGTGGTTTTGATTATTGGGAGAGGCAAATACTGCGGCTACTGACGGCCCCGATCTCTCGGCTCTCTCCTTAGCCCAACATTGATAAGCTAAGTGGCCTCTCTTGTCACAATAAGTACACACTTTCTGGGATACATTCCCCTTATAAGCATTATTATTATTGGTTTGGGCCCCACCTCTGTTACCTCCTACCTATGTTCACCTATGTGGAGTTCGCCACTCTTGCTAGTGGCACCGAAGAGTGCACCGCCCTTCATTGTTGTTTGAGAATTGGTGCAGCAGACTATTCGAAGAGGTGGAGCGCACCCTTGTGAAGATAGGCTCGTCTGGCACTTTTTGTAGTTCGACATCGAGAGCTCTCTTGAAGCTGTCTAACGAGACACCTCTCATGTCTCTTACTCGTCACGGGAGTTTGTTGAAGAGACGTGCTCCTCTATGTGATAACCAGCCCTCTCGCAGAGAGCCCATAGCACCCCAATTTTTCATCTTGGGGATATCGCATTCCCAGCCTCTCCTATCACTGAACTTCATTGCTATTGGGGTATGTAGATTTGGTACAAAACCCTCTGCGATTTTCCACGTATATATTATTAAGTATCGTTCCCTTCTACGTTCCAACGAATACAGCTTTAGTGATTTTAAACGATCCCAATAGTGTAACTGTTTTACTGAGTTTATGTGTGAGAAGTTCCTTTGTACACTTTCTAAGTCCTTAATTTTACCTGCTTTGTATGGGGATGTTAATACGTTACAGTATTCTAGCCGCGGTAGCACCAGAGATTTGAAGAGTGTTATCATAGGCAATTCACCGCGAGTTTTAAATGTACGTAGAATCCAACCTGTTAGCCGTTTTGCAGCTGCAACTTTGACCTGGTTATGTTCTTTGAATCCCATATTTTCAGACATTATCACCCCAAGGTCTTTCACATTGTCTTTACGTTCTATTATATTATTGGATTCTGTTATGTAACTTGTGGTCTCTTTAACGAAATCCTTATCTCCGTATCGTATTAATTGAAATTTGTCTTCATTAAACTGCATGTTATTTTCCCTGGTCCACTGGAACACCTTATTTATGTCCTCTTGCAGCCGGCCCGTGTTTTCCTGTGTCTTTACTATCATACTCAGTTTCGTGTCATCCGCAAAGGAGGATACTGTACTGTGTCTTGTGTTGGCATCTATGTCACTTATTAGAATGAGGAAAAGAAGGGGCGCTAGTACTGTTCCTTGGGGAACTGAGCTTTTGACGTCTGAAGGCTCAGATGTTACTTGGCTTACTGCTACTGATTGTTTTCGGTTCACGAGGAAGTTGTATATCCACCTTCCGATTTTACCTGTTATCCCTTTTGCTTTAAGTTTGTGTGCAATAATACCGTGATCACATTTATCAAATGCCTTTGCAAAATTGGTGTAGATGACGTCCACGTTTTTCTTTTCTTCTAGGGATTTAAGAATTCTGTCGTAGTGTTCCAATAGTTGCGAGAGACATGATCTTCCTGCTCTGAACCCATGTTGACCAGTGTTGTGTAGTTCATTTTTTTCCAAAAATTTTTGAGATTTTGCCTCACAGAACTTGCTCGAAAAATGTAATGAAGTGGGAAGTTAGAGCCACCGGGGGGTAATTTTTAGGTAGTGCTTTACTCCCTCCTTTATGCAAAGGGGCAATTATTGAGTTTTTCAAACTATCCGGTATTTCTTCAGTGTCTAGACTCCTTCTCCACATTATAGCCAGGGGTTTTGAGAGGTTTTCCTTACATTTCTTTATTAGAATTGAACTCCACGAGTCCGGGCCTGGTGCCGAGTGGGATGGCATGTTGGCGATGGCTACTGCTATATCTATTGGTCCGAAATTAATGTCCAGAATCTGGGGGGTTTCCGTGGGGGGATTATTCATGAAAAATTCATTTTGGTCTCTGATTGCTTTTGTTTCGTCAGGCTTACTGAAGGCTTTTTCATACTGTAGACGTAATAGTTCACTCATTTCCTTTTTGTCCCCTGTGAATGACCCATCATCTTTACTTAGTGGACCGATGTTTGATGTGGTTTTAGTTTTATGTTTAGCGTATGAAAAGAAGTACTTGGAGTTTTCCTTTATGCTTGCAATAGCTTTGCTCTCCTCTTCTATTTGTTGTAGCTCATAGGAGATTCTTAGTCGTTGTTCAATTTCCACAATTTCTCTATCTGTTTTGATCTTTTGTCTTTCCTGTAGATTTTGTCGTGTGCATCTTTGTGTTAGTAATTTTCTTCTTCTGTACAGCTTCTTTCTTTCCCGTTCTTGTTTGTCTTTCTGGTATGTGGTGGCTACAGATTTGGGTCTTGGTTTCCGTTAATAAGACTAGGCATTCTGATGGTGTCCGGTTGTTCATTAAATCTTCCCAGTCTATTTCCTCCATTTCTTGGTTTACCTCTTCCCACCTAATATTTTTACTATTGAAGTTAAATTTGCTGAATGGACCAGTTTTTGGTCTAGTTTCTGAGGTGTTCTGTACACATGCTAGGGTTGTTTTGATCTCAATTAATGTATGATCTGAGTATGTTGTGTCCGATATGTTAACACTGTGTACTAGGTTGTCATTATTAGTGAAGACAAAGTCTAAGATATTGTTTTCACGTGTAGGTTCGGTAATATGCTGGTTAATACTAAAAAAGTCGCAAAGTTTAAATAATTCTCTTGCATTTGCTTCTCTGGCGTTTATCGACACTACTTAGTCTTCTAGTTGCCTCCACTTGATGTTTGGAAGGTTAAAATCTCCTAACCACATAATATTTGGTGTCGGGTTTCCCAGGGCTTCCACTTCTGATTTGATCATGTTGAGCTGGGTTTTGAATTCTTCTAAGGATGAGTCAGGAGGTCTGTATATAACAATAACTGCTAGGTTTAGGGATTCTATTTTAACTCCAAGTATTTCTACTACTTCGTTACTGTTATTTAGAAATTCAGTAGATATCAGCGAGTCATGAATGTACAAGGCTACACCTCCACGAGTTCTATGCGTTCTGTCCGCCCTATGTAGGTTATAACCAGGAATCCATACTTCACTATCTGCCTGATCTTTAATGTGGGTTTCTGTGAGAGCCGCAATTATAGCGTTTCCATCTTCTAGTAGGCCCCTAATAAATGGTACTTTGTTTGTGGTTCTATTTTTAAGACCTTGGATGTTTGCAAACAAGACGGGGGAGGGGCTACTATGTGTACCTAGTAGTCCTCCGGGGATATTTGGTGTTGCTCGTAGAGCACATCCTTGTGCCACGCTCGGGAGGACAGGAGGTACTCTAGCTGGGCTATTTGTTCTTCCAATTCTCGCACTTTGTTCATCTTGTTCTGCCATTTCCCATAGTGTCTTCTTCCTCTGTCTCGTCCTCGCAAAACTGGAGATTTTTTTTTTTAGCATTTGTGTTGTTTCTGGCTATCCTCCAAGTCCCCCTAATATGGAAATCTGAGCATTTGTTATCATAGCATTTCTTACTCTCTAGTGATGACTGGCAGAGGGGTGGGTGGTGGTATTTGCAGTTTTCACCAAATCTGCATTTGCCATCTCTGATCATAATGTTGCAAATTTTGGGGTGCTCAAATCTGCATTTTACTCCATTAAGTTCACCTTTTGGTCCAAAGTGGCACATTCTTTTCAGGTGATATATGCATATAGGTGAAGCTGTATTGGTTGCGGTTGGAGCACCCTGTACTGCCGTGGTTGTGCTAGACGGCAGTTGATTTTGATTTTGAGGGCTATCCGCTTCATTCCTCTTACGTTGTTGTTGCTCGGGGGAGTTGGGTACAAAATAAAGTCCTGCCTGGGTGGTGGTTTGGGGTGACATAAGGGTCTCGATTGGGCAGGTAGAGGGCGGAGGTGGCTGAGAGGTAACTTTGAGGAGTGGTTGGTTGTGAAGGGCAATATGGGGGCAATTGAGGTTGAGAGTCACGTGGGGTGGTGTGAGGTTGAGAGTTACGTGGGGGTGTAGGGGGCTGAGGGTTGTGAGTATTTGTGCGTGAGGGAGAGTGTGCGCACACAGGTGACATTGTATCACTGTAGTGGGACAGCCAGTAACTAAGATCTTCTATGAATCGCGAGTATGATGTTAAATTTGTTGTGGACTGTGTTTTGTTGTCAGAATGGGGTGAAATATTTTCATTTAGCAAGGCCATTTGGACTCTGGCCAATTTTCTCCATTACATCAGTAAATTCTTCTTGTAGCATAACAGGGGCGTCTTTCAGCATATGCTTAAGTTTAAGTTCATTTAATTTATTGAAGCAATTTACACATGTTAGTCCTTTTCTTCCTTTGTTGTGCTTGCCCATGCATTGCATATGAAATAGCAATTTACACTCTTCACATTTGGCATTTTGGTCCTCGGACTTTACCTTGCATTTAGTACATGTATTGGTATCCATCTTTGATCGTAGTTTAGCTTATTTTCCTTATTTTCTCTTTTTCTTACTGATTTATATATCGAGGTGGCGATTGTGGAGTACTGTGATGCAAGAAGCTGTGTGTGGACGAACCTGAGGGAGCCGGGGTGGTGTGTCGGGTGTCAAGGTCGACAGGGGAGGAGGTGGAGGGAGGTAATTTTATTGGTAATAGTATTTCAACATACGGCTGTTTAAAAGTTATCTTTTAAGCTGTATGATAGATTTTTTTGTGGGACAAAATACATCGTCAGGAGGGCTAGGAAGTTTGTTTATTATTTGTGTATCTAGCCAAGTATTTGAATGATTAGTTCAGTACTAGTTAGGGCTCGGGGGAGGGTGTCGTGTGGAGAAAGGCACTATGGCGGCCACGGTGGGACTGTTGGCACTGTGTGGGTGACGGTTTGTATTTTTTTTACTCTAGATTCACATCTATTTTCACTTGATCACTTTTAACCCTTTTAACATAATTGGATTTAACTTTAAATTGTATTATTGGTACTACTTGATTAGCCACTATTGATATGCGTTCAGAGGAAACGCGTATACATTATTAAGATTGACGTTCGTGGCAGTTCGATTTTAGCCAGGTCAGCCTTTCTTCCTGGGCACCTACGGTACTTGAAAAACCGTTGGAAACAACACTAAAACAGGCTTTTCTTCACTATCCTGGTCGTAATTTAATATTTGTTGTACTCAATGTAATCACTATGACGAACTAGGTCCGCTTGCGAAGTATTGTTTATTTATCTCCATGGTAAAATGCCCTATACCGGAGAGCAAATCGACACTCCCTCCCACGACAATGGTTACTACTACCAGGAGTCACATTCTTAGTTGGGGGAGCATTTTTAGTTTGGCTAGCATGGGGAGACGGTACAGGTTTTTGCGAGGGACTGGATTTGTCAGATTTGTGATTGGAGAACTTAGAATTATCATAGGGCTTCTTCCCACGGAATTTGTTGTTTAGTACATAGGTATCAGCCATGTCTGCAGCTTCGGCAAGATTATCTACCTTTTTCCCTCTCAAGTGATAGGCTACTGATGAATCTATCTTCCATAGGAAATTCTCAAGCAAGATTAACTCTCAGACCCTTGAAATCAGTGACATCTTTACTTTTGATCCAATCATTTAATGTTTTGGTCATAGTCCTGGTAAACGCTGTATGGGTTTCTTCAAATTTCTTATGGGTCTTCCTGAAAGTTTGTCTATAAGCTTCAGGCTGTAGTTGGTAAGTTTTTAAGATAGCCGCTTTGAGACGGTCATAGTCTTGCCGAACCCCAGACTCCACTGATATGTAAGTAGCACGAGCCTGTTCTGTCAAAACCGTTTGCAACATAAAAGACCAACGATCTCTCGTCCACCCCATTCCCGCAGCAACTTCCTCGAACAAAACAAAAAAGTCCTGAGCATTATCCTCATTAAATGGGGGAATCACACTAGTCATGGTTAATCCCAGAGGGGGAGCAATCACAGGAGCATTAGGACTATTTTGAGCATTTAATTGGGCCATGCGATACTGATGGTCTAGCTGTTGGGTCTGGAAATTTATTTGTGCCTGATCTAGCTGGGTTTGTTCCAGAGCTTGCTGTGCCTGCCGCTGAGAGTTTGCCTGGGTAGCATTTAATCTGGTAAGCTCCAATACTGTTCAGGGGTAAATCCCTCTGGTAAATGTTCACCAAACCGCATAGTATTACTAAATCCCCCACCAGCTGCTCCGTTACACTCACCGCCCTCGGTGTCATGAATCCCAAATAGTTTCTAATTTTATGGACTGTGCCATGTCTGGGTTTGTCATGTCCGAGACAGTCAACTGCAGATATGAGGCTAGCACTTTTAATTCGTCTTTTGACAGAAGATCGATGTCATCGGCTGTGGGTGTTGACTCTATGAAATTCTGAGTATCTGCGCTATTAATTATATTTGTCATTTTTAATTATTAAGCAGTGGAACTTAGGTGAAACTTTACAAAATAAATCCTGGCAAGGTCGCCAGTTATCTGTTATGTATCTTGATTCAGAAGTGGTTAACTTGATAAAACTAGACAGAACAAACAATATGAAAAGGTATCAAACAGCTGAAGGCCAATAGAACTTAAATTTTTAAAGTTTGTTCTGTTATTACTTGCTTTCCTTTTAGCTGTTGGGACAGTTATCCTTTATACTCAGATACACTTCAACTAGATTTAATCATGAAACAATTTAAAGTTATATAGAATTATTTTAATGTTTAATATTAAGTAGGCTACTAATTACGAATAGAAAAAAGCTTGGTACGCAATTTTTTTTTTTTTTTTTTTTTTTCTATGTGAGTGAGGGAGGCAAAAGGCAGAACTGCCTATAGCGAGTGCCTCCCCCAAAGTTGAAAGAGTGATAGGGCCAAAATCAAGGGATGTTCGAGCCAAAATGCCTGGACACACGGAGTTTGAAGCAATTTAAGTCATAGGAGGAGGGAAAGACTGATTCTGGGAGAGAGTTCCAGAGCTCAGCTGTTGAATAGAAGAAAGACTGAGAGTAATGTTTCACTCTTGGGTTGGAGAGTTGCACAGAGTAGAGGTGGGATTGTGTTGCAAGACGGGTACCACGTGCCCTACGTAAAGGAGGTGGTATACACTGGGAAAGCTCTGAGGAACACTGATTATTATAGTAGCGATAGAATAGCGAGAGAGATGCAACATTGCGGCGAAGAGAGAGAAATTGCAGAGAGTTGGTGAGTGGATGGGAGTTAATGATACGAAAGGCCTTCCTTTCAATTTTGTCTAGGAGAGCGGTGTGAGAGGAACTTCCCCACACATGTGAACAATACTCAATACAAAGACGCACTATGCCCCTGTACAGAGCAAGAAGCTGTGCAGGGGTAAAGAACCCCCTTAGGCAGTTGAGCACACCCAGCTTCTGGGAGGCTGCCTTAGCAAGACTGGTAATATGGTCCTTCCAACTGAGAGCAGAAGAAAAAGAGACACCAAGAATATTGAGAGAAGATGAAGGATTGATTTTTGTATTGTTGAAGAATAAGGGATAGTCCGCTGGGAGTTCCTGACAGGTAGATAGATGGAGAAATTGGGTTTTGGAAGCATTAAAGGTAACAAGGTTTTCTCTGCCCCAATTGGAGATAGTAGTTAGATTAGAATTTAAGTGTTCTATGGCTTCATTCCGTTTGTCGTTGAGGAATTGCTGGCTTGGGCGTTCTGAAAACTAATGGAGTAGTGTAAGGTTGAGTCTTCTGTGTATGAATGGATGGGAATTGAGGTACAGTTGAGAAGATAATTTATAAAAATAGACATAGAATAGGAGATAGGACAGAGCCCTGAGGAACACCGGAGTTTATAGGGTGAGGAAGTGAGCGATGGCCGTCCACAACCGCAGCTATGGAACGGCCGGAGAGGAAATTAGAGACAAAGGCACAGATGGAGGGACAGAAACCGAAGAGGGTAGTTTAGAAATTAAAGATTTGTGCCAGACTCTATCGAAGGCTTTCGATGTCTAGTGCAATAGAAAAAGTCTCACCGAACTCCCGGAAGGAGGATGACCAAGAGTTAGTAAGATATGAAAGAAGATCTCAAGTAGAGCGACCCTTAAGGACACTATACTGGCGATCTGAGAGTAGATTATGGGAAGAGAAATATTTAAGAAATTTGGAAGCAAGAATAGTTTCAAAAACTTTAGAAATACAAGAGATGAGAGCAATTGGACGATAGTTGGAGGGTTGAGAACGGTCACCCTTCTTTGGGACAGGTTGAATGAGAGCAAACTTCCAGCATGAAGGGAAGACGTTAGAGGATAGATATAGACGAAAGAGTTTGCCTAGGCAGGGAGTCAGCTCGGAAGCACAGTTTTTGAGTACAACAGGAGGAATACAGTCCGGACCGTATGCCTTACTAGTATTAAGCCCAGAGAGGGTAGAAAGTACATCTGTCTTTTTAATCAATTATAAACTAATTATATACTAAACTAATTAATCTGGATCATCATTAAAGTATAAATATTATTAAGATCTTTTTATATATACTTAATTTAGTTCGTTAACCCCTTAAAGATTATGTTTCTCTTTTAATCTTATCTCGTTATTAATTTTATCATTCTCCTCTTTACGTATCTTAAATCATTATTAGGTTAGCCAATTAATTATTCTTATTCTTTCTTATTAATGCAAGACTTTTAATGAATCAATATAATAGATCAGGGAATATATAAAGTCACATTTAAAATGGAATTATATTTATAAAACAAATAAAGTATTTAACAATCCCACAAAACATTAGGTGATTTTTAAGGAAAATAACATTTAGTACTGTCAGGATCGTTTTGTATCCGTTTTGGTTAATTTTAACTACATAGAATAAAGTTGGTTTGCTTTACAATATAAACTTAAGTCACAAGAATATAGTAGGAACTAAAACAATGCTTGAATACTAATGACCATAGTTTTACATCAAGTAATTTAGGCTAAGTAGTAACTTTAGTATACTGTCAAACAGATAAATTAGTGACTATCTCAACACGCATCAAATCTCCAATATTCAATATGCCAATCACAAAAATTATATCTAATTATCAAAATTAGAAGTCTCCAATCGAAAATATGTCTCATCCTATATCAACAGAAATCTTAAATCAAATGAGGGTAGTCTATGTTTCCGACAGAACCCTCTGGTTGTTAAGGGGTTAACCCAGTCCACAGGTTTTCCTTACCGTGTAGAGGTACACACGGCGACGCACTATCTATTGCTACAGTAATCTATTGTGCCTGACGCCACCGTGATCCCCAGAAGGGGTGGACACGAACGAAAACCGCCCCCCATGCTACCTCCTGTCCCCAGTCAAGTCCCGCACGCCCCTCCCCCCACTCACCAGCACCGCCTTCGTTCATATACTTCCTCACATCCAATCCTTGCCGATCTTCTCCTTCAGTGTTATTCTACCTCTAGCCCTGCTCTGTTCCCTCCTACCCTCGCTCTCTGTGACACCCTCTTAGTCATTCTCTCGCTTTCCATACTTCCATATTCCCGAACCATCTCACGTTGTTCCTTTTCACACTACAAATAAAATAAAATAACCCTATACACATAATTATACAAGCCTGTCTCTCCATGCA